>AZGY01000019.1:460780-618477 GCA_001636675.1 Moelleriella libera RCEF 2490
CATCATGGCCGCGCGCTCCTGGATGAAGCCCCGGAAGGGGGCGAGCCCGGACCCGGCGCCGATGCAGATGAGCGGCGTGGTCTCGGGGCTGGCGGGCAGGTGGAAGGCCTGCGAGGGCCGGATGGCCACGTGCAGGCGCTCGTGCGGCGTCAGGGACGAGAGGAAGTGGCTGGCGACGCCGACGTGCGATCCGTGGCCAGAGAGCGACGGCCGCTCGAGCACCGAGTAGGTGAGTGTGAGTCTGGAGGGGTCCGCGAGCGGAGACGACGATATTGAGCTGAGTTCGGTGGTTGTGGTCAGTTGTTGCTCACAAGGCCTCCTTGAACGGAAGCAAGGTATAACGGAGCGGGGTGTGGTGATGTCAAGAGAGAAGAGGAGACGGGGGGACGGAGACTCACTATTGCCGGATGCGCATAGGCGGAAGCATGCCCAGATACGCGCCGATGGGCAGATCAACCGCCGGAAAGTCTTCCAGAAGATCCAACACAGACACCCTCCTGGACGCAATCTTGTCCGAATAATCGGCGCCAGCAAGCGCCAGGAACTGCTCCTTGGTCTTGCTGTCCTGGGTTGCTTCGGCCAAAGCTTGGACATTCTGAGCGCACGGCGAGAGTCAGCGACGGCCACTTTAGCTTTCTCATGACAGAAATACCATGCTCTTCTCTCTCTCTCTCTCTCTCTCTCTCTCTCTCTCTCTCTCTCTCTCTCTCTCTCTCTCTCTCTCTCTCTCTCTCTCTCTCTCTCTCTGTGTGTGTGTACGTGTGTGTATGTGTGTGTATTCTGTTCTCGACTGTGGACATCAACTTACCCTTTTGGTGGCGGGCTGGCTGAGCTCGACATAGGCGCCAAACACATCCGAGGCCGACACGGTCGTGTCCGTTGGCAGACTGGTCGGCCGATCCGAGCCGATGCGCAACATGGTGTCCCACGAGAGGTGGAAGCGCTTGAAGACGCGGGACACGGTCGCCTTGGGGTTGAACGGCAGCACGGCGAGGTAGTCGCCAGCGCGGTAGGACAGCTTGGACGGCAGCTGGATCTCAATGTGCTTCTTGGCGGCGGCAGAGCCGGGCCTCGACTCAGCAAGCGTCTTGGTCGCCACGACGAGCGCCTCCTCGACGTCCTGTCGCAGAGTCGACTGCCGGCTGGTCAGCACCTCGACCTGGAGTCCCCCGTCGCCCGCGGCGGCGCTGTCCTCGGCGCCGTACTTGCGCTGCAGCGCTGGCCACAGCGACGAGTCCTCCCACGCCTCAAAGTCGCTAAACATGTCCCGGTCCGCGGCGTCGGTCGCGCTCAGCGGCAGCAGCCGCTCGCCGCCGAGCTTCGCCAGCGTGGCGTCGACGAGCTTGGGGATGCGGTGGAAGGTCTGCACCCAGTCGTGGTGGCCGCAGCCAAACACGGCGTACTGCACGCCCTGCATTGCATCACCCCCCGTTGCGGGCAGGTTCTCGATCCAGTCGACGAAGCGGGCCGCGTTGGACGGCGCCTGCCCCTCGTAAGAAGCCGTGATGATGACGACAGGGCGGTCCCTGGGCAGGTTCTGGTTCGCGTCGTCGAGGGGCGCGACCACGGCGGCATGGAACCCGTGCTGGAGGGCATCTGCCGCGAGCCGCTGCGCCATGGCTTCGCAGGTTCCGCTGTTTGAGCCGTACAACACACTCAGCGGCTTCTTTCCCTTGGCGTGCTCAGAGCTTCCAGCCGAATGATTGTTGTTCTTGGAGTGCTGCTTCGGGACCGCCGCTGAACTATCACCGCCGCCGCCACCGGCGATAGCATGCTCGAGGTCCGTCGGCGTCATGTCGTGTCGAAGGCTGGCGCGCATGCAAAAGTCTTTGGGCTTGATGGTCAGCGTCTCCTTGATCTCGAGCTGGTAGCTGGCGTCGGCGAGCGTGAAGTTGAAGTTCTGGAACAGCATGGCCATGCAGAGGAGCGCCTCCTGCCACGCAAACGGGCGCCCGATGCACGCGCGCTTGCCGTTGCCGAACGGCTTCCAGCAGTTGGGAAACTCCTTGTTGAGCCGCTCAAAGTTTTCGTCCGACAGCCGCTCCGGCTTGAACTCCAGCGCGTCCTCCCCGTACACGACCGGATCGAGGTGCGCCTTCTTGAGGAAGACGGTGATGGGTTCGCCCTTGCGCACCAGGTATTTCCCTGCGAGGAGGGTGTCCTCGTACGGCTCCACGGAGAACCTCGTGATGCCCGAGGCCAGGCGCAGAGTCTCACGCAGAACCTGTAATCACAACCATTAGTGATGTTGATCAAAAGACGAAAATAGTCCTCGCTACTAGAGGAGCAAAGGGGCGTGGCAGAAGAAGGATAGAAACGTACGGAAGCAATATAAGGCAGTTTGGAGAGATGCTCGACGCGGACAGGCTCGCGACCAATGACCCGATCGACCTCTTGCTGGACCTTGCGGTACGTGGACGGGTTCTTCAAGAGGTAGTAAAAGGCAAAAGACAACAACCCAGACGTTGTCTCGTGGCCAGCGATCAAAAAGGTAATGAGCTGGTTCGTGATGTTGTCATCGTCCAGCTTCTCGCCCGTTGTCGGGTCTGTGCCGTTCAGCATGGCACCCAGGAGATCTTTGCGGGAACTCGGGTTCTGCTTGCGGCTGGCGACGACTTCGTCCGCCGTCTTCTTCATGATGGCAATGTCGTTGGAATACTTTTCGTTGGCGGCGCGGTAGAAGAAGTTGGGCGCAAAGGCGGGCCGCTGGCTGCGGCGGCCAGACTCGGTCAGGAAGTCGCCCATTGCACGGATAAAGGGGTGCAGTTCCTCGTGGTAGAAGGAGTTGAAGCGATAGTCCATGGCACACAGGGCCAGTGTGTCCAGAGCAAGGCGCGTGAAGTTGTCTGAGGCGTCGATCGACGTGTGGCTGCCTTCTCGGGCAAATTTCATGCAGAGCTGCGATGCAATGTCGTGCATCTCGTCAAACATGCCCCGGATGGACATGGGCCCAAAGGCCGGGACGAGGATGCGATGTGCCTTGCCCCAGTTTGGCTCGTCGTCGTGTGCCTGCGTGCAGCATCAGAAAAGGATGCAAAGCCGCCTGAATGAGTCGTTTGTGTTTGCAACTTACAGTGAATAATCCATCGTGAACTCCGTCCCGGATATACTAGACAAGCAGGTCTCAGCAAACTTTGCTTTCTTTCCAAGTCATTCCTTATTGAGCCGCGTGCCGTGCAACGTGAAATCTTACCTTGAGACCCGATTTCAACGTCTTGTGAAAGCGCTTCTCGTCGCAAACTTCGTTGACGAGCTCATTGGTGGTGACAAAGACGTTGGGCTGCGAGCCCAACTGAAGTCTGAAAATTTCGCCTACATGGGAGGGACCAGTCAGCACCTAGGATCCCTCTGCGTTGCTTGATCGTGTCATCGTCCCGCAAGTGGCCACGTACCATATGTGTCCGCGAGTCGAATGATGTCTTTCAATGGACTCGAGGTAAACTCGCCCAAGTTGCCAATCAGCGGCAAGGGAGCGGGCTGAGGAATGGGCACAGTCTCAGCCATTGGTGCTCAGCGCCGTGTGAACCTGCACGCCATTAATCGTCAGCATCAGCCGCTGCGGATGGCATTGCATGAAATTCAGTGTTCCCTCTCAGTGGGACATGACACCGACCTTGTTGTACGAATAGATCCGGACGGCAGCCAACGGGCTGTACTGCCTCAAGAGCGACAAATAAAAGGGGCCAATACCGTCCTGATACTTGGGCTTCTTGCAGTTGGGGATCGTGCCAAAGTGTGATTAGTTAAGGACTCTGAAGGCAGACGGAATTTCGGCAAGGGTCGCTTGTAGACGATTTATTTTTGCGAGAACGTCAACAAGCAGCTTCTCGTGGTACGCTAATTCCTGTCGGCTTGTTTCCCGATAAGAACCACAGCAGATTATGAAGTGTTGGGATGTCAAGGACAGTCGTCTTGCAATTTGGATCGATGAAGGCTTGTGAGGTAATTCTCTTCAGTCGCAGCCTGTAGTATTATATAGGTATTCTTCAAGAGATGATGATGAACAGCCAAGTGATTTCATGTCAAGCACCCCGTCGAGCTTATATACACCTTGAGTAGAAGAAGCAGCGTCGCGCAGCGTAGTGACCGAATGTCAAGCTTACGCCCGAAACAGCGAAGCATTCCCATCTCGGCCCGGAAATCCCGGGCCTCTCGATCTCGTGAATTAATTTTATTGGCGGCAGCCAATCCCGCCTGGGCGATTGCACTCATGATTGACCTGAAATGACCTAGCTGTGCTGGGCTGGGCCAGGACGCTCGCGCGTTCGCGCGTTGCACTCGCGGGGCGCGGGGGAACGTCAGCATCTCTCTTCTCACATTGGCGGCATTCTTGGCACAAGATCGGGAAAAGGGAAAGGGCTCAACGGGCGGGTTGGTAGACTCGATCTGTGCGTGCGCAAAACAGGAAGGGAGGGAGAAAGGCCGCGCCGCGCCGCGCCGGCTCCGAAAAGAGTAGAGTGCCACTCATTGCCAGGGCCGGCGTTTTTGGACGGTGAAAGGGAAAAACTCCGTTGCGGGCCGGCCACGGCAGCGCCATGATTGGCTGCCCAGACTGTTCCGCAGGGCTGCCTGGCGTCCTGTTGCCGGAATGGAACCAACCAACGCTCGCTCTTGGCAGGAGCGAGCCGGCATCTTCGGGTCGAGAATGGCCGACCGACTGACCGACCTGCATGCAGCCTGGGATCGCGCATCACCAAGATTTTGCTCGTCGACCGTGACACAAGCACGCAGGCAACGTTCCCAGACCAGACACGACATGCTCACGTCACCACCATCGTCCCATAGAATCCCGTGCGATCATCACATGGATCCATCGGCAACACCGGCCAAGGACCGGCTCACGATGTGCAGCTGCAGCCTCAACTACACAATAGTCCTCGCGGCTTCACGGTACTGACGATCAGAGTTCTACCGTGGAAGCGTCTGTATTGTCCACCATTGGAGCCTCCCGGCATATTCTTCGTCAATCATTCGTGCAGACTGAGTTTCGCCCACAGTGCGGCACCTCATGGTTGGTCGAGTCCGAAAATCTGTCAAGGACTCGGATGCCTTTCCAAATGGCCCGCCGCATCACATCTCGCCGCCCCCTATCTCGATGCTCGTCAACAATACCATATGGCGCAAGCAGTCAAGTTCCCTCCCCAATGCACGTCCCAAACGTCCGAGCTTGACTCGTTCGATATGCCATCTTCGGCATGAAACTCACAAAATAACCGTGTGTATCAGGATGATTCCCAAGTGATGCCAAAGTAATAGAAACCGCCATCATCCTAAGAATGTCCGTCATCCCTTGACGATCTACTGTTACCCCCGCTGCCTCCAGCTCCGGGAAAGCGGTCCCGCAACCAGTTCCAAGCTCCGTAAGAGGATTGCCGCCGATTCTCTCGTTCGCCGTGACCCCGTCTGTTACTTTGAGAAGGGCTCCTTTGCCGCGTGCGAGAGGCTTGTTGGGCCGAAGTCGAAAACCGCGGACTCGTTGGTGAATGTGATGTTCGGCGCTGCAGTCTGGATGTGTCGCTACTGAACCCTGTGACACTTGCTCGCTCCCTCCTCGCATCGCCCCTGTCGCGTCGACCACTCATCATGCTCCTCAGCGCATCATCCAACGCTGACGTCCCAGACTGGGTTTCTCTGCTCGTCGGGCTATCTGCGCCGCCGTCGAACCTGCCGGCAAAGCCCCTGGATTGGTCGGGTTCGCCGCTGGCGCGACGCGACAGGCGACTCGGGGCTTGGGGCCGTCCGTCTCGCCTCGAGGCGCCAGCACCATCAGCATTGCTTCTACGACGGTCCGGCAAGCCGTCTCCCTTCTTCTCGACTGACGCTCGGCAGACGGGACACGTATTGTGCTCTTTCAGCCAAAGCAGGGCACAAGCTTCGTGAAACCAGTGTTTGCAGGGGAGGAAGATGGCTTGCTCGCCTTCCTTCATTTCTTCGATACAAATCGAGCACTCCGACTTGCTCTCTGAGCCGGAAAACTCCTTGTCAACAGTCTTACGAAGAAGCTTGCTGAGAGCTTCTTCGGACGCGGGCGGTGCAGCGTTTGATTGCCCGTTGGCCTCCATGAGTTGGTTCATGATGCGGTCGAGCGCCTCTTGGGAATAGACAGCATCACCAATCACAGCATTAGCGGGATTAAACATGGCTAGAATCTCTTGCAAGCCTCTAGCAAATCCCGTCGCCCCGGCCGACTCTCCGCGGACCTGAGGCCCAATGTCTCGGAGAACATTGCTGAAAATACTGCGTCTAGTTAGAAGAGGTGTTTCCTGCTGCATTCGCTGGTGCCCAGAGGGCAGAGCGAACATTCGTGGCATAGAGAGGTTCATGCTTACGCTTGAAAGGGGTCGTCGTCCTCGAGATATTCCCGATTGTGCATCCCGCCGCTGTCGCTCAGGCGGTTACCGAATGTAGAGCCAGAGACTATGGTGACTGAAGCGGTACCACGCCCTATCGAGCCGGTTGTAAACGTAGTTCGCTGAATTCGGGATGGACCGTAGTTGTCACGGGTTGGATGAAAATGTTCGGCCCCCTCGCCGCGTCGAGGTTGCCCCAGCGTATGAAACACGTCGTAAAAACGTTCGAACATTGGATCCACGGCTGGATTGTGATGTTCATCTTCGGGGCCGCTTCGAACGCTTCTTGTGAACAGCGTATGTCGTTGACCCGTGTGATCTTCGATATCTGCTTCCTCTGGGTCCGAGTCCTCTGCATCCTGTGATTGCTGCGAAGTCGACGATGTCGGGCTTGGCGTTGTGATTTCTCTAGGATCACTATCTGGATCGACCTGCGTGGATTCTGTCAGTGAATCCGGGATCTTTGAGCTGGAAAGGAGTTGGGATCTCAAAGTGCATACAATTTCCGTGGCATCGGCTCTACAGACCGGGCAGTTCAGGCCCTCATGATCATCCCGATCATCCCGAAACCATTCGTTGTGGCAGGCATGGCAATAAACCACTTCTCGGTCCCCGGTGGCGTCGAGGTGCCTGCCCATGGAACCTGTGGTTGCCATTCGGGCGGCGGCCTGGCTGCGCTGGTACGCAGTGAGAGCGCTGAGACCCAGGCCAAAGGCAAGGCCGGTAAGTCGGATGGCACGGAACGCCAGATTGAGGGCGTTTTGAAATACTGATGTGCGATGGTGGTTGCTGAGAAATGGTAATTTGTTGAAGGGTTACGGCCTGCGGCCACCCGCTTGAGAAAGCGCCACGGACAGACAGATGAGCTGAGCCGGCTGACGGTCGTGGAAGTCAACAGTCGCAAATAGAATTTAGCGTGCGTCATGTGCAGGATCGATATTTAGAGGCCAAAGACGCGACAAAGTAGGTTCATGTAGTCGTATACAATAGGATTCGAATACTATGAACCGGCCTCGCCATCAGGACAACGGAAAATGACGAGCGATTTGCGTACCTGGGCAGATGGATGGGGAAGGATGCATGGGGTCATGTTGCTGTGGCGGGACGAGTATCTCACCTTTCTGTCGCGCAGCAGGACTCGCCACTTGCAGCCAGCAATCTTCCTGCTGCGCCGGGTCGTCTGCGCCACGAAACAGACTTCTGGTCCTGCAATGAAGACAGGAGGAGAGGAGACCTTGTTCGCTGGACACGAATCCGAAGGGTTGCCGCTTCTATGAGGTGACTGAACTGACCCAAGATAGGCGTGGGGCTCCACCGCCAGTCACGTCTGTGATGACGTTTCGTTGGTTTGCGGCCCCTGAGGGATCCAGCCGCTAATCGCCAGCACTTTGCGCTACCGGAAAGCAATGGCACCAGAGGGAGCAGCGCCTAGGTACCGATTGTTTGGGCTTGAGTCTGTAGGGAATGAGCATCCGACGTCACGCGACCGTGTCATTCCCATTCTACTTTGTGCGCGCATTCGATGCGTATGACTCGGGTAAAATGACGCACACGGCTTCTTTCCATGCTTTGCACTTTTCTTTTGCGGCCGGAGAACAACGGCCCTCGAATGTGCATAGGCCAACGCTCACAAACGGATGTCCAAGGATGTTACCGGGCTGTACATCATAAATCTGAATCACACAGATCTTCTGCGAGCACTCATTCATTCAATCTCATGTGATCACGCGACGCTGGCTGTCAAGTCTTGAATTGAAGGAAACGAACTGAGAACGTGAATCAGGACTTGCCCATCACGCGTCCACCTTGGTCATGCCCGCAGGTTGTGCTGTGCCGACACTGAGAAAATATATCAAGAAAAAACTGCGCAGTAAAAACTGGAAATTGTCGAAGAGATCGCTTTTTTGGTCGAGCCAGACAGCAATCTTTTGTAGCGGAGCGGCAGTGAATACACAAGTAAATATACAGTCGTCGTTCACAGTGCTGTATGCAATGGATGACATACATCGGGCGGGAGACTGCAAAAAGAACTGAGACGACTGCACACTGCTGGCGCTTTGGCATCGCATTTGAAGCGAGGCAACCATTTTGCCTCACGATGCGGGCAGCGAAAGAAGCGTTCAATCAGGGAGAAACAACATGATATTCCCACTCCATTCCTAATCCACTCGCCATCTAGAATCACTTGCCCTGTTGCGCCTTCACTTTGTCTTCCTCGTCCCACTGGACTAGTTGTTTCGACCAGCTGCCCTCAAAATGTTAGCAAGTTGGCGCTTCATTATTTTCGGCGTTCTATGAGATCTGGTGGTTCCGCGCAACGTACTGTCGGCTTGGGTGCCAGTCTCCAGACTCAGGTTTCCGCGCCCAGCTCTCTCTCTCAGCGCTGAATTTCCATGTCACGGCAACGACGCCGACAATCGTGGCAGCGGCAACGAGGGTGTTGGCCCGCCAGTTTGAGGGTTGAGCGTACCAACCACCCGCCGGCGACCAAACGTGCTTGGGATATCTGCATCAAATCACCAAAGGCGCCCGGTCAGAAATAGTTTGTAACAACGGAGATTCAGTCGCAGTTGGATTATAAATGACGCTGAGGATTCGGTCGAGCGAGTAGCTCATTGCGATTGAGCAGGATGATGTACTTACGGGACCTTGCCGCCGCCGCCCTGGAAATGATCACTGTCAGCTATTTGTCGGAGGAGATTTCCCTGCAGACGAGAACTTGGCCCACCATGATCAATGATTTGCTGACGGATGAGTGAGGATGAGAGCGGATTGCGCAACTGCGTCCTTGCTATAGCCGTGTCTGGGAATAGGATCGCTGGGAGCCAGTACCAAAGCCTCGACGACGATTGGCACGGCTGGGGAGGTGACCACGGCCCGCATATTCTTCCGTAAGAGCTGGTCCGGGGAGCTACCCAGACCTGCTGTAAGAACCTGGTAATTAGCGTTCGAGGCGCCACCAGACACAGAGCTAAACCCCCCCCTGCAACAATCGGCCGGGCTCACACGACTCTTCTTCAAGTGTGCGGATCGTCGAACTTTTTCTGGGATTGGGCGTTTTGGACATTCGATCTGGACGACGTCTAGCTACCAGCACATAAGACAGCGCACGAGCTTTCTCGATCGCGCTGTCTACGATCAAATCACATTGCCTCGCGGTTTTCTTTCAGTTTCTTCTTTCTTTCTTTTCCACTGTTCATCTTGTTTACTGTTTTGAAGCACGTCTCTGGCGGGTTTTCGAACAACAATCGGAGGATGAAGCGGTTACGACCTTCGCGATGGAACAGTCGGCCATTGCTTCAGATCCAAACAAGAATGACGTGCTTCACACAAAGGCAGTCATTCCTCCAAGCAAGTCGCTGTCAGTCCACAGCAGCGATCGCCCGCGACCCCATCGATCAAACGACCTCCGACCAGCATCCTGTATCTCGAACGCCCCTGCCCTCGCCGCCTCATGAACGAAGCCTCAAGTCACCAAAGCTGGCAGCCTTGCACGCTCGACTGGCACTACCGACCAAGTTGCCACTACAAACGATAGCACGAGCGCTCATCACGTCATCGGCTGACGCCAATGGGAGGTTCAACAACGCAAATTTGGCGTTCTTGGGGAGCACCATCATCAACTACCATGTCCTGGAGTACCTAATTTGCAAGTGGCCGCGTCTGCCTATGACCGTTCTGTACGAAGTCCTGAGAGCATATGCGGGCCAAGAATCGCTGGAGAGGGTCGCTCGGCGATGGGGCGTCGAAGCAGTCGCTGCCCCTGGCGAGGAGGTTGATCCCGGCTTGCTGCAGTGGAAACCCGAGGGCCATTCCTTGGTCAATACACGCTGGGCGTATGTCCGTACCGAGGTGGAGCGCAATAGGTCATTTCGACGCGGCGTGAGCAGCCGCGTTGTGATGGATGATGCCTTCGGCGACGCACTTGACAAGTCCGAAAAGGTCGAAGCGCAAAGCTACGAGGTTCTGCAGAGCGATGCTTTTGCGTCTTTCGCCCAGGCTGTTGTCGGGGCACTCTATACACATTGCGGTCGCGAGGCTGCCAAGCTGTTCGTCACGTCACACATCCTGTCGAGACAGTTTGATCCCACGGAGCTGTTTCAATTTCAGCTACCAACGCGAGAGCTGGCCATGCTCTGTGCGAGAGAAGGATTCGAAGCCCCAGTTGCCAGGCTCGAGAGTGAGACAGGTCGCAGGTCCAGGACACCAGTCTTCGTCGTTGGCATCTACAGTGGCAAAGAGAAGTTGGGCGAAGGCGCAGGCTCGAGTTTGGACATCGCCCGACGCAAAGCTTGCATGGCAGCGCTGAAGGCATGGTATCTGTATAGTCCAGGCAACAAAGTCCGCGTGCCGAGCGACATGTTCGAAGACGGAGCTAAGCCCTGGGAAGCTCCGTACATCGACATTGGAGAGGTGATCTAATCTTTGCCTTCTAAAAGCTCAAGAGAATCAATGACATCAAGGGGAAAGAGAAGGTTGCATCAAGGAAGGCGGCATTTCATCATGAGTCGTATTACGCGAAAGCGGCCGGTAGCTAAACGAGATATATCTGTACATTAAAAATACATTGTAGAACAGAACAGCCTCGTCATCAAGCTTCTTGAGTTGAGGCTTGGAGGATCAATACGAAGAGAGCACGACCACACGTGCGCAATGGAGTCCCTTTTCCTTTCGATTTTCCATGAGTTCCAAAGGCAACTTTCCGACAAAAGCAAACGTTGCGATGGTTTTCTGTCGAAAGACGAGGAGCGGCGTCAAGGTCACGAGGCAATGGCCAAAACCTGGGGCGCCTCATCCCGAGCACGTTGGTCATCAGCCTTTTCCCTTAGAAGTTTCTTTCGTTCGTATACGGCCCGCACTGTAGACCGGACCTGTTCTTTACCCTCGTCGAAATTCGCCCGCGCCAGGTTTACAACACTGTCGATCTGCTCCGGAGTGTACACAAAATTCCACGTGCTCAGAAAGTCCGTTGTTCCGGGAGAAATATCGGGGCCTTTCGGGTTGGTCAGCAAGGGCAGATAGACGACGGCGAGTCCGGCGTTGGAGTCCATGAGCTGCCATTTGTTGGAGTCACTAATGGCTTTGGCTGTGGGGGAGGGCTTGGGAGAGCGCTCTTGTGTAGTGCCAACCCAGACGGTGCAGTAACCCAAATCACCGGCTTCTTCGTCACCAGGATCGTATCGCTTCTCGTCTTCGTCGCTATCGGCAGGTTTGGTCGCATTTCCGGCCGCATCTTTGAGGGAAGCCTGTTCCTGCTTGGCCTGTTCAACGCGCTGATCGGCTTCTTGCGTGCTGTTTGCTTCGGCGTCGCCCAGCTCTTTCGTAGTTTGTTTCACTGAGGAGCCCGGTTTGGGCCATCCGATGCCAACAGGCCATCCCTTGATCCCGCGCTGCCGAGCGTATCCGTCAGCCACGGAAAGCCAATTATCCGTCTTGATGTCAGCTGAGGCATCAAAAGCAACAAGAATGTCAACATCCCGGCCTGGTCGCAGGAGAGGATAAATAGGCAGATTGTTCGACATCCCTGCATCCATTAACTGTATGTGTTCATTTTCAAGAATGCTGCGAGGCGTTGTGTCTGGCAGTTTGCCATACATCTGATACGCAAAATTGGGAATCGTTGCCGGGTCTATGGGATGAACCTTGCTCAGATCGTCATCCCGTCCGGTCACGAACTCGTCGAATGTGGCAAACCCAGTGATGCTCAGAACCAAAGGCTTAATCTCTTTGTAATAGTGACTGAGGCTCGCGCAGAAAGCACTCCCAAAAATCCCCATAAGCAAAGGAACCCGAATCTCGGGAAGATGAAATCCGTTTTCAGGTGGAACATCCTTTCCATCCTGGAACTTACGGCCTAATGCCCAGGTGGGAATGCCGGCATTGAATTCCTCGCAGAAGAACTCGTATGGTGTAATTTCGTACCATTGAAACCATGGCTCATCTCGACTTTTCTTCACTTCCTCTTCCGTCGGTGGTCGTTGGATTTGCTCTATCTGCGGAATCTCATGACGCACGACGGTGTAGATTGGCAATGGCCGATCTCCGTACTTGACAGCCTCTCGCTGGTTGGAGAGCTTGAAATCCCTCTCGTTCACACCGAGCTCGCCCCTGGGAACGAGCAGTCGGGCACCGAGAAGTAAACCGTATATGTCAACCAAGCCGAAATCAGCGTTGGGATCACCGCGCAATTTTTCCACTAGGCCACTCAAGAGGTACTTGCTTGTCGGCAATGAGACCAGAGACTGAAATGCGACCGGCGGATAAGCTATGTGGATGTTGATTCGTGCTTTCAAATGCTCCAATAGACGCCTCAGATTACCGCCAGCCAATGAAGAGTGAAGGAGCGCTTGTAACCAACAAGATCCGCTCACGCCTGCTGTGTAGGTGACGCAGTCGAACAAGCCATCCTCCTCAGTGGCAATAAGAGATCCTGTTCCAGCGACAAGAGCCCGAAGGCCACCTCCCGAGCCGCACATGGCAATTGTAGGGACGTCATCCGGATGTATGTCGCTCTCTTTCAATCCAAGATACTTGGCCAGAGCAACTCTGACAAATCTTTTCCTGCGAGCAACAAATTCTTTCTCATCATCGCAGAGCTCCGAAGAAACACGTACGCTTGCTGACCAGGGTATCTCGGGATTGATTATGGGATCATGCGCTTCCTCCCATATCTCATCTGCTAATGAGCCGGGGGCCATGGACAACTCTCTTTGAAGCTTCCTCAGATAACCAGGGACCAATTTTGACCAGTCGGGGAGGATCATGTTGGCAAATGAGTCAGAAAAGTTGGTCCATTCCCGGTCAGTAATGATTGCGATGCTTTCAATGCGTTTGGCGAAGCTATCCCACGCGGTTCCTTGCTGCTCGTTTTCAGCGTTGGATTCTCCATGTTGGTCTTTCTCATCCCCCGAAACTTGACCAGACTTGGAGGCACCATCCTGTGGCGGGACGAGATATGCAAGGTTTGCGGTGGGATACAGACACCAAGCGAAGATGATTCCAGTAATGATGGTAATTGGCAAGCTTGCGCTCAAGCCAGGCTTGGCTGTGGTGTAAGAGAAGAAGTTAGGATGGAAGTGAGCGTGAGTTAATGAAAATGCCTGTCTGCTGCCGATCCTGGATGAGTGGCGGAGTGACAGCAGTGACCTGGCAGCATGGCGAAACTGTCGCATGACGGCTCATCGAGGTCGAAGCGCATCGGCTTCTACACAAGGTGAGGGTCAATGGACAGAGGTCATGCTTGAATAAATCGACTTATGCAGCACTCGTGAGCATGTCACTGATATGAACAATGCAGAAGTCTTGAAGAATTCCGAATGCTTTGTCAAAGACACAGAAGAGAACGTGAGAAGTAACTTGATCTGAGATCGCCAATTTTCGTTCCTTGTCCGGCAGCCTTTCTGCTGTGCGACGAACCCGGATTGTGTTGAGTGGTCTGATTGGGTCGAACCACTAGGCAAAAACGCAGCGGGTGGAGATTTGCTAGTTGCGCCGCTCCCGGGCTGTTCGCACCAAAAAGGGTATCGAGGTTTCAGGCATGGGATCTTGTATTGAAACAAAAAAAAATGAACAATTCAACTCGAAATTTTGGGGGGGATTGAGGCTTCATACATTAGCATCTAGGATGATTTTCTATTTACCTACCAAGTACATTCCTAGTAGGGAGGTTCCTTACCTTATCAGGGTATGAATCGACTTTTAAAGTAGATTCCAGCGGGTGGGCCAACTTTGCCTTGATGGCTCCACCAGCCAGCGCCCAAACGCATTGTAGCGGGCGGGCGGTGAACGATTTCCCACCGCGATGCTCTAAGCTTCCCGAAAATTGTCACGAGCAGGCGCCTGGCGCATCGGCAGAATATTTGACATTTTTTTCGTGAACCCTTACCAGTCATACAGAGCTTGCAGTGCACGAATAAGGTAATTCCATCACAACACCCCAACAACAAGTTGAGGATTGCTCGGGGTTTTTCCACTGGAATCAGGTATGAATAATCATTCGACTTGAGCACTGGCTTTTGTTGAATCACGCTTACCCTGAGCCCCGCCACCGACCTAATTTTCTTCACCTCTTTCCAAATAACACCTGCGGAGGACTGACACTCCGCTTTCGTGTGCAGCAGGGTTTAGGCTCAAGTTATTGAACAGTTCCTGTGTAGATTGCTTCAGGCAGTGCTCTCCTGCCTTTCGCCGACGAAATGAGCGCGGCGGAAGCTACGACGCAGCCCGATGTGGCCACTACTTCGACGGAGGAGCTCGTTGCTGCTGTAGACGCACCAGCTGCCGAACAAAGCGTCCCTGAAGAAGCTGCGGTAGAGGCCAGTACTACCGAGGCTCCCGACCAGCCTGCCGTCGACCAAACCACTGTTGAGAAGGCCCACGCAGAGCCAACCACGGCTGAGGCCTCCGAGGTCCCAGAGCCACCTGACGCGGCAGCAGCGCCGGCTACTGAATCGGACGGCATCCAGGCGACCGAGACCGAGGCGCCTGCTACAAATCCACCTGCTGATGAAGGGGCCCCCACTGCCAAGGGCACCGTCAAGACCGAACGTAAAAACTTCACGAAGAACAACAAGTTTGACCCTAGTGTCCGGGAGGTGACGGACGATCCCGAAGAGATTCGGAAGCAAGTTGAGTTCTATTTCGGCGACTGGAATCTTCCACAAGATAAGTTCATGTGGGAGCAGTGCGGCGGTTTTGAGAACACACCTATCGCCATCTCAAAGATTCACTCCTTCAAGCGTATGCGCACCTTCCAGCCCTATACTGCGGTCGTCGCTGCTTTGCGTGACAGCAAAGTATTGGAAGTGTCGGGTGAGGAAGGCTCTGAGGTAGTCAAGCGTAAGACGCCATATAAGCCCATGGCTGAGGGCAAGGCCAAGGTCGAAGCAGCGACGGTCTACGTCAAGGGCTTCGGAGACGAGAGCCCTGACACTCAGTTTGATCTGGAGAGCTTCTTCGCTCAATTTGGCGAAGTCAAGGGCTTGAAGCTTCGCCGAACCAATGAGAACCTGTTCAAAGGTTCCGTATTTGTCACTTTTGCAGACGAAGAAACAGCCAAGAAGTTCATTGGACTCGAGCCCAAACCCACATGGAAGGGAAGCGATCTCAAGATAATGTCGAAAAGGGCTTATTGCCAGGAGAAGAATGATTTAATTCGCCAAGGCAAACTCGAGCCCAATCCGACACAACCACGCAAGTTTTACGAGGGCAGGGACCTGAATGCCAGGAAAAATGGCGCTGGTCGAAACCAGGACGACTGGAAGAAAAGAAGGGACCAGGATCAGAAAAGTGGCTTCCGGGGCGGTCGAGGTGGCCACGATGGACGTGGTGGCCGTGGTGGACGTGGTGGACGTGGTGGCCGTGAACGTGGTGGACGTGGTGGCCGAGGCGGACGTGGTGGTCGAGGCGGCAGAGATGGTCATCGTGACCGTCGCCGTGAAAATGGTGATGTCGTCAAGGACCCGACATATGAAGGGTAAGTGATGATGCCACTCTAGACTCGAGTCAACGTAACCAAGAGGGCAATGGAGCTGACACTACGGTCACAGCGGAGTTCCCGCCGTCCAGTCTACGGCCGACGAGGGCAAAGAAACCAACGGCAAGCGCGCACGCGAGGAAGATGGCGGTGCCGCCGCAGGTGAACCCGCCGCCAAGAAGGTTGACACCAAGGATGCGCCCGCGGCCGAGAGCTGAGCGGCTACCCGTCAGACAGGGACAAAAAGCAAAGATGGACGGAGATGAGCAGCGAGCCAGCTGCGAGGACCAAGACTTCCCGCCCGCACCGGCGGGAGTTGTAGATGACTTTGTCTTTTCTTCTGTGCAATAATCAGGCGTTTGATGGCAGTGATGACTCGGAACGGAGGCTCAAACTTGAGAAAGCCACAATGCGCGCAGGCGCTGTATTCATCTAGTATGCGGATGTCACGTTCGGATATTCATGGCAGGTTGACATGTTGTACGCAGCTACCGACCCGCCAGTATGGTACGATTTCAAGCAATGTTACGTTGGGCGAGTTGTGGTGACGGCAGTGACCTTTTTCCGTCTGTTTTTTCGAGTGACGAGTCGGAAATGGCTTCCGGCCTGAAAGAGGCGCCTCTGCTGCTCAGACAAAACGCCCTCATGACTCGATTTGCGCCTGGTCTGGTCTGGTCTGGGGGACACGGGGTGTTCTCTCTCTTCCTTTCCGCTGCCGCGTGGGGTCCACATGCCGCCGCCGTCGCCGGGTAAGGGAAGGGAAGAGAGAGAGGAAAGAGGCAAGTCTCAGGGCGAGCGGGCGGGACGAAACCAGTTCGGGCTTGCTGGGCGCGGGCATGAATGTGGCCTCCTATCCTTTTATTTATTTTTTTTTCCCTATCCACCCCCGTCCTCCGATATGGCTCAGAAACTGGTCTGCCATATGCGTGAGTGGCATTTTGACGGGTTCTCACTTTTCTCACCTGATTTCGAAGCAGGCCCGCCCGCCTGCCTTTTGTCTCGCCTTCTTTCTTTTCTGGCTTTCCCCCCCGTCCCCGCCCCTGCATGTCTCTCTTGTGCTGCTGCTGCTGCTGCTGCTGCTGCTGCTGCTGCTGCTGCTGCTGCTGCTGCTGCTGCTGCTGCTGCTGCTGCTGCTGCTGCTGCTGCTGCTGCTGCTGCTGCTGCTGCTGCTGCTGCTGCTGCTGCTGCTGCTGCTGCTGCTGCTGCTGCTGCTGCTGCTGCTGCTGCTGCTGCTGCTGCTGCTGCTGCTGCTGCTGCTGCTGCTGCTGCTGCTGCTGCTGCTGCTACCACTGTACATAAAGCAAGTATAAGTGGTGCTCATTACGTAGACGAAAGTGGACAGAGGGCAGACCAGGGAAAGAAGAGGAGGAAAAAAAAGAAGAACAAGTGGCGCAGAGCCGGTTTCCCGGAACCGAGGTCGTTTCGGCATAGAAAGCGGGAGGGAGGGTGGAGGAGGGTCGCAGCGGCATTTTATGGAGCCATTGTGTTTTTTTTCTTCCTCTTTACGTGCAGAGAGTTCAAGCACGCATACCGTTTGCCAAGCCAGAGGACAAAGTGCTTGCCCGCCTGACGTCGTTTTTTCCTTCCCCGATGGAGCCAGTTTTCCTTTTTCCCTTTTCCGTGACCATGTCGCTGGGTTCTTTTCTTTGGCGGGTTCCGAGCCGGTGATTTGTCTCCTCATCTGCTCTCCTTCCAAGGGGTAATCCTTGACACTTTGCCCTGTCATGTCATGTCGCAACGCTCACGACGAACTAGTAGATGAGAATAGCCAGTTTTTTTTTTTTTTTGGTTTCCCCATTTCGGCCCGAGCACGGCCAATTCATTGGGTTTCATTCTTTTTAATTTTTCAACTCATCTGGTCATTGATTCCTTTTCCCACAATTATGCTTCCTACACATTTGCCTACTTTACAAGACCTGCTTTGCCCTCTACTGGAAATCTCGTCTGCTTCTCTTGCCCGCTCGTCCTATGACTCATGACCACCCACTCACTGTCTGTCTTTACGGCTTGCTCTGAGTGACACAATCGGGCCCTCTCGAACTTGGTCGCGAGTCTCGGTTCTGGAAGAAAGAAAGAAGAAACGGTCGGGAAGCCATAGTGACCTGCTGTGATTCTGCCATGGTGAGGCCGGCGTGTCACCGCGACTGACAACACGCAACAATCATGGCTGTTTCGCGCAAACACGACAACGACAGCAGCAATAGCAATAGCAACACGAAGTCACCGCCAGATCCCCATCATCGTCATCATCATCATCACCATGGCCGCGAGGATGACTTGTTATCGTCCTCTTCTGCCCGCTCCTTCGACCAGGAAAAACACGAGCGGCCAGCCACCATGACGGACTCGGACGACGGCTCGTCCACTTGCCACGAGAGCGAGAGACCTGCCTCCCACCCGCGGCGGATGTCGCTGCTGTCGAGAGTTGCCTCTGCGGCGTCGGGCCGGTCCCTGACCATGGTCGTCTCCGAAGTCAGAGACGGGATTCAGAACCAGCGGGATCCCGACAGGGGCAACTACGACGACGAGGAGAAGCAGCGGCAGCACCAGGAGACGCAGCGCGAGGCCGGCGCGGCGCGGGAGAAGGATCCAAATATGGTGGGCTGGGACGGGCCAGACGATCCCCAGAATCCCAAGCTGTGGCCCATTAAGAGGAAGTGGGCGGCTGTGATTTGCGGTATGTACACCAACCCGCTCGCTACCTATTTCTTCCTTTCCCTTGTCTTCCCACAACTCCCTTCTTACGTTTGTTCCCCGGACTTGCCTGTCTCGTATGCGAGGCCCTGAGACTGATGCTGCCTCACAACAGTGTCGTGCTTCACATTCATCTCCCCCGTCGCTTCGTCCATGGTGGCGCCTGACCTGGAGGCCATTGGCGAGGAGCTCAACATACAGGGACAGCTGGAGCGCGCGCTCGTCATGTCAATCTTCGTGGCGGCCTACGCCCTCGGCCCCCTGGGTTGGGGTCCGCTCTCGGAGCTCTACGGCCGCGTCATCGTCCTGCAGAGCTCCAACATCATCTTCCTGCTCTTCAACCTCGGGTGCGCGCTGGCCCGGACCGAGGGCCAGATGATCGCCTTCCGCTTCCTCGGCGGCATCGGCGGGTCGGCGCCGCTGGCCATCGGCGGCGGTGTGCTCAGCGACCTGTTCACGGCCGAGCAGCGCGGGCGCGCCATCAGCGTGTACTCGCTCATGCCGCTGCTGGGCCCGGCCATCGGCCCCGTGGCCGGCGGCTGGATCGCGGAGAAGACGACGTGGCGCTGGGTCTTTTACAGCACCACCATCGCCTGCGGCCTCATCCAGGTCATGGGCCTGTTCTTCCTGCAGGAGACGTACGCGCCCGTCCTGCTGCACCGCAAGAAGCTCCGCCTCGTCAAGCAGACCGGCAACCGGGCCCTGCGCACCGAGTTCGACCACCCGGACCGGACGCTGTGGCAGACGCTGGCCAACGCCTTCGTGCGCCCCTTCCGCCTGCTCGCCACGCAGCCCATCGTGCAGGTCCTCTCCCTGTACCTCATGTTCCTGTACGGCATGATCTACCTCATCTTCTCCACCATCCCGACCCTCTTCGCCACCAAGTACGGCCAGACGCCCGGCATCATCGGCCTCAACTACATCTCCATCGGCATCGGCTTCTTTCTCGGCACGCAGGTCTGCGCCCCGCTGCAGGACCGCGTCTACGTCGCCCTCAAGAAGCGCTTCGTCCCCGACGGCGGGCCCGGCCGCCCCGAGTTCCGCGTGCCCATGATGGTGCCGGGCGCGCTGCTCGTGCCCATCGGCATCTTCATCTACGGCTGGACCGCCGACGCGCCCACGCACTGGATCGGGCCCAACATTGGCGTCGCCGTGTTCGGCTTCGGCTCCATCATCGGCTTCCAGTGCATCCAGGGCTACATTGTCGACTCGTACACGCGGTACGCCGCCAGTGCCGTCGGCGCCATCACGGTGCTCAGGAGCCTGGCGGGCTTTGGGTTTCCGCTGTTCGCGCCGACCCTGTACAGGAACTTGGGCTACGGCAAGGGGTCGAGCATCCTGGCTGTCGTTTCAATCGTCTTTGGTTGGCCCGCGCCTTTTCTGCTCTGGAAATATGGCGCTGCCTTGCGAGCCAGGAGCAAGTTTAGCGCTGGGCCTTGAAAAAACCTTGACGGCAGTGGAAATTGGGAGGTCAGAGGAGTACGTGATCATATAACTGACGTAGCAAAGCGGGAGCATCATCATCATCATCGAACGGCGTTTTGGTTGTATTTAGACGTACATAACTTCCCATACTACTTAATACTCGTCTTGACTCCTTTTTTTTTTCCTCCCCATCTCCGCTCTCTCATCATCCCGGCGTCGTCGCCGTCCTAGACCGAGTAGTCCATGGAACGCTTGCCAATGACACCCCAAAACTCCTCGACCAGCTCCTTCTGGCCCGACGGCGCACCCCTCACGGCCATGTACACGCGCGACTCCAGCTCCGGCTCCCACGTGCCGGGGTTCCCGCTGACCATGATGCCCCCGGCCTCGACGAGGATGCACCAGCCGGCGCACACGTCCCAGGCCCAGCACCCGCCTTCCCAGTAGACGTCGACCTTGGCCGGCCGCCACGGCGGCCAGGTTCAGGGCCGCCGAGCCGAGGGACCGCAGCGAGTGGACCATGGCGCCGCCCGTCTCGCGGCTGGCGGCCAGCCTCTTGAACACGTCCGTCTTGAGCTCGAAGTTGGGCCCGTCCCGGCCGGACCCCCACTCCACGGCCACGAGCGACGTGCCGAGGCCCTGCAGCGGTCGCGGCGCCCTGGCGAGCGGCAGCTTCTGCGGCGCGCTGCCCCGGAGGCGCGTCATGTAGGCGCCCTGCCCGGAGATGGCGGTGAAGAGCACGTCCTGCCACGGGTTGTAGATGACGCCGATGGCTGGTCGCCGGTCGACGGCGAGGCCGAGCGAGATGCACGCGTTGGGAAACGAATGCACAAAATTGGTGGTTCCTAAAGAAAAAAGGAGAAGGGGGGGAAAGAAAGGGAGAAGAAGAATCGTTAGAACAAGTGAGCCACCATTTCTCTCTCCTCTTTACCGCTTCATAAAGAGGGGAGATTTTTTTTTTCTTCTTTCGTTTCAAAGTCGCCTGGCTTTTGCATACGTCTTTTCTTCTCCGCCTTTCTTCAAGGCTTGATGCACTTTTTTTTTTTCCTTCGGTAAGGAGAGGGGGGGGAGGGGTTTGCGCAGTATACGTACCGTCAATGGGATCCACGACAAACGTCGGTTCCGGGCCCAGCCTCACGCCGGGCTTGTACGTCTCTTCGCCCATGAACGACACGGAAGGAAACGAGGTGGATAGACGGGTCGACACCATCTTCTCAACGGCCTGGTCCGCCTCGGTGACAATGTCGACAGCTATCATGCGTGGGCACCCGCCAAATCATTATGCCCCACCAGTAAGTTTGGAGTGTCTCGTCACATAGCCTGATTGGGACGAGAAGAGGGATCGGGTCGTGATGGATTCACGAAATATAGAGAGTGAGAGAGCATTACGTACAGTTCAGTTTGGTGCCCGTGTCGAGGTCAGCCGGGTTCGCAGCGAGAATCATCCGGCCAGCCTCGTAAGCGACCGCGACCATCTCATCGTGGACGGCCTGGAGGTTGAGGTCTGCCATGATGTGTGAAAATGCCGATGGACCGATATTGTTGCTGCTTTCGGTGTCGCCCTACGAAGGTGTGTCGAAGCTAAAGTTGTTCAGTCTTTCAGTGCGCGCTCCCGGTGCTGTTGGGGGGGTTGTATTGCATTCATTGCATTGCATGCATTGTATTATGTACAGCGCTGTGCGTCCAACGAAGTGGAGGAACCAAAGAGGATCCTCTCGCTACTTCGTCGACACTTGGCATTGCGGGTCGATGCCTTCTCCGCAATCTATGATGGGGGGTGGATGGGGGAGGAAAGAGTGACTGGACGTTGCGGCTGAAATGAGGGATGGGGTCGGCTGAGGGTGCGAATGAAGAAGTCTTCGCCTCTGATCTGGCTCAAGATCAAGACCGACAGGGAATTGGAAGTTTAGCATCAAGATTCGCTCGAGACAAGTGCCAGCCATCCCCTCGTTTTAACAAAAGTCAAGAATAAATTGCTTGCTGCACAGAACTTGCCGCTGCTACAAGCGTTCTTACAATCTTGTCCGAATTTCTTCGGCGAAAAGTGAAATATCAAATGCTCTGACTTTCGTGCATCATTAAAAAAATCTCGTAGGCCATCACGAAGCGAACCGTCGGTGCAACGCGCCAGCTGACCACGACTCATCGGTCTTGGCCGCGACGCTTCCAGACAACCATGCCCCCAAGAATGTTTCCCCATCTGTCATAGCTTCACCCTTTTCACACATTTTCCCTAAACACAGATCTTCTGTCCACCGGGCTGTCACCTCCTGCTTGCGGTTCGCCTCCTTTCGACTTGTGTGTCTGTCCCGCGGCGGTATCGATGGGTCTGGGACTGACTCCCCGCAAGCTCGAGACGGCATCGTCGTCAAAGGGGTTTTTGATGGCCGGTCCGCCCGAACGGCCGCGCTCTTCATCGCCGTACTGCGGCAAGGGAGTCGCCGCCAGATTCATGTTGTAGCTTCCACCTCCGCTGTATTCTGTGTTGCCGCGTCTGCCGAGCTCCTGTTCTTCGAGGTACCCGTACCCGTCGGCTTCAGTGCCGACGCGCGCATCCCACGCCTCATCGGGATCGAGGGGCCCAAAGCCGCGACGTCCAGCAGCACCGCTCTGGAGAGGCTGTTCATAGGCACCGGCAGCCGAGCGATTGTTTCGGTTTTTCACCTTGCGCACCTGATCGTTGAACCAGCCGACGAGGCCACCCGGGGCCGGCTGAGGAGGGCCGTAGGGGCTGTCGTTCTTTTTCCACGGCAGATACGAGGACAGGCTGGGAGGCGGCAGCTAGAGAAGGGTTACGTCATCAGCTTGAGCTGCCATCAATCAAAGGTATTGCGCTCGGTCGGGCTGGTGGAAGGGCAGGGTGAAGAGAGGACAGCTGAGAACGTACGCCCAATCTGCGCGCCCGCATCTGAGTAAAGGCGACCCATCCAATGGTCGCTGAGCTGAGCAACACGACAATGGCAATGACGATGCCACCGGCCGTGGATACCATCTTGAGCCGAAAGATGAGCGCTGGTAAGAAGATGGCTTGAAGGGAAGAAGGATGAGAGGGGGAAAAAAGCCGCAGCAACACACAGAGGTATGCGCGGAGTGTACTCGATGAAGCACCAGCGGAGCGCACCGGGTTGCACGGCTGCAAGCGCGGAGAGGATGACAAAATTGCGAGGAACAGACTCAGATTGCGGCAAGCAGCATCCAGTCGGGTGATGAATCTGACGGCGGCAACTAGATTGCCGGCGGCCTGCAACGAGGCAAGCTACCATACTGTACCTTGAACCAGACAAGGGAACGGAATGGGGCCAAACCAAGCGGCGTCGCAGTGTCAGCAGCCTGGCCGACTGACATGTTGGCTCGCAATGGCATATTGGACTGGAAGTCGGCTACCCACCCACCTATGGTAACCTTAGCTTGTTGCGTGTGGGGGGGGGGGGGGGCGACCGCCCGCATGCGATCGAGTCTGACGGAGACCGTCACTGTGCTCAATCACTTTGCGGAATCAGCAACGAAAGCAGCTGGTCAGCCGTCTGCGCGTTGATCATCTACTGCCTGCACGTAATACGAAATCGGGATTTCGCCAAAGGTTGCCTGCGAAGATTCTCTGTCATTCCGCACATGGGGTACGCGCAGCTGGCAGGCCCTGCTCGCTTTGGCAGACTGAACATGTCCCGCCGGAAACATTCTGCTGTGTCCGACACCTTGTTCAACCAATGTCTCACCGACGAGCGCGGCTGTGAGATGCGACTTGCCCTCCCCCCCTTACGAATTCCGTTGCGTCGATGATGAAAATAGGATAAGTGCCATTTACCGAGGATCTTGTCTGCTCCACCAACTCTGCATTTTTCACAGCAGTGGCATCTCATGATGTGTTGGCTCATGGAGGAAAATGACCACCAAACGCAAGCCTTGTCTGAGTATCCTGCGCGGTCGCTGTCCACACGCGCCCCGCGGTGCTGTAAAACGATACTCTGACATGCATCCTCGGTTCCGCAAGAAAGGCAATGAGCTTCCCCATGGGGTACTCCTTCATTTCAGTTGTAGCCACTACAATTATGAGGAATACTATCTCCGTATGCCAGGGAAAGGAAGTCCAACGCCTGGTCTCGCACACAATTCTTTTACCATTCTACCGGGCGCAAAGACACGCACCGACCCTTGCTTCCTCTTCATCTAATGACTGAGAAAGACTGCCGATCCGCAAGATGGATGGCTGGCAGCTGGGATCGTGAAGAGATGAGGTCTTCTGCGTAGAGGAACAGGTGTGAAAACATGTAGATGACGGTGAGAACAAAGAGCAGCGCTGTCCAGGGCAGCGATGTTTCCTGATCGGGGTCTTGGCTTGGCGACAAGTTCTTCCAGTTTTGCAGTCACAGTGACAGCCTTTGTCTGCGGCTGAGATGAGGAGCCGTTGACGACAAGGAGCCTTCTCCGGCATCGGGGCGGCCTTCTGTGGCGAGACTTTCTGGTCGCAGTCGAGAAAATGGACTATCATCACTTCGAAACACTGCCGTCTGAGGACTATGATGGGGTGCGCACCATGGAGACTCTTGTTCACGCAACCGACCCGCTCACCGTGTTGAAGGGCTTCTATCATATTCTCAAACCGGGCGGCCACCTCGCCATGCACGACTACGATCATTTCTACGAATTGAACGAGGTCATTGGGACAGAGCTGGCCAAGCTTATGAAAGAATTGTCAGAGTATGGCTCTATGCCAACCTGGCAGCGTGCGCATCGCTGGTGCTATAACTCGCTTCTCAAGGAGGCTGGTTTCGTCGACCTCAAGGAGCACGACTACTCAGAAAACATTCGCCCGATGCTCAGGCTGTTCTGGTGGTTGGCAGCAATCCCATATTACATCATCGTCTTCTTTCACCTGGAAAAGTATTTCGTCAATGCGATCCGTGGCGCGCGGGGCTGTTATGCGCAAAAGTACTGGAGATATGTGGCCATCAGCGCGAGGAAACCGGAGGTCTGACAGGTCTCGCGAAGCGGGGATGGTGCGCAGGAGCCCGAATAAGTCACGAACTCTGGAGGAATCAAATTATTTGGCGACGTGGCGCGCAGACTACTGAAATAATCGAGACAAATGAGGCAACACGAAACGCTTGTGTGAGGGAATGCCTCATCTATCGTCAGTGTCTACCTACTCTCCTTATTCTCGAACGCCGAAAAACAGGGTAGGATATACTGTTTGTTTACTAGTGTGGGCGATGGGTTGTCCGCGGATTCAGGCCCGGAACCCTCACTCAAGAATTTTCCAGAGCAAAAGTCGCGATTGTGCTGCCGACTTCAGGGTCGAATCAGTGCCACCGTCGTATCTGGGGAAGCCAGGGCGCCAGGATCTCTCGGATGGCCGGCTACTTTGTCAACTCGGAAGCGACAGTAGCTTTTGGGCCATGTACAAATAAAATACTGATGCATCTCACGCTCCACTTTGGCTGGCTTGCGCAAAGGATCAACGCTAAAGGGAACTCTGGCAAGTCCCAAAGCACCACCGGTGCTGTCAGGACTCAAACACGACCCTGCCATGCAAACACTCGGGATCCGAACCGCAGAACAGCCTTTATGTTTCCTCCTGCCAGGGCAACGAGCTTGCTCCATCTCGCAAACGGGCAGCCGGCAGCGCTTGGCGGCCATCGTACGCACTCGTCGCATGTATTGGACCCCGCGGGTTCGTCCTTCCTACCTGCTGGTACCTTGCCTTGATCACATGAAAGGATGCTGGCCAAATCGACGCCTCTGCGCGTGTCGCATTCGTGCATCTTCATCACGCGCTAGTCCTCACCATTCAGCACTGCAGTGGCCTGTTCGTGACCGCAGACAAGCCTCGACGTAAGACCTGTCACACCCTCATTCAGGAACTTGCAAGGTCCCGAGGCCCGAACCGCCTCCCCATGTCGTCTCCTCTTGCCCTGGCAAATCATCCCGTGCTGGTCTCGTGTCGCGGTCTGCAGGGCTCGATCTCGAGCTTAACAACGATGCATTCCATCGAGGCAACGCACACAATGTGCAAGGTGCCGCAAATTCTGACCAACTGCGATCTGAAAGTGCGCGGAAGGAGCCGCCCCCGCGTCAAATAGTTTCAAAGCGCAGGGTAGATGACGGAGTAATCCTTCAGTACCGGTGTGGCTGCGAGAGGGCAAAGCATCGAATCCGATAATGCACGTTTAGACTTGGAGTATGCGCACTCGTCCCGGTTGGGAATATCAAGCTGATGAAAACGGCCGTTTGGCGTGCCTCATTTGCCCTCTTTGGCGGCTGCGGCTACTACTCGGCCACTATCTCACCTGTCATCATGATCGTTTCCCTCTTCCTGTAGCTGAAGAAATCGAGAAGGGACGACCCTTCGAAACTCCTGGGATCTCTTCTTGGCAGTGATGGGGCGTCATCAGAGATTTACTTAAAGTACAGATCACTTTTCTCTTCCTGCGGACATGCGAGGCTTCGTTCCTTTTCTAGGTGAAGCTGCCCAGGGTCTGTGCGTCCAAAATGTCCACCGTCACGTTCTTGCCTCCGCTGCCTTTTGGTGGTTAGCATCTCTTTACGATGTGGGGTCCAAATGCAAGGAACTCTCTGAGTCGAAGATCTGCGTGCCAGGCAGCAGCGAAGGAGAAACTCTTGGGGGCTGGTCCAAACATTGATTTCCCTGGACGGCCAATATTTCTTTCTTTGGGATGTGGGTGGCGGCCTCTGTCGTTGACTTGCTTCCATCTGCTTGATGAGCCACAACGTATCGATGGAATCTCGTCCTCTCCGAACAAGGAGAACAGTTTCAGCGGCTAAGCCAGCCCAATTATTCTCCCCATGATACACCGTCTAAACTCTCAAAGTTTGGCAGCGTTTGCCATTTTATCTGCAGGATCTGGATGACCCCTATGAGTCGTCAGCACCTCTGGTCAGACGGTCTGCGTCCCTCACGGCTCCTTCTCCTGCGCGAGGATGCAATCGCCCAGTATTTCGCCGACGAGGCATGCATCTGCAGGTGCAGATCGGTGCAGAGCTATCCAACCTAACCGCGGACTGGCTCTGCCGATTGACGATTGCTTTTATCTGATGCCCGCCCATTTAGACTGCCTTGCTCGCACCCATCTCCCATATCATGGCGCACTTGACCAGCTTCCCCTGGGGTCGAACAAGCGCAAAGAGTTCTGTGAAGTCGACAAAAGACAAGAGTGCAAACACAAACTCGAAGCGACAGGATCTCAGCTCCAACGTACCACACTATCGAGCGAAACCCATGAATTCCATCTCCATTTGGGACCAACCGGCACTGGAACCTCCCTCTGGAGTGGTGCCTGACTTTGCCACATTGAATAGCTCTCACGCGTCTGGATATGGCTTCGTCATTTCCAGTTCTGCGGTTTCTCTTGTTGCCGTTCTGGCGCGCTTGATAAGCAGTGCTTCAAGAAGGAAGCTTGTTGTCGAAGATGCGCTGATGATTGCCGCTCTGGTAAGGCCATCCCTCTTTTCTCTCTCTACTTGCCTCTCGAGTTCGGATCTTGGGAAATCTTTGGACAGACCATTGGCAACAGCATCACGGCTAAGCTTTAAGCGAGTAGGGACTGTTCGCAGGGCTAGAATACACGTGCTACGACCTCTCGATATATCCCGGTCTGGGAGCCCACCAATGGGAAATCCAGCTCAAGTCCCTGCCGCACTTTCTCCATGTAAGCCAAAGACGTCTCTGTGGTCGAGAGTGCCATCTGGACATGATGTCGCAGCTAAAGCATTGGCAAAGCATTCCAATCTAGGTTCCATGTTTTACTCCGCCAGCATCATGTTGATCAAGGCAGCCATCCTTGTGAGTTGGCTCCGCATCTTTGTGCCGGCCGGTCAGCGCAACAATCTCTTCTGGGTCTGCCACGCTCTGATATGGACCAATGTCATCTTCTACATTGTCGCCATATGCTCCGAGGCCTTTCGCTGTTGGCCGCGGGAAAAGATCTGGAATCCACTGTTCCAAGGCGGGCACTGTTCGGTGGATGTGAAGAAGCTATACGCTGCCAGCAGCACGCTCAACGTCCTATCCGACTCGGCCATACTGGCTGTGCCGCAGTTCGTCATCTGGAAGCTTCAGATGCCACGCGCTCGAAAATGGGGCCTATCGTTGCTCTTTGTCATTGGGATAGGGTTCGTGCAAGCCTACCTGAATCCTTGATCCTACGCTGCCTCACTTAGTGCATATGCTAACATTTCCCGGATACTTAGCGCTTGGGTTTTTGGAGTGACTCGACTCGTATATATAGTCAAGCTCCTCAGCTCCAATGACGTGGTGTACATTTTGCCAAACGTTGCCATATGGAGCGTGTGGGAAGTGACGGCTGGGTTTTTGGTCCTGGGCATTCCAGCGATGCCAGCAGCCTTCAAAGCCCTGCCCTTCTCTGGTTCTTTCGTGTCCTTCTTGCGTCTCAAGTCGCAGGGCAGTGATCAGCGAGGTCTTTCGCCAGTCGCCCCATCCCCAATGGCAGCTGTACAGGCCCCGACAGCGAAGACGCCGTAGTCTTTGGGCAATCAGCGATCTTGAGTCACACGACATGAGCACGGTTGATGCGCGTATACTTCTGATGGCCTGGCGCGTCGTGCTTCCGAGAAATCGGTCGCCGTCAAGTCGGACACGCTTGATGACGCGCGCGGGCGGCGAGTGAGTCATACGTGAATGAGAAACAGTCACGGCAGGCCCGTCAGTCTGGGCTGAGCTGCTACCGCTGACCATTTGCACCGCCCTTTGGATGCTCTAGGCTCGCAAGAGGATATTTTGGAATGAGCTGGAACATGAGCGGATGGAAATAGGATATCGCCACAATCAGTCAGGCTTCGTGGAGAAACTGCTCGAGCGAGATTGGGGAGAAAACCTTTGGCCATCTTAGTTAATATGATACTGCACGTTCTCGCTCGAATCATTTGTGGCACCTCGATGCTCGATGCTCGATGATTTGGACCCTCTTCCCACTTGTACAATAGTTCCTCTTTAAAGTCCCTGAAATCGACTTTCATGTTTTTTCATGCGTTTCCTGTACAGCTCCATGTCGCTTGCCACCGAGTCGCCACGACTCGCAGCTGCCTGCGCTCCGTTTGGCACGGATAGGGACCAATGAAACTCGCACACCGCAGAAACGTGAAACCGGCATCCGGAAGCGGCCGTCACGCCGATGCAGCACATACGCCACCTTCCACGACTACTTTGTTCTTCTCACGTGTCAGAGGTTTTTCATTGGCACTTGGCGCGTCGTGGAAGACGGTGAATCTGGTATCAGGAATGTATTGTACCGTTTGTGCAAGAATTTCGCTCCTGAAACCTTGACCACAGCGGATCTTCATTCACTTTGTCAGGACCAAGAGGGCCATTAGGAACGACGAGTGCAAGCACATAGTGAATCAAGGTCGCTTTAAATCTATCCGCTATCTAAGAAGGCCGAAATCCCTTCTCTTGCATGATGAATTCATCAGGTGTGGCGTTCAATCCGTAGCAAGTTCCATCACTTTAGCCTCCAATGTTCGCGCCATGAGAAGAGAGATGCAGAGAAAGAAAATCACAAGGCATGCCGTCTACTTTCCGCATTGATTCCAGAGGCCCCCCTTGACCGCGAAATCCAGGCCTTTCAAAAAGTCTTTGGCCTCACACCGGCCCAGTTTGTCTGCCTTGCAATTCTTCGGTGCAACGACTCGGTCGTCGATGAGAACTCTGATCAAATCCCTGTCGGTGTTGCAACGCATTCTCTCGACATACATGCGTGCCGCAAATGGCACAGTCCACGATGCAGAGAATCCGTCAGCTTCCCTTGGAGAAGTGACGCGATCCGTTGGCAGGTGCGTGCTGTTGCTGAACAGACCGAGAGCTCCGTAGATAGTCAACATGGTATTGTCGTGAGTAAAGTCCGCATACAGCAGACGATTTATCGGAAACGTGGTCGGGCTTTGATCTAGAGTCTGGTTTGTCGAGGTGTGGTCCTTAACAGGCGAATGCGTCAGACGAGCAATGAGCTCATTGACGTATCCAACCCCCTGCGTTGGTCCGAGAGGATTCCCGGGGCCGTAGCGATACCATTTATCCAGTGATTCGTAATACTCGTAGCCGTGCCACTCATCTTCGGAGAACAATCGGCAGAATTGGGATATTGTCTTCGCTTTACGCGATGCAACGGTATCAAAAGGACACAGGTCCATGAAGTTGACCGTGTCTTCGAGGCTCATATTTGCCCCTGGCAGCTTTTTGTTCAGACGCTCCCTGATTGGGGCAGCCCAAGTCTTTCTCCACGCATCCTTCATCTTGTGCCCCAATTTGGAGTCCGGACCCTGTTCGAAAGCCTTGCAAGACCCATGGTCCAGCGTATTATTGAAGCCGTCGCCTTCGGGAATAACAAGAATGTCAGGAAGGTACTTATCCCCGTTCTTGATTCCCTTGGCTTTGTAGAACCCTTGAACAAAGCGTCGCGCAGACAGAATGACCCTCTTGGAGCCAGATGCCCGGACAAAGGGGTGTGTCACTTCTTTGGCGAGTTTCTTGTATCTGTGCAGAAAATGTTTCCCGGAATTGACCATCTCCTCCTCTCCATGTGAAGTCAGATCATTGGCGCCCAGCTTGTATTTGTAGCTCTTGATGAACTCATAGCCTTTGCCGTACGACTTGACATCTTTCTGAATTCGCTCTACAAGCAATTTGTAGGCCTTTGACTTGCTGGTGGTGGGGAATCTGGATCCGTGACGGGACAAGACCGAAGCAAAGACGACTTTACATTCCGACGGGACATCTGGCGAAATAGAATCATGGGGGGCCGAAAAATACGGCGAGTACTGGCCCCAATGCTTCTGCGTGTCGTGCGTGCAGCGTCCTTTGTCCACGCATGGAGTGGTTTCTGGTCTTCGGTCACGCCTGGTGTCACAGTGTCAGTCAAGAGAGCCGGATTACAGGAGCGGGGCCTGGGCCAGGGGTGACGCACGCAAAGGCCAGACCGAGAAACACGAAGACTGCGAGCAACATGGCGACCATGGAGATTTTGGAGTATCTCGAGCGAGGTGGCGGCGCATATGAAAGCTGCTGAGCAGTGTGCCGATCGCTCACTGGCGCCGGAATAGCTCTATATTTATGCCTCGGCGCCGCCAGCGCCTGCAGCGAGGCGACGGCCCTGGTGAAGAGGCCCATGTCTGCCGTGGGATACGTACAATGCCCGCCACGAACCCGAATGTGCGGGAATAAGAACAAGAGGTATAGGTCGGCGTGCCAAGATGTAATTGCGCCAAAGACTGCCGAAGTATTGGAAGGAGCCACCCAATGCCGTCTTCAATGGGAAGGTGCAGGGGTCCCACCCGAGCTGCATCACCTCATGCTCAGCTGGCAAGTGAGTCTGACGATGCAGAAGAAATGAGGCGAGCCGGCCCGCGCATGCAGAGAGGCGGCATTGTCCAGTCTTTTTATGTGCGCCCGGAGCACTTTGCTGTCGCAAGTACAGTCCCTGCTCCCGAGGACCGGTCCGACCAGAACTGAGGCTAAAACCGCCAACTTGCTCACTGGTCGAGCCAGGGGTCCGACGCTAGTGCCCGGCACGCGTGAATCCATTTGGCTCCCTCCAACCTGCGCACACGGGCCTCGTTTCTCCAAGTTTCATCTTCCTATGCTTTTGTCGCAGAACTTCCATCTGATTCTCGCCATCATCCGAGTTGTGGCGGTCACTGCGCAGTTTCGCGCGGGCCTGGAAGAAGCACGCTTTGGCACACAGCCGTCTGGAGAATAGGGCAGCTTTTCATCGCCACCCGGCACCAGCCATCCACACCGACGTCAAATTCCATGGCCGCGACTGTCAAGGTTCTGTAATAGCCTGAACCAGCTGCTCTGTTCGAACGGAACGGGACATGAGCTCGGTGCTATCAAGTTTCCCAGCGCTCCCCAGACAAAGTGTGAATCTGCGCCGGTCTTGTCATGGATCTGAGTTACGGCGGCATGTGGAGGTAAAAGACTATTCTTGTAGGAGTTTGAGCCCTGCATCGCCTTTGTCCTCGTAAAATACCGTCCATGACCCTTCATCTCCAGAACTGAAGCAGAAGGAGGACAGCGGATTCACGAATGCAACGGCTTGCACTCATTCGCCCCCAAAGGCTCGGAGAAAATAGCATCAGATGCGATCTTGGGGCTTGCGCGATATAGATCGTATCGAACATGTTACTTTCCCCAATGTTGATATACCCGGCCAGCGTAGTGCAGAGATCTCTTCAAAATTACCGTTTTGATACTCAGCGAAACGGCCATTGGCGAAGCCGCGAGCCATTCTTCAGCTCGCTTCCTTTCGCTACTTTTGTATCTAGGGACAATATACCACGCGGGTGTGGCAAACGTGAAGGCTTCATACCAAGTAAATGTCGAACACACACTATGCGCTGCAGAGGCAACCTCGTCAGATGCGATTTGCCAACCGCTTACATTGCGAAAATGACACGAAAAGTCACCACGATTGTTCAACGTTGGATCGACGGGAGCGATCGACAGGCTTCTACTAAGCTGCGGGCAATCAAGCAATACGTTCATGGAGATCGCCACGCCACAGGAACCGGCTGCGCAGCGGCATCCCCTTGTTGATCTTTGAGAAGAATGTAACTCAAGCTGAGGCCGTCAGGTACACATGGTAAACGCTCTTGGACTACTGTCGATTGTAATTCACATGCAGTATAATGGATCAATACCACATCAGCCGACTACTGAGCATGACTGTACTTGTCACAATATAGATGCGGCAGGTCTGTGTAATCCTCAGCTTCTTAGCCAGACGAAAGGATCGATTGATTGATGAGAGTGACTTCTTGTTCAAGTGGGAGGCTTGTTATTCATGCACAGCGACTTCGAGATCCAGAATCGACGAAAACTATGGACTGTTCTTCTCGTCACGCCTCTGTACCACGCCTTCTTCCAACCGCGATGGCAGCGTGCGAGATATTTTCTAGATTACAGGGACCGGCTACCGTACGATTCCAATGCCATTTCATGCCCAGCTCTCGAAACATCTCGGTTCTTCGAGGTACAGGCGATTGATCTCCCCCATACGGCTCCTCCGGTAGGTAGACCGTTTGTTTCACTGTGCTGCGAGAAGTGGCCTCACTGCTTCGATCCCGATGGGCCGCAAGAAACGGATCGTTCCTCGTCGACACTTCATAAGACTGCTCATTCATGCGATGCTTAGCTTATCATCGCGCGATTGGCAGAAAAGTGATTGATCGACTGTCGGCCGATCAACAGGCACAGATGTAAACGCAATCAGCTACGTCCGCCACAGTAAGATCAAGAAGCGGCAGGCGGCGTGCCACAAATTTGATGTTCAACTGCTTGGGCGGCGTCCATTTGAGGACGAGCAGCGAGCAGCCCAGGCCACAATACACACCGGGAGGGGGGCAGTTTTTCTTGCCTGGGTGATGACTTGCAGGTCCGACTCCAGCATCAATCCTAGCAGCCTGTCCGCAGGTAGTAGGAGAATTAGGATCTGCCCTTGGCCCGGCTTGCACCCATTCATCACCGATGAACCATTTCTAGATATCCAGGGCCAAGCAGCCGATCCAGGCCAGACTCGCCGGATCCCTTGGTGTCGTGCCGTGTCAACCCCCACGTTCTCGGTACGTATTTAGCACTTCACTGTATCGTATAGAAGGTCTATTTGCGGCGGCTGCACAGTTCCCAAAGATGGACAAGCTAAACTGCCACCCGCTCAAATTGACCAACAACCACGTAGACAGGAAGAGCAGGAAGAGGCATCGGAAGACAGCGGTTGTATTCAGCAATGACGGGATCCGCAGCCGAGCGATATGCGGCGAGACCATGTCAATACTGACAATTCGAGCGAAAGACTGGAGGCAGGCTTTCCATGCATGAACCGCCAAGCTACGTATGCGGGTTGACTACGATGTAAATATGACAAAAAGTTTACCGTGGAGTCAGCAAACCAGGGCATCCGCTGCTGATGAATTCCGCCTGCTGACATGTGGCACATGTGCCGCCAAGGTAATGCTCAATTGTGGAACATGAGACATCGAGAAGTAAGGAAATGCATTTGCAATTCATTTCTCTCAGCCGGGACGTTCTCAAGGGTCAGTTCGACGAGCCATCCTTCATGCGAACCCTTCGCAATCCGATATATACACTGAAGTTAATAGTACACCAACTTCCGCAGGAGAGGACATCAGGCTAGTGCCTGTAATGAGATGCACAGCTCCAGTGGTCAACTTGGCATGATGCTTGAGCACATAGCCCGAGCCAATGCCCGCTTGGCTTAGACCCGTGTGAACGTGAACGTATAATTAGGGCGGGACATGGCCCGCCACCGCATCGAGCCGTGGCTGAGCATGATCCCTGTCTACCTTCCGCCTTCTCTAGTCTCCCGAAGCCCGCTGCCGTCAGCCCTCACAATACACAGCTCAGCTCGAACGACAATGCAAGTTCAACTTGCTCGTCTGATGAGATCCTGTATGAGAGCTGCCGAAAAGAGGCCGTATGCCCAGCCCCTGAATCCGATTGACCCTCATTCCAGACTTCATCTGGCTGAGGAAAAGAGAAGATTCCTAGTCTATGTGCCACTTCTCCAGGAAATTTCCCAGACCGAGAACGATCTTGCAAGACCGAATCATATGGCGACACCGACCATTGGCTTGCCGAATTTAACAACATTTTGGCCAAACGCACGCCCAAAAACGTCATCGTCGTCATGAGCACGCTGTGAAACTATCTCTGGTGACCAGACCCTCGGTCTGACGGATTCAGGTTCGGTGCTTCCTGTCGAAATGCTGCTGGGTGATTCCAGACTTGGTTCTTCTCTTCTCGGGCGTAGCGAAACGGAACGACCATGGTCTTTATTTCCCGAGTACAGAGACGACGTCATTGCTCGATCAGACATTGACCGAAACGACCTATCGGAAAATGACTTCTTTTTGCGCAAAGGTGGTCGGAGCACGAGCGGAAGGGGTACAGGCGGGGGCTGGTCGCCGAGCTCAGCATGTGTCCGTGAGTACGAGCTGTCCCTTCCCACGGAGCCGGAGCGCTGGCTTGCGATGGCGAGATGACCTGCAAACGACGGCGCGGTCTGGGGCCGCTGGGAGTTTGCGATCAAGCGCTGAGCGAAGGAAGGCGCCGCTGGTGGCAGGGCCGGAATGGAAGACATGGGCCCTGAACAAGCCCCAGTGAGTTTTGCTGATGAAGCGACAGGAATGCAGATGGCCTCATCAACGGATGTCGAACCTTGTATATACGGACCCCGCCGGCGGGAGTTTGCTGGCCCATCTTTGATCAAAGTGCTTTGCTTTCTCACAACGTCATCAATGCGCTTCTGCAACTCCTCCACTTCTATCAAAGCATGTGCGACACGCTCTTTGATGCCATCAACCTCAGGGGCTGTATGAGCCCGGGTACGATGTCTCGACCGGGGAGGAATTCGCGGGGGGAAATCGTCAAGAGAAGCCAACGAGCCAGTTTCAAGTCGTTGTCTCCGGGGAACGTGAAACGACATGGAACTATAGCTGCGTTGATGCCGTACTGGGCTTTCGTGATGGGAGGGCTTGGTCAAGACAGCGACATCTGGAGGGGCTGTGCCGGCACCCGATGACTGATGATAAGGCAGCTTATGTGGAACGGAGTGACTTGAAGGCCTCACATCCGAACCCAGCGGATAGCCAAGGTCTCCAGGCCTTTCAAAGGTCGCCAGAGTGTAATGGGGGCGCTGCGAATGCATCGCATCCGAAAACTCTGTCCGAACTGCGAAATGCGAGGATCCTGAGTCGATATGCCGGAAATTTGTAGGCGCGGAAATGAGCGGCCGACACGATGAACCATCGGACCATAATCGACCTCTGCCAGTGAGACTCTTGCGAGCAGTTCCAGTGCTCTCTCTTGAAAATTTTGGCCTCCAAGCTACGACCTGTGTTTCGTTCTCACGCATGACAGCAGGCCGGGGATAGGGAGGTGGATTGCTTCTCAATTGAGCCGTGGCACCTACCTCATTACCTAGTTTTAGGCTCTTTGTCAGCATCGGTGGCTCTTTGTGCTTGGGCTTGACAGGATCGGACCGGTACAAAAGGCCGACGTACCAGAATGAGGCTTCTCGTCGAAACAAGAGCTGAAGGATCCCAGACAAGCCATGGCAGGTCAAGCAAAGGGCGTTGGCGCTGGTCTAATGAGATGAAGGAAGCTTTGGTGCTACGGATAGCAAGCCACCTTTATAGAGCATCTCATACATGCCGAGAACAGCAGATGAAGACGTTATGGACAAAGAGAGACAAAGACGCCGCCCGGCGGAAGAAAACAGACTCATGCGACGAACATGAGCTGGTGACGGTGTGCAAAGGCGACATTATCTCTTCATACGGACACGAAGACAACGGCCGGGAGTCATGCTCATTGGACGGCATGTTGGGACCGGGCTCTACTGTAGCCTAGACGGCAGTCAACAAAGAACAGCTCTATTCGTCGAGGTCATGCTCAAAGGTGCGTGACTGGGCCATCTGATAGGTCGACGACGAACCAGTCGGCGCCGAGCACGGCGGGGCCAAACGGTTTGGCGTCGCCCTCCGAGATTCGAGGATCCACTAAAAGGGTCAGACGGTCAGGCAAGCACAGCGAGTCGATGACCTGCATCAGCCCGTCATGCCCACGGGGGTTTTGTTTTTTTGTTTTTTTTTTTTTTTTTTTACAGAAGGAAAAAAAAAATTCCCTTTTCCACCAGCAGCTAGTGTGTTCTGCAAATGGGACACGCGCCACCGGCCGTTAGAGTTGTGCATGCTTGCAAGGATCCCCAGAGGTTCATTTACTGGCATGGCGATCCTTCTTCACATGTGTCATCGGAACAGCCGCACGTCAGAAAAGGGTCAGCTCTGCGCCCGGCGGGGTTGACTCCCAAAGTCATTCTGACGTCTCGCTGAAAGGACCCCTTACTGAACACTGCTCTCGTTCATCAATTCTTGAGCGTACAGCAATAACAGGGCGGGAGATCGGCGAAGCAGGCCAGAAACTACAGTCATGCATCTCCTCGTTGGCAGGCTGCATGATTTCGTACTTCATCTGAGCGCGCAAGGTAACGACGGCACATGATAAAAGCAGATGGAGGAGCGGGAACTGCACTCTGCGTCGCAAAGGTGACACCTCTGCATACGACAATAAGCCGGTATATGCTGCTCACTTCCAAAACCGGCTGCGCGAGAAGTGCTGATAAAGGAAAGAGTAATGCCGCATGCCTATCTCACATGGGGACGCCGACGTGAACAGGGGGGGGAAAACCCTCAAATCCTTACCCGTTGCCGAAATAGCGGCTTGGGTTGGCAAGCTGCAAGGCAGAGAGCATCACCGTTGCGGAATTAGTACCACCACGCAATCAGGAAGCATCTTGTATGTCTGTGTGTGGATGGGTGGGTGGAGAGAAAGAGGAAGAGAGAGTGTATGTGCGTATGAGAGAAGATGGAACTGTCAAAGGGCCAGAAAAGCCAGGTATCTTCCTGTATCTATATTACGCAGCTTTCGTCATCAGATGGCGGCTACCGCCAAAGCTAGGGCAAGGCTTGTGATGCATGGTTCATTCCGTTCACAGGCGCACCTGGCAAGACGAAACAAACACGCGAGTCGAATGGATGGCCAAGTAGGCAGACGGCAATGAACATGCACAAGTCCACGATGCGATTGAAACTTGCTTTGTGAGTGCGCCTTGGAAGATGGGCATGGACAAAGAAATCTGACAGGCACGCGCGAAAAGGCAGGACTCAGTCACTCTCCAGTCTCGCTGCTGGTGACTATCGTCAGGCGGACTGGTTTGATGAGAGAAGGAGGCACATGAGTAAGCGAACAGCTGATCATACTATACAGACAGCTTGAGCACCAAGAAAATGAAGCACCGCACAGCATTGGCTTGCCAACCAAAGTAAAAGACAAAGTGCACGAAGCCCGTCATCCCGCAGTGCTAAACTTATCAGCCCACCCCCAGTCGAAGGGTCGACGGTCGATTCTTTTGCCTCGCAGAAAATGTCTAGCTTGATTGACTGGACGTGGGGCTCTTGCATGGTCGCCTTGGCATTTCGAAATCTCTTTTGACGTTTTGCAAAAAAATTGATTAATTTAAAAAATTCTATAGACATGAAAATTTTAAAATATTACAAAGAAGAAACCTTTATGAGAAAATTGAATTTATAGTTAAAAGCCTCTGCTTCTAGAGTTGCTTGGGACTAGGTCAACCTTTAGGTTATTTCCGGATATAAATCTTTACTATGGGGTGAGAACTCAAACCCTCCAATCCGCCTCCACTCCCCTTCTCTCATGGCTGGTTTGTGTGCACGCATGCCTTGCATCCCTGCAAGTTGTCTTGACGGCGTCGCAAGACGTCGAAATCCCAGAAAGAATTGCGCAGCCAGTGCACCGAGAGGCAATTCCACCGCCGCTCGGGCTCGCCAGAATGGCCGCCAGAAAGTCAGACCAAGAAATCGACGGCGCCACAGCCTACCGCAATCGCCAGCAGCGCATCATACCAGAGGTCCCTGCTGGCGAGAAAGAAATATCGTCTAGTGCGCAATTGCACAAGCTCTTGACCTTTGACCAAAATCTGCAAAACGCCCGCTATGGTATGCCACGCTGCGTTCAACAGCATGATCCTTCAGTACGCCCTATATATGACGCGTCAAAAAGTGCTGACTTCTTTGGTGGACTGTCGCCTTCAGGCCTTCAGTCTCTGAAAACCTTGCTTGACCAAATCATTGCCGACAATGCCGATCGCAAATCAAAGCTTGACGTCCTACAAGGGTACCTCGATGCCGTTAAACCCCGCGATATTAGCGATGATGCGGTTCATCTGGCCGATGTCATGGCCATGTGGTCGTTCGCTGTCCAAGCAAATGACGAGGGCGTCATGTCAGCTGCGGCCGTCGTCCTCGCCCTGCTGCTTCAAGTTTTGTCCGGTTCCCTACACCTCGTTCCCTATGGTGTTGGTATCTGTAATACTGTGCTCCAAGAAACGCAGTTGAAGGCTTTGGCAAGAAACTTGTCGTCAGAGAGGACCAAAGCCTTTATAATATCTCCTACGCTCCGCTTACTACGCGAGGTTGTTTGCTTTGACGGGGGGCTTTTTGCCAAAAGGGTCGTTCGAGCCGCAGCCTTTACTTTTTCGTCCCTCTCCAGGAACCTAGAACAAGGTCACACCAGAGCAGCTCCAGGAGACTCGCGGAAAGCTTCCATCAGGATAAATGCGGTCAAATTTCTCTTGAGCTGCCTCAAGTACTTGCATTCCGAGGGCCGCAAAGAGCTACTTTCACAGAGAGACTTGCTGTCACACTTGACCGACAAGATGAGGGACGATCCTCCTGATCTCGTTCTCGAGATTCTGGAATCTCTCCGGACCCACGTCCTTATGGATAACAAAATTCCCCGTGAGGTGAAATCAAGAGCCATGAACGTCAGGACGTTAATGCGACTGCTGTCACTTTACACCTACAGCTATGCGGCGGCGAGTATCGAGGAGAAAGAGACTGTATCCAATAGAGCCCACGATTTTCTGTTATACGCTTGTACCGCCTCGAATGGTGGTGTACTATACCCCTATAAAGGATTGTATCCCAAGGAGGACGGTGAAGATTTCCCAATGTCGACTATGGGACAAGGGCAGTCTGGCGAGTTGGACGACCCACGGGAGGGCAGGTTACGCAACGGCATCCCTGTTTACAACTACAAGCTATCTGAGTTCGCCGGGAAGCTCCGCCCGTGGTCTGAAATGAAGCATTACAAGCTTCTAGTCGCGATTTTCACTGCCGCCCCAGAACTGATTTCGAACTATTTTTACAACAATCAGTCATTCACTTTCGAGCCGAAGCTTTCTATGACATGGGTCGGCTATGCCACGTTTCTACTCGGTACCATACTGATTCCTCTTCCCGTCTCCTTCGGCGATCCAACACGCTGCGCTGTCATGCCCCCGCCGACCTCGATCCTCATGGATAATATCATTCCGCGACCAATCAACGAGAAGGTCCTCGTCAAATGTCTGTCTACCCAGTGGCATCTGCCGTCTTTTTTTGCAGCAAGAATCCTGACCGCGGCGTTGAACAAGTTGTCTGCTGCCAGTGAGATGCTGAAGAGTCAGTCATCTTTTCGGAGTGAAGCATGGGCAGATGCCCGCCAGCGGATCAAGGATGCATTCTGTCAGCGCATACCAAGTATGAAGGAGATTGTTCGTTGCTACAAGCATATACCATCAGAGAACATCCTTCACAGGACATTGATGAGTCGTTTATTGCGGCTTTACTACGAGGTCGTCCCTCAAGTTGCCTTTTTGGCCAATTTTGATGTGTCTCCCTTCATCTTCGCGGCCCTGGACAGATTGCAAAGGAGTGACCTGGAGGCTGAGCCAAGGCAGTTGGCGTTACGGGAGCTGAAAAATCTCGTTGCGATTGCGGGCTGTTCCCCTGGCATGAGATGGTTCGCCAAAGTTGCAACGCCGGATAAAAGCCAGGAATCCTCTTCACCATTCATTGCATTACTGCATCTCCTGTGCACTGGAGGCGATGACGCGCTTTCCCACGAAGTCAGAAATGTGCTTCGAGATGTCATCATCGAGGAGCAGGTCCTGAAGGATTCCTCAGCATTCGGATCGCTGTTGCAGGCTCTACGATGCCTCAGCGAAGTCGTGGGAGCAGATAGCAGGTCGAAAATATGGTCTTTTCTGGACAATTGCATAAGCCGATGCGCTGCTTCACCGCTCAAGTACCTCGAGTTGATGTACGAGCAATTTCCAAGATCCGGCGAACATGACACAGCCTACGAATTATCACTTTTGCAGGTTGTGATCTGGGAGCAGCTGCCACATGCTTTGAAAGATGCAAACGACGAGACGGCAAACGTCCTCGCATCTTTTGTTTCCTTCTATGCGAACGCTGTTGTTTTATCGAATGAACAGAATCTAGTGCTGTCTGGCTACCATGACAGCCTGAGCGAGCGATTCACCTCCACATCGGCAACCTTGGCAGGTTTAGGCGACAGCAAGCAAACGAAGGCCCTGAAAAGATTTGAAGCAGGTGATGAAGATGGCGTCAAGGCCGTGCGGCGAGAACAGGACGAAGGCAAACATGTAATGGATCAACAGTCGTTGAATGACTGGCTGCACGTTCCCTTCTTGTCAGCAGACGATGCCAGAGTCCTGACTCAGTGGGCGTCCAAGAGCGTCGAGGACATGATTGAGGATGGCTGGGCTACTCGTCTCGTCCGTCTGTTGCGATCGCCACATGCCATTTTGCGCAAAGAAGCCCTAACAAGCATCCTCAAGATGGCGGCCCAAATCAAGGAATCATCGTATGAGGAAAGAACGCAGGTATGGCTTCTCCTGTGCGAAGTCGCCGAATCGTCCAAGCCGTTGGTTGACGAGAGGCCCGTGCCCTCCGCATTCGTGGCATTCACCATACATGCTTTCGAAGTGCTCAAGGACCCGCTACACACGCTCTATCCCAAAGTCAATTCGTTTCTCACGCGAGGTCCGGTCTGGGTCCCAGATAAGGTCCCTCTCGCGCACGACGTTCTGGATGGGATGCCCTCCGAGGACGACAGATACTACTCCGAGCTGGCATGGCTTCTCAGCTACCTGCTCGACTGCCTCAACGATCCCTCTGATGTCGGCGTGTTCCACCAGAAAGGCTGGTTTGAAAGTATACTCGCCTTGGACTGCAATCCCTTCCTCCAAATTGGCCTGCGCACCAGACTCCTCAAGATAATATACAGGACGACGTGCATCGACGGCGGCAGCACGACTTTGACAACCCGTCACGGTGTTCTGAGCTTGCTCTCCCTGCAGCGGGCGCTGACCGAGGTCGAGGAAGAAAAAGCAGCCTATGGAGCGCTCATGGTGAGAGTATGGGAAACATGCGACCAAAAAAAGGTCAACGCATGGTCTCACGGCGGTGTAAAGCAGCTCTTGGCCGAATTTTACCCAGAGTCTACATAGAGGGATATTTGGTTATGACTCGAGGAAAATTATGGCGGGATATTATAGTCTGCCTAGCCAAAGCAGAGGGGGGGTCAAGGGAGAAAAAGCAGCGTTTGAAGCGCTCATGGTCAGAATATGGGAGACATGCGACCAAAAAAAGGTTAACGCATAGTCTCACGGCGGTATAGAGCAGCTCTTGGCCGAAATCTATCCAGAGTCTTCATAGAAAGATGAATTCAATTAATCAAGGAAAATCATAGTGTGATGTTATAGTTTGCCTAGCCAAAGCAGCTCTTCGCCGAATCGATAGAAGGAGTCACTGAGGAACAGTGCGGCGGAAGATTTGAGTCTGCCTAGCCCAAGCATGGCATGGCCGTTTCCGATTGTATATCGACAAAGCTGGCGACGATGTAGGCTGGGGTTCAGTGAAGAGGAAAGGAAGAGGGGCCCGGGATCCGGTCCACGCAGGTCACCATGCTGTCCGTTTTCCCAATGCTTTGGGTATCATTGCGCTTCTCTTGAAATTCTCCCAACAAGTCGATGTGGAAACATGTGTCTGGCCTTTGATCGCGACCATGGACTATCTATTAATGATGTACAGTACAGTACATACAGAAGACTACATACAGTACAGTACATACAGTACAGTACATACAGTACAGTACATACAGTACAGTACATACAGTACAGTACATACAGTACAGTACATACAGTACAGTACATACAGTACAGTACATACAGTACAGTACATACAGTACAGTACATACAGTACAGTACATACAGTACAGTACATACAGTACAGTACATACAGTACAGTACATACAGTACAGTACATACAGTACAGTACATACAGTACAGTACATACAGTACAGTACATACAGTACAGTACATACAGTACAGTACATACAGTACAGTACATACAGTACAGTACATACAGTACAGTACATACAGTACAGTACATACAGTACAGTACATACAGTACAGTACATACAGTACAGTACATACAGTACAGTACATACAGTACAGTACATACAGTACAGTACATACAGTACAGTACATACAGTACAGTACATACAGTACAGTACATACAGTACAGTACATACAGTACAGTACATACAGTACAGTACATACAGTACAGTACATACAGTACAGTACATACAGTACAGTACATACAGTACAGTACATACAGTACAGTACATACAGTACAGTACATACAGTACAGTACATACAGTACAGTACATACAGTACAGTACATACAGTACAGTACATACAGTACAGTGCCTTGCTTTTGTGCCAGAGGTGCTGGACGGGGCTGACCAGCCGATCAGAGGCTGGGCTTATTTCACCGCTCATTTTACCGCTAATGGAAGCCTGCCGCTCATGGTAGCCTGAGATGACCAATGGATATTGTATACTCCGTACTCTTTCCCACGCTCTACCGTGCTTTGACAGCTGACGTTGATAGAATCAACACCAAGCAAAATGGCACATCTCGCGTCAAAGCGATCCCATTTCTCCCGAGGATTACGAACATATTGCTACTAGCTACTTCACCTGATCGGCCTTTTGTGAAAATGATGGAAAATTAGTGATATATACTGCATGCATGGCTCTTTCCAAGAAAAGAAGAACAAACACCACGGCGTTCATCAATGTCCAGCTCTCAGAGCCAGCTTGACCTGACTGATAGTCGGCTCGTATTACGAAGTGCGAAACACAAAACACGCAGATGGACCATGCTAGAATCGTCCCGTGAAGTCGATAGCGCCCCGCCTATTGCCTGCTCCTTGAAAATGACACAAAGCTATTCAGAAAGAAAACACATATAATGATCGTCTTCAAAGTGAGACTTTTCAAAGAAGCCTTTTGAAGGTTTCTTGATCTATGAAATTCGCCACTCCTGTCCGCTCAGAGTTGACCGGAGAGAAGAGCCTCAGTCGCTGGGAGGGCACACAGGTCAGCATTCGTTGAGGATGACGGAGGTTGATCTCATCATTTGTAACATCTTCACTTACCGCTATTGATATAGGCTCTCTTTGCATCCAGAGGCACGTCGAAACGGCGCTCTAGCTCCTGTTTGATGCCCTTCTTCGTGACCGTCATCAGATCTGCTGTCTTGAGGATGTCTCGAATCTCGGCGAGCAGGGCGTCGTCGCTGGGCAATCCGACCATGTCGTCGGGATTGAAAAATTGCGAGCCTCCGTACTGACTATTGCGCTGATATGCAAAGTCGGAAGGGGCGAGTGACATGCGGGAATTATTGCGCGATTCGTAGGGATTGGGTTGCGCGAAACCGGTCGTAGAGTTGGGTCTGCTGGGGAATCCATACTCAGACACAACGGCTTGAGCCTTGGTGCCGTAGCTCAGACCAGAGATTTCAGAGCGCGCGTCGTCACGAGATGTTTGTGTATCCCACAGTTCAGCCTGATACTCCTCCCATTTCTTGCGCGGAATCGAATCTGGATCGAATTTGCCTTCGTCCGATATGACCACTTTCTTACCTCTCTCCCCAGCAACAACACGAGTATTGCCCCAGTTGAAGTCATCCATGTGCCAGAAAGCGTACAGCGGCAAACCGAAACTAAATACTGGAATGGCCATGATGTACAAGACCATCCAACCAACCATCTCCCACTTCTTGCGCAGGATGAAGATGATGGCTTGTAGACCGTAGATGGCGGCGAGAAGGACGAAGGCGTAGACAGGTGCTACACCGGTCTTCATCGCCACCTGGGCAATCAGGTACACAAGGTATACGACCGTTACAGGCTGTACAATAGTACTGAGCAAGTCGACAAAGACCACGAAACGCATACTGAAGCAGCAAAATCCACAAAGCTGGGCCATGGGAATGAGCTCGACCAAGTTGTGCACGGTCGAATTGATCCAACGGCGTCTTTGGGACATGAAAACCTGCCAGGAGTCTGGAGCGATGGTCCAGGCGTGAGCGCTGAAGAGATATTTTGTCTTGTACTTGGAGTGGAATTTAAGCAGCAATGTTGTCAAGTAGCGATCTTCTCCGAGATGAAGGAGGTTCTTCATGTGTAACGTGTCTACTCGAATAGTCGAGTAAGCGTCGACAACCTCTCGGCTCACAAACAAGGGCTTTCCTGTCTCGGCGGCGCGAATTCGGTACATGGAGAAGCAGCCTGGCAAGCAAGTGACCGAGCCAAATAGACTTTCGAAGGCCTTGGCAAGATTATGAGAGATGTAGTATTCGTACACTTGGATCATGGTGATAAAAGAGGACTTGGCGTTCGTCAAAGCCGTCTCTCCGCAGACGGCGATCAAGCGAGTGTCGTCGATGAATGCCGAAACCATGCGAGTAGCAGAGTCAGGGGCGACCACTGTATCGGCGTCAATCTGAAGCATGAATTCGTAAAACGTTGGATTCACGCCAATGATATTGCGTATCTGGTGGTACATCTCCAACTCCAGGGGACTCATGGCTAGATTGTAGTGCACCCGATTCAGAAATCGCATCAGGATCATTTGAGAGTCTCGCTTGCCACGATTGCCGGGCCGCGCAACTTCAGAAGGCTTGCCGATTTTGACGATCACGAGGAAGGGCACAATGTGGCCCTGAACCTCATAAAGACCCGAATAGACCTTGCCCATGTTGTGCTGTTTCAAACCCTCACCAAGGGACTCGAAACTAAGCGGCTCAGGATCCACCGTTTCCGATACTCCGAGAATGTCCAGCACAATCCGAGGGGTAGGACGATCGTTGCCTTGACCAATGATCATGCCATCGCATACCACTACCAGAAGTTTGCGCTTATCATCGTATCGCATCCTTGCAGCCGAATCGATGGCACGTCGCAGGGAATCTTCGTCCTCGGTGTAGGCAGGGATCTGACACATAACGAACTTATCGAGGTTTTCAGGCACGTTCTTGCCACCGAACTGAAGCGCAGCGAAGAACTTGAAGGCGATGATTGAGGCCAATAAGATGGAGATGGCAAGAACAAGGTAATTGGCAAATTGGCATCGAGTGGAATTTCTCGTATCAAGATCACCGACATAAAACAAATGGTCGAGACATGTTGTCATGCGCCTCTTAACGTCTGGCGCGAGCTTCAACGCGGCCCACTGTCTGGAGATGTCTTGTCCCTTCCACGTCCGGAAAAGCTCGGTGACTTTGTCATCCATAAAATTGAGTTGGTTGTTGTCATCTGGTATGTTCTGCCCTGGTGCAACCCTGAACTTGCGGCCATTCATCAGATAGGTTGTCATGTCGTAGACCTTGTTGTCAATAACAACAATGTTCTGGTTTTGCTCGCCGGCAAGCTTTTCAACATACTGCGGCGTGTACCCAATCTTGCCTTTGCCGTAGAGATTCTTGAGGAGGGTCAGCTGTTCCAGGTACCAATCGGGCTGGGAGCTGTTGGTGAAAGATCGGAAGTCGTGGTATTGAGCATTCAGGTCCTGTATATTCACCAGAGTCGGAGAATCGCTGAAGGTCGTGTTTTTGTAATCCAGGGTGACTGCCGGATTGACAGAGCCATCAACGCCTTGGCACAGAGCTGAGACCTGAAGTGGGAACAGCGAGCTGATGTCCTTGCCGGCATAGTTGAGCAAAGACTTCCTGCTCACAAGCGGGTCGCCGGGATAGTGGCGTTGCGCGAAAGATCCCAGATCAAAGACGTTGCCGCGAATGGCCGCATAAGCAGGATTACCCTTTTGTCCATTATTTGTCGATAGTTCATTGGCGCCGAAGACGTTTTGTTTCGGGCAGATAAGGCTGGGAAAGACGGCAATGAAGAAAGCGGCGAACAAGCACATTAACCAAATGAGCATGTTGATGGCCAGCTTTTCTCTCCAAGCCATGCGGACATCCTTTCGTGGCATGCGACCTAGCCAGCGAATGAGGAAGTCAGGGATGAACCATGTGAGAAACATCACGGTGAAGACCCAACGTTTCCGACTGGGTGAGTCTCTGTACTCCTCAATTTCTTGAAGATTCTTCTCGTTGCCCCGTTCAGCCATCTGTTCTCGAGTGTCGAAGTTCTTGAACATGTCTCCGCCGCCGATGGCAGAGACACCAGCCTCAGATCGCGCATCATCTGATCCAAAATATCCAGGTCTCCCTTTCTCCCCGTACATGAGAGGAGTAGTTCCGCTGGAAAGAAGCTGCTCTTTGGAAGCGCCGAAGGGATCACGTTCGCCCGCAGTGACTCCTTCATTGGCATACGTGTCTGAGGAAGGAGGAGCAAAACGGGTTTGACTGGACGTGCTTCCTGCCAAGCGAGCGACTTCCATCCAGCACCTCTCGCTAAGAAACACTCCGGTGGATCCGACCTGTACTTCATTACTTGGCCAGCGTTTCTCCTCAATCACCATTTCTGCTCGCTCCCGCTCGCTGCCGATCAAGACAGTTTCGGCATCAGCCATCCCCAGAAATTCGCCAAATGGGAGGAACAAACTGAAGTCTGCAGATCGCAGCCGTTGGCTTATCTCAGCAATGCCGAATGTCTGGACTTGTGTTCTCACACACTTGCTGTCAAACTGGTTGGCAATCCTTCTGTCATTGGGTTTCAGACAGAAAACGAAGTAAACATTCGTTCCGGGATCGGTGACGGCCTTTTGAACATTGTCGAGGGAGGTCAAAAACTGTCCAGAGGCGCCTTGCTCGATCCCGGCTTTTTTGCTGTTCGTCTTAGAGCCTTTTGACTCTACAGGCACAGCGGCGCTGTCAAAGATGTTTGCTTCTTGCTGGCGGCGTGATGCGAGTGCGCGACCGGCAACTCCTTTACGCGATACGACACTAGGAGAACGCATGGGTTTTGAGCTGATGGTAGCCTGCATGACTGTTGTCCTTTCTTGCGGGTGGGTCACAGTTTGGAGAACGTCCTGGCCGAAGAGTCTGCCAACGAACTCACTCTTGGTCGAGTTAAACATGTTGAGCAGGTCGACAGAGACGACCTCACCATTCTCTTCGATCAGGCCCTTGACTGGATACTCAACTTCCCCCGCAAAGTGCCTCACGGTAAAGGACGCGGCGACATTTTGAGTCAGGAAATTACTGCCAGGCAGCTTGGCCGTGGCAGAGCTGACCTCAATGGCGGGGTTCTTTCCCTCGAAGCGCTTTCGCAAGCTTTCGAGCAGCTGCATGTCGCTTTTGTTGCGGCGGGTCTGATCGTCCAATATGCTCAGAAGGCCATTGCCAGTCTTGAGGAGTCCTTTCACTGCATCCGAGTTGTCAAAGTAGCTTGTTGGGGCTACACTCACTTCTTCCGACTCCAGTCTTTCGGCTTTGCGGTCGAAGAAATTGTGTAGAGTGACATTGTAGATAGCCTCCGTTGCCGCATTGTTCAGAAGCTGGTCAAGTGTAGATCCAGTGGCAGATTGTTGAGAAAAGCCGGGAAAGTCAACAACTGAAACTGTATTAACGATCTGCTCCTCGGCAGCGCAGATCTTTTGGTTGACAGTTTCAAATATCCAGGCCACGAGCAGAGAATAAAGTGTCCGAGCCAGCTCATTGGCATGTCCGCGTGCCCCTAAGGGGTCGAGCATGACAGTTACGCGCTCCTTGTGGATCATCTTGGTCTTGTAGCCCAAAGTGCTCTGGAGCTCACCCACACTAACGCCTAGGAAGGCAGCGATGATGCCCAGAACTTCTTTGTTCTTCACTGTCGTGACTGTGTTGCCACCCTCATGAGAGAAACCTCCACTATCATCCCCAGTAGCACTCGTGTTATTTGTCGACTCGAATTCAAGTTGACCTATGTGCAGGATGGCGGCAAGGACTTGACAAATCTCGGCTATCTCGCTCCGAGGAAACTCTAGTTTCTTGAGAGCCGACTTGAAAAGCTGGAAGCCTTCCGCATCGTTGATCCCAACCTTGAGCTGAGTAGGGTGGCCGAGATATTTCCATCTCTTAGACCCATTCGCGCCATCGTCGAGACCGAGGTGAGCTTTTTCGGCTGAGCTGGTCCCAGCCAATAGATAATAGAGAACATGAAAGTTTCGCTCTCCTGTTGGCACATCAGCAATGCGACTCCGTTCCAGGCGGTGATCCAGGATCTTGCCACCGATCAAAATCGGGTTGGTGGTTGCTGAGGTGTCATATTGAAGCTCATAGTAAAGGCCAGATTTGGAGGCTGTGGGGGTTGTTGCAGTCTTTGTAGTCGTAAGCGAATCAAAGACGTAGGCTGCGAGAGAAAGTTTGTTCGACAAAGGCGTAGATGATTTATCGAGCATGGCGGTGATAAAGTGGCTTCGAATCGTAGACTTGCCGGATCCAGATTCACCCCTTTGCGAAAGCTTGGTTAATCGTCACAGGTACGACACGTGGTAATGACATATCTACTCACAGAAAGACCACGGATTGGTTTTCGGACCGATGTCCCAGTCTAAGCCAGGCTCGTTCAGCCATATCCTCCGCGCCTGCCATGGCACTACCTGCTTTGCCGCCATCAGGTCCTTTCGTGGACGATGTATAGGTATTCAAACACACCAGCCCATGGGAGGACAGCATTGCAGTCGGATGAGATACATGGAAACGGCTAGCCAAGTGTCCAGTAATGTGAGTGTCGGATTGCAAATGGGCTGGAAGGGAAGGCAACGAGGGTTGAGTATGCGCCCCTCCATTGCCGCCGCCCGCTGGAGGAAGCGTCGAGGCCATCCTCAGCACGGAACCAGCGCGCCCGCTGGCAGACGTGCCCTAGACAAGATGAGAGATATCTTGATCAGGCACCGAGGGGAAGATTATGCCGTCGAGGTATGGAGAGATGAGCAAATGGTGTGAACTGGGACTCGAGGCCGATCGAACGTCGATTGATCGAGAGGCATGTAATATGCTCCGTGAGTGCAACGTGTAGCAGGTTCCAATTATTGTTTATAAGAAGTGTTTAAAAGAAGAAATAGGAATACTAGTCCAGACAGTGAAGACCCAAGATGATCAAACGAATGGTTTCCGATGCAAAGGCCAAAGGAGCGATTGTGCAGAATCAAAAGAAGAGAATCAGTACCCCGAGGACCGGTCAGCCCTGGATGCAAGGCCTAAGGTCAGCACAGCCCAGTGTCGACAGAAGCGAGGGTGCGTTTGTAGGCTGGGCCCTCCTGCAGCAGCAATGGAAAGGGGATGGATGTTTTCTTTGCATGGGCCAGGGTGGGCCAATCGAGCTGCGCACCACAACCTGGGCCCCGCCGTTGAAAAGAACTACGGCGGTCCGTCCAGACACGAAGCGGAATTCATGGATCAGCGCGATCATAATGCATGTACATGCACAAACCGACCCGACCCTCCTGGATCCATCCTACCCCTCCTGGAGAGCTAAGAAGGGTGGCGTTACGAAAAGCCAATTCCTCCGGGCCGCTCTCTGGAGTAGAATCAACGCGTATTGTACATGTTTTCGTGTAGAGCATTTGCTCAGACCTGTTGAGTAGTTTTTGGGACAGATGAGTAATGTCGTTTGTGATTTGCATTGCATTGTGCGGGAGGAGAAGCGGCGCAAACGACTTCGCCCGTCAAGTCAGTCGGCGAGCACAATGGGTTGCTTGGAGGGGTTGTTACCATGGCAAAACCCACGCGTGCATGTAATGTACATACAGTACCTAATGTGAGCTGCTCTGGCCTGCCGCCTTATTGATCCCGACACTCGAGCCGCGCTGCACAACATAAGTACGTAAATTTGCACTTTTTTTTTCTGTGATCAGCCAGCACAACCCGACCAAATTGCCAAAGATATTGCTCCCGTTGTTCTTGCCTTTGGCATTCCGGGAAAGGTGATCAAGCAGCAATGGCGAAGTTTGGCAAATTGTGAAAGCCATTCGATATCCCTTTACTGTTCCAAACCAAAAATTCTGATTGACTAAATCAAGACCGTGGCGTCGTGAAAAGATGGAGCCACAGTAGTAGCGCCAAAGAAGGAGGCGGCGGATGATGATCCCTGCCAGGGCCATTCCTCAGGTGGGTGTGTAGTCCTCCTCCGACCTGACAGCGCGTGTCAAAAGGGGTCAGGCATCAAAGCTTGCTTTAATTTCTGATCAAAAGCATTACAGATGATGACGACAGGATTGGATGGGGATTGTACAATAGACGTTTCAGCATAATCCAATGGACCGTGATGACTCGGGTCGACCCATGTGGCTTTTTTCTCGCGACATTACACAACAGCTTTTCTGAGTGGGCGTGCCTCACGCCGATCAACACCCTAAACCCAGCAAGGGGGCAGGGCTGTGTGTTACATACAGACACAGGCCCCGCATATCTTGCCGCCTTGGTCAGCCGAGGAAGGGGAGCAACCATACATCCTGTCAGCTCCCAGACGCCGTAGCGGAATCACAGCGATTGACCTCCAATCCGCTTAACTACGAAATATTCGCCCGGGTACGAGAATAAGATAATGTCGTGAGCTATAGCAAAGGCGGGAAGCCGGCTACCGCAGCTTGTCGAACTTCTATGCTAGGGCGCCGGTCACACAACGTGCAGGATTTTGAGCAGCGTAAGAAGCGCCGTTCAAGAGGGATTCGGTTCGCTCAGGGGGGCTTCGCGAGCCCAGAACCCGGACGCGTGGTCACAGCGTCACGGCTCTTCTCTACCCAGCTTCTCAAAGACTGTAATGCGCGTGACCGTCATGAGAGGGCATCTCGTGGCCGCCACTAGAGGTTGCCCCAAGATTCGTGTCTCAAATGAAAGGTGAAAGCTTCAAACTCGTCGAATAGGGCATGGGCATGGGAGGACCAAGACTGGAGTCTAGTCATCCAAGGGATGGCAATGGCTGGAGGGAGGGATGGAAAGGGCTAGAAGAAAGGGCTAATGAGATGTGTTTGGTTGTATTCGTCAAATAAGACTTTCGTCCGGCACCGAGGATGAATGCTCTGCCTTCCGCTTCAGCACCTTTCGCTCAGCCGATGCGGCTAACGTTGCGCTGAGGACTGACGTCGCAAAGACCGTCCACATATTACAGAATGACGACACGGATGATTTGTTTGTACGAGGTCGCTCTAGCCTCCATTGACAGGGTCTCTCACTGTGCACTACATACCGGGTGCCTCACCGAAGTCTGTGATGCCCCTGCCGTGGCTGCTAAGACCCCGCGCCACAAGTCGAAAACCTGCACATTCGCAAACGCAATTCATGCCTCCAGGTGTGATAAGATAATCGAAAAAATGTCGGTATTTTCGTGCCTCGTACGTAGACGCGAATGGCGTTTCGGGATGGTGCTCCAGCGCTGCCCGCCACGACAGTTGGTCCGTTCTAAATTTGTCTTCTGGCCGGAGCTGAGGCAAAAGAGCTTCGTATAGCTCGAGGTGCGACCACAGCCGCATGCGCCCCGCCCCGCTGCGCCATGTACCGGTACATCGCGGTGTTCCCTACAAGCGTTTTTATGCGGCTTGATCCACACATCCACAACTTTAGAGTGTCGCTCAGCGTCTTATTTAGGATACGAGTGCATGCATGGAGCGGTCGCAGCCGTTTGAGGAGGATGCAGTCAGGTTCAGTTGGCCACCAAATTTTAGGGCGGCCCACTGCCCAGCCGAGAATCGCATGCACGCGTCGTCGCCTTTTCGTACTTAGTGTGTATTTTGTTTTTCTTTTTTTCTTCCCTCCCCTTGAATTCGCACTTGGACATCGCGCCTCAGGCATTACACTACATATGTATGTACGCGTCTCAGGTCATTTCATTTGTAGAAAGGGTGTCATCAGAAGACACGAGACCTGCTTCCTATGCTACAATATTGAGGGGGTAGGGCAAAGGCGTTACCGTAAGCACTGTATCTTCCGAATGTAGGAAGTCTGACGCCGTCGAGAAATCAAGGACCATGCCCTGCCTGCCTGCCTGCCTGCCTGCCTGCCTGCCTGCGGGTTCGTGCAGTTGCCGCGTATCAGCGGCAGAAGTGAGCCAACATAGCGCGTTGCACACGCGCTCGCAGACCAGGAAACCCTAGATTCGGGGGTCTGGCAATATTTGATTGATCGGAGGTTGGAAATCGCAGTAGTGCAAGCCCCCCTCCCGGGAAAAGAACGGCGAGCGCCGTTGGAAGGACTAGTGACCAGTACTTGTACTTCGTGCCCGAGTGCCTCTTCATGGATGTTGCCAGATGATTACCCATCCCATAATCTGATTAAGAGAATGAGTACTCCGTAGACCGGGGACGAAACTCATTTTTCGTATGCTACGATACACGACATGATTAACTCAGCTCTGCGTGTAATGAGCCTTTGGCCTGCTGTGTACTTACCTAGGTAGGGGCCTAGGTAAAGTAGGGTAATTTGAAGATGTTGTGCATTGCGTTGCCGGCCTTGTCGTATGGCACATTACGTGTGGGGGGGGGCCCTTGTAAAGCACGTTGGAGCTCAACCGAACACTCGGATCCATCGGGGCGTGCAGCATGCTGTGTAGGTGCAGCCGACGGGTGCGCTAATCGTATTGGGCGCTCCCCCCCCCCTTTGTGTGGCTTGGTATTGCATTCTTGGCCTGTCGCGCCCGCCGCACTGCTCCGAACCAGTTTGTCTTCATTTGTTGTCGCTCCGGCCCCCTTCCCCCTGTAACGTCCGGCTGTGTGCACACCCTGTTGCTCCAGCCATTGATTTGACCCGGGGCCGCAGGTTCATCGCCAGACTGAACCCCCTCTCGGTTCATCGTCTCTTCTACTAGACTCTCGTTTCCTAATGGGACTGTCCTCACTCGCTTGGTCGGCCTCCATCTCATCGTTGTTAACCCTCTAATTTCTTTTTTCAGAGGCCAACCGCTGCTCTCGTCTTCCAAGAGAGCAGAGAACAGAATAGGGAGAAGCATACACACGTTGCATCCGACACATTCGACTCGCCGTCCCTTATCCCGTCGAAAACGTCGTTCGCGGTCGAGGGTTTTTATAATCTCTTCATATACGAAACGGCCGCTCCAGCTTCCTGTCATTCGCCTGGACCATAACCTGTGATCTGCAATTTGGCAGAAATCAAGGTGTCTCTCCGGTCGCTCTGGGCTGTGGCCGTCCATTCGTGGGCCTCACTGGCTCCAACATCGTGAACATGGCCAACCGCATGTCAATGTTCTCTCTCGCCTCAGAGGGGCTCGGCAACCAAAGAGCAGGCGGGCCTCAGACAGCTCAGGTTTCAACCACTACGCTGCTCAACGCCATTCATAACATCTATCTCGCGTCACAGCCTCATCGCCTGGAGTCGAGCACCAGTCTCGTGGTCAATACATGGCTCACCGCAGCGCAGGGCAATCCAACCGTCGATCCGAGCTTGGCCTCAAAGGCTTGGGAACATGCACGGCGTCGAGCTGAGGATAGTTGTGTCATTCTAGGGTATGTTGGGGATTTGAAAGTCCGTCTTTGTGATACGGTCCAGCTCTTAACTGATCCTTCCTAGATCCCTTCACCAGTCCACGCCATCCGTCTTGACGCCCTTTTTAACAAGCTTCCCAGTCGCTTTACCTTCCACACTGTACAAAGCTATCAGTGCAGTTGAGCCTTTCATCCGATGTGTCACCCCTTACAATCCATCGACGCCTCGCCAGGCTGCTTTGGGCCTTACATTGACTATCAATCTGGCCGGGAACCTGACCGCGGCATCGATCGCCTTGTCTCAAGGCGGCATTGACACCATCAACGGACTCCTCAACATCCCCTCAGAAGCGGGCTATCGCGCCTTCGATGTCTTCTATTATTTGCTCACCTCCGCCTCAACGCCAGCCGAGAGGGAGTTTCTAGGCTTGCAGGCCGCATCCTCGTACACACTGTTGACAAGGTCCGGCACATATGATCCGCCGCCTTATCTCCCTACCGCGGATGATGCTGCTTCTGCCGATGACTTTCGTCAGGCCCTCAAAGATATAGGCATCAAAGGATCCGCGCACAGGAACTTCATCTCCACCCTGGCAGGCTTGCTGAAGCTCGGCAACACGCTTGATTATTCCGTCGAGTCCGATGCATTGGAAGAGATTTGCGAAGATGTCAGCGGTTTGCTCGGCATTGAGCCTGAGACGCTTGTCAAGCATTGCAGTACTGAAGATCGGTGGACCTTTATTGGTGGGCTTTACGAGTCGCTTGTCGATTGGGTCATCGGCAAGGCAAACGAGGCCATCGCTGCCCATATGCTTCGCTTGAGGAATGGTGATGAGTCGTCCGACGGACGTGGCACAGGTACTCCGACATCAGGCGAGAATCATGGAGACACGGTATCGATCACGGTGATCGAGGTACCGCGCATCACTCTTGGCAAGGCGCTCTCCATGCGTTCTGTGTTCGATGATTCTCAAGGCATCAACGCAGAGATGATCGAGGATGGCGTCAATGTAGCCCCTGCCGGCTCCTCAGTCGTGCGAGAAATGCAGCAGGCTGTGTCTGATGTCGGTCCTGACTTGGGCATCATGACCGGGCCAGAGGGCAGAGAGAGACAACATGAGCTCGAGAAACGTGAGGTCGTGTTGGAGAAGATTGCTTATGCAGCTGAGGAGGGTGGTTTTCTCAGGAAGTTGCTGTTCCCGATTGACGGTGAGGGCATCAACCTGGGCCGTGCTGGTCGTTTCGATTTGCCTGCTGTGCTCTCATCCAACCGCTTGTGGTACCATCTATCCTTGCATCCGACAGATGATTCTCCTACTCAGCTGGCTGCACTACCATCGGTCACTTCTGCCTGGTCAGCTGGTGTCGTTTCACGCCAATTGCGATCTTGGAGACTTCCTGAATGGGCCAATCGACGGAACAGAAACCTTGACTTTACTGCTGACTTTGACTTGGATGAATTTGTTCGTCGATACGCCATCTTGGGCTGCAGAGACGGCAAAGACGGCATCGAAAGTTGGGCCTTGGAGCGAGGCTGGAGTAATGGCGAGGTGTTCGTCGGCAAGGACCGTGTTTGGATGCGTGAGTCTGCGTGGTGGGAAGCTGAGAGTATGCTAGACCTGAAGCCCGAACAGACTGATCCGAACGTGCACACGTTGGGTGTGAATCCGTTTGGGTCTGGCTTCGATACAGGCTATTCTGCTAACGGCAGCGGCTACTTTCCCCCGCAAGGATTGGACCCCAATATGAATGGCAGCAGCGACCAACTGATGCATTCACGAAGCTTCAGTCAAAGCCAGATGACACTTGGGCAAAATCCACATCATGCGCCGTCACTTACCCCAACAGCTATGCGGAACGTCAGCAACGGCGACTATGGCCTTGGCTCCAAGGGCGACACATACAAAGACGACGTCTATTATAGCGCTGATGGCGATTTTCTTGGTACAATGGATCCCGAACTTGCCAAGAATAAAAAATTCCAAACAAAGAGCGTGTCGTTTGGTCGGCGCGTGTGGGTTTGGATCGTATGGGCTCTCACTTTCTGGATTCCATCTCCCTTGCTGCGCTATGTCGGCAGGATGAGACGGCCTGACGTCCGCATGGCCTGGAGAGAGAAGCTGGTTCTGGTATTTGTGATTCTGCTGCTCAACGCCATCATTGTCTTTTGGATCATATGGTTTGGGAAGCTGTTGTGCCCCAACTTCGACAAGGCTTGGAACACCAGCGAGCTCAAGGGGCACACTGCTGACGATGATTTCTGGGTGAGCATCAACGGCAACGTGTACGACATCACGAAGTTTTGGAGAATACAGCACAGTGACACCGATATCAAAACGACGCCAGATAACATGAGACCTTTGGCGGGAATGAGCCTGGATGCCTACTTCCGTCCACCTCTGGTTCAAGCCTGCCCAAACCTTGGCATCACCGATACTTTACAGCTGAGACGCAATAATACAGCGGAATTCCTCGGCACCGCCTCTCATTTGTCAGGAGTCGGCGCACCATCGAACAGCAAGCTATCTGACCCCAATTGGTACTGGAAATACTTTGAGCCTGGCATCAAAGACTACTACAAAGGCGATCTCGTTTGGGGCGAGAATTATGTCAAGTCTGACGGAGCAAACAATCAACATCCTTGGGCTATGTATGGCAACAAGATCTTTGACTTGACAGACTATCTTTACACTCTGGATGCGACGCAGAACAACGCTATTTTTTCTTTCATTGATCCAAGCGTGAGCGACATATGGAAAAACAATCCAGGCCAAGATATCACCGCTCTTCTCGACAAAGTCATCAAAGATTCGGCTGCCAATCAAACTCAGTACGCCAAGGTAATGAACAGTTGGTATTGCATTCAGAGAAGTTTCTATGTTGGCAAAACCGACTTTCGTGAACTTCCTAGGTGCACGGTCAATAACTGGATTCTGTTGGCATTTACTATCATCATTTGCGCCGTCATCTTGACCAAATTCGTTTCAGCCCTTCGCCTCACTTCAAAGCGACGCCCCTCGCCTCAAGACAAATTTGTGATTTGTCAGGTTCCCGCTTACACCGAGGGTGAAGAGTCATTGCGCAAAGCCCTGGATTCTCTCACGGCTCTGCAATATGACAATAAGCGAAAGCTAATCTGTGTCATCTGTGACGGTGTAATCGTCGGACAAGGCAACGATCGCCCAACTCCAAAGATTGTTCTTGACATCCTCGGAGTCGATCCGAAGGTCGACCCGCCTGCTTTACCCTTCAAGTCTGTCGGCCCTGGCAACGACCAGCTGAATTATGGCAAAGTTTACTCTGGACTATACGAATATGAAGGAAATGTCGTTCCCTATATCGTCGTGGTCAAGGTTGGCAAGGAGTCTGAACAAGGGAAAGCCAAGCCAGGCAACCGTGGTAAACGAGACTCTCAGATTCTTCTCATGAGCTTCCTCAACAGAGTGCATCACCGGTCTCCGATGAACCCGCTAGAGCTGGAAATGTTCCATCAAATCAACAATATCATTGGCGTCGACCCTGAACTATACGAGTATTTGCTCATGGTTGATGCCGATACTTGCGTCAGCGAGGACTCTCTGAATCGACTCGTCTCTGCCTGCGCTAATAACGCCAAGATCGCGGGCATTTGCGGCGAGACTAGCCTGGAAAATGACGAGAAATCATGGACTACGATGATTCAAGTATACGAGTACTTCATCTCTCATCACCTTGCCAAGGCATTCGAATCTCTCTTCGGAAGCGTGACATGCTTGCCCGGATGGTACGTTGCTTTCCCTCTTCATCACTCATTGCTTAAGCCTGAATGATAAACATTCTAACACCTCTATTCTTAGTTTCACAATGTACCGTTTGCGGACTGTTGACAAGGGTAAACCTCTCATTATTTCTGATGCAGTCATCAGAGAGTATGCGGTCTGCGACGTCGACACTCTCCATCAAAAGAACTTGCTCTCTCTCGGTGAAGATCGTTACCTGACCACCTTGATGACGAAACATTTTCCCTTCATGGCATATAAATTTATTCCGGATGCCCGTTGCAGAACTGCTGCACCTGAGTCCTGGAGTGTCTTACTCTCTCAACGACGTCGCTGGATTAACTCCACGATTCATAATCTAGTCGAACTTATGCGGCTTAAAGAAATGTGCGGATTCTGCTGCTTCAGTATGCGCTTCGTGGTTTTCATTGATCTCTTCGGCACCATAATTCTGCCTGCAACGTGTGTCTACCTCGGCTGGCTTATTTATCGAGTTGCGACACACACTGGACCATTCCCTATGATTTCCATCGTCATGCTGGCCGCTGTGTACGGTCTTCAGGCCTTGGTTTTCATTCTTAAGAGGCAGTGGCAACATGTTGGCTGGATGATTATATACATTCTTGCCTTCCCTATTTACTCCTTCGTCCTGCCTGTCTATTCATTCTGGAATCAGGATAACTTTTCTTGGGGCAATACCCGCATTGTCATCGGAGAGAAAGGCAGCAAAAAGGTTGTGGCCGTCGACGGCGAGATCTTCGATCCTCGCTCTGTTCCTCTGCAGAGGTGGGATGACTACGCCCTGGCGAACAATCTCCCTGGTCGCCGTGGAGGCTACCAGGAGAAACATGAATATGGCTATCCCGACCAGTATGAAATGGACGAGATCAAATCTGTTTATTCTGCCGCTCCTCAAGGATCTGTGCTGACTGGCATGGGCGGGCGCAACTCTTTCATGCCGCCTCGGTCTCCAGCTGCATTCAATGGCACCGCCCGGGCCGCCACAGCTCAGGGTCAATATCAGGACGCGTCGGGTTCCATGCGCAGACAGTCCATGATGTCCCTTGGGACACAGATTCACGATATACAGAGGGGCTCCTCCCCTTACCAGGATTATCCTGCTGGACGAAACAGCGCCATCAATCTGCGAGCGCAGAATCTCGGCGCATCATCAGCCATGGGTTACACTGGCGGTCATCGCTCGCCCATGGGCCACGAGGCAATGCGATCGACGACGTCCTTTGACTTTCAACGCGGAAATACTGGCACCGATGATACTGCCATTGTTGAAGCCATTCAATCTGTCCTTCGCGAAGTCGATCTTGACACAGTTACCAAAAAACAAGTGCGAGCTCTCGTCGAGCAACGCCTTCAAACAGAGCTGGTCGGCGAGCGTCGGACTTTTATGGATCGCCAGATTGATCGCGAGCTCGAGAACATGTAAAGATGACTCCTATCAATGAAGTGAAGGGCGGAAAAGGGGAGGCGTGTTGCCAAGCACTTGGGAGGGAAAGCAGAAACTGAAGTCATTCTAGCGCTGTTGGACATTTAATCTATGTGTATATTTGAGTTGAGCATTATGATGGGACATTTGCGAGCGAGTGGAGGAACCAAGATCATGGCTGCGGGCCGCGGACTCAAGGTTTTCATGTCTAACATCATGTTGAACATCTCTCTTGGCGTTTTCATGTTTAATCTCAGACTTCTTGGATACGCAATAATTGGGGAAATTCGAGAGAACTCAGAGGGACTTGCAGCTAAGGAGACAGCTGCTGGACACCTCTTGAATTAGGGACTTGCCGAAAAGCACTACCGCATAATGAGGATAACTATGTCAGAGATGTGATTCGCTCGAGCTTTGGCTGCAGACTGGCTCGCTCGCTTACTCTACAAATGACATGTCCTGTGAACTCCACGACGTTGAGTTGACTGGCGAGAACTTCTATGGGGATATGGGCCCTGTCTCCGATGTATCATGTAGCTTTACATGCACTGAAGTGACTTGCAAAACCGCATGGGTGAAAGTGCCATTTGTATCCAATCATTGATTGAGTATCTGTTGAGGCTGCTGCTATATCGATGGCATCTGCTTAGATACCTCGCAATAATTACGCATCGCGATTGTCCACACATTTTCAATTCGTCTCATCGTCACGCCAACGTACCAGCTTCGAGCTAGTGAATATTGCCAACACCTTTCAAGCGCAAATACACGTCTGTTCCCCATCCGTACAGGCTCTGAACGGCTATGCCGCCTCCAAAGTACTCGGCGTATGCGCGACTCAGCGGCAGACCGTATCCGAGACCTGCTATGGTGCTTCCTCCAGCGCTCGCTGACGTGATCACGCCGAGACCATCTCCGGCGCCACCCCCGGGTGCTGAACCGGGAAACTCGTCGTCGTCGGAGAAGGTTGTGAAGGAGTACGACCATATGTTGGGATGTACTTCGGGCGATATGCCGCCACCACGGTCCCGGATACGGATCGTCACGCCTGGGGCGTTGTCATCAAGGGGCTGGATGGCTTCGCTGCGAAACCGGCCGCGCTCTTCCGAGGATTGTTCGATGAGCAGTGCGCCGCCAGGCTGTTCTTTGAGCGGCGGCTCAGGGGCGACGGTGACAACCACCGGCTCGCGAGACCGGCTCTCGACTGTGGCACGGAAGGCATTTTTCAGCAGTTCTGTGACGATGTACTCCAGGTGCATAGGCACAAAGGCGAACGTGGTGTCGGGCTCCCCGTCGACGACGATGAGCGGGCGAGAGCCATATCGCAGCTCGCAGATGTCAGCGACAAAGCCCGCACACGACTCGACGATGAGCGACGGCTTCAATGCCGTGTCGATGACGCCAATATAGGATGGGTGCTCAGGGCACGGTGTGGGACTGGCTTCAGGGGCAAAATGCGGTTGGCTGCTGAAATGCAGGGCAATGTGCTGCTCTGCGACGAGGCGTGTGCCGATTCTGGCGCGAAGATGCTCGTCGAGAAAGCGTGTCACCTCCGCTGGGGAGATGTACCTGCGGCACTCGAGGAAGCCCTTGGCGAGGATAGGTATAGTGTCGTTGTGAGTAGCGACGAGTTCCGCGAGAACATTAGTGAAGTCAATCTCATCGTGAAGCGTGGCGATGGGTCGGCCTTGGGCGGCAGCGTGCCAGCTAGGAAGCAGAATAGACAGCGAGTGCAGATAGTTGTTATATATGCGGGAGATGTTGGGGTTTGAGACAACAATATAGGGCAGGTTCCGGAGAGCTTGAATGCGTCGAGCCAGTCGTATGGGGAGAAGCGACAGCGTGAAGTTGGCCGAAGAAAGCAGCGATTCCTCTGAGAGCGGAGGTCGTCCGTGTCTAAGTGGCAACGAAGCCGTTAGTCACTCTTCCGGTCGTCCAGTCACGACGACTGACCAAACGGAGATATTCTCCTCACTTTACTAGATCTGCCAGGCTGAGAGGATGTTGGTGTTGTTGTGCCAGCGCCGCAATTTCGGCATCCGACACCTCGTGGGCCGCAGACCGCCACGATTTCGAGACGTGCAACGAGCGACCTCGTGGAGTTGGCACTCGAGGCTGACGGAAGAGGCGGTGATGGCAGAACCTCAACGGAAACAGTCGCGCAGTGCGCATCGCGGCATGGCTAAGTCGGTCAGACTGGCAATGTGCAAGGGGGGCAGCTATACAGCCAAGAACCACCGTAACATTTGCAACGGGGGCTTCCGCTGGCAATTGATACAAGGCAATCCGCACTGTTCCAAGCTATGATGGCACAACGGAGATCGGCGAGAGGGAAAACAGAAGGGCCGGTCGCTGTGTTGGGATTGCGAGGAGATACCATTGATGGACAATTGATGACCGTGGTCATCGTGGGGTGGTAGATGGTTTTGCGGGGGCATTGGGGTCACTAAAAGGGCGTACCTCCAAGGTAAGTACTTACTTCAGTACGTGGCGTATCGCTGGGGCCACTGCTGAGGGCTACCGGCAACGGATGGACATAACCCAGCTTGCATACACGGGAGCCATGATGCGAAGCATGTCGAAGATCTGGTGCTCTTTCCGTGCACATCTGCTGCTGCTGATCTCGTCAAGATGAACTGCACAGCATCATGCAGGTTCGGCAGCTCGGCCAGTTGCGCGCCCTTGCCTTGCATAGTCATTACGTCACGCCCATGCCCATTCGCCCCGCGGCCACATTGAGGGGCACAAGTCGCGCAAAATGATGCGGCAAAAAGGGTTCAACGCCGTCTTGGGCAAGTGCACGCGGTCAAAGGAGGAGTTACGCAATGGAGAGCTTGTATATTGAAAGGTTTTAGATGTCAAATACTAAAATCCAAGTCACGACCCATTTCAAGGCGTCTCTCGCCGGCAGCGATTTCAAAATGCGCGCACTTCGCCATCCTTCTCGACAGCCTTCACATGCTCGTTTGCTTCCAATGTGGAAACAGCATCGCTCGGGAATTCGACACTGTGATGCAAAAATGAAATAGTTCTTGTCAGCTTCGATTGTCCTGTTTTGCAGATATGTTTGGAGCGTAGGGAAGGAAACGTACGCAAACCCCTTGATCAGATTGTATTCGTGGGTGATCTTGCCGCCTTGGGCTTCGACTTGTTGCTTTGCACTGTTGTGGCAGAGTCTTGGTCAGCGCGAGGGCCTGAGTAGGAGGCTTTTCATGACAATGTCCTCATGACAATTATACTCACGCTTTGACTTGCTCGTCGGTTGCCTCGTCTTTGAGAGTGACCTAAGAATTACCCCTGTCAGTCTTTCCGAGTGATAGGAGGGGCCGACGGTGTTGACTGTGACTGACAATGTATCCAGGCATCTTGACGAATTGTGATTCCGTGAAAGACTTTGTAGTTTGTCTGTTTCGCAGCAAGTTGAAGGCGTGGGATGGATGATGCAGACGAGGAGTATGCTGACGACAAAGGATCGGCGAACAGGCCATTATGCTCCTCTTCAACTGCGCCATTGAATGCCCACGAAGCTGGGGCACCGGGCGTCGTCCAATGAAATGATGGTTGCATGACACCTCACACTGGGGCTCGGCATGACGAAATTGGACACCAGAAAGAGCTCTTGGATACAGCACAGCCGAATCGGGCTAGAATGATATGCCCTGCCGTTGGCGTATAATGTCCCTATGGTGTCTTGGGCGCTTCTCGAGGCATTTTGAGGGCGCTTGACGGCGCCTGTTTGAACCAAGCCTATTCCTGTGATGTCCGCTATTTTGCTGGTGTGATTACAATGTGTCACTTGTGCCGTTTCTGATGCCGCTGAGAATTACGATAATGCGCGATAGTACGGTAATTGAATAGCTTGCTCGCTTGCTTAGCAGCGCGAGCCCTAGGGCCGTCTAGCAAGCCCCCCAAAGGCGGGAGAAATCCTCCAGGCTCGATTAGGCCGGCGCTGGTGCAATACTTGATTGTTCGTCGGCTGTCTTTTTGGGCCACAACTAGTATGTGAATCACTCCTTTTTCCCCTGTAGGGTAAGGGGCCTCCGCCCTTGCTTTCACCTCGACGCAGTCGGAGACGCAATAACATTCCAAGAATGAGCAGGAAAATATGGCGACCTCTCTTTTCACACGCGAATATTAATATGATGCCATATTGAACAAGTGTGAGTGAAGCTTCATCATGATTGTCACCCATGTTTGAAGGAGCCGACCAGAACATCGCGAATGTGCCCAACAGCCAAATTCCGCTGGCTCAGACTTTCTGCAGTTCCTGCTTATGTTATTTGCATGTTCGTGACATGAAGACGAACTTTTGTCCACGTTACGGTACCGAGCCCAGGATTAGGATCAAGATGGCCGATCAAAGCCTCGTTTTGAGACGAGGAAGTCGGCAACACTGCATCTTGTGAAAGTGAGGTGTATATGATTGACTGCCCAATACCCGAGCGAGGACGCCATTCTTGTCTACTGACGAATGAGCGAGATGGCTATAGAAGGTCTGTCACATACTGCGAAAGAACCACTGATTCGAGGAGTACTGACTGACACGGGAGCATGAGCCAAAACTTGCTCGCGTGAAGCAAATCATGCTGCCGGGCCCATCAACGTGAATGCCAGCTTTACGCCTTAAGTGAAATCAGATTATTCGTCCGGCAAGAACATGGCAATGTAGTCTGATGAGCGAAGTGAAATCCGATCAACCCTCCCAAAGAGTCCTTGCCCTCCACCGTGGAACAGCACAGCATGTTGACGCCTTCCGTTCGGTCGCGTGGATCATATGTTTCCCGTTTGATGGAGCGGATACGAATACGAAATGTACCAATGCGCCAGGATCTACCAATTGTCGCAGAGTCATTACCATGCATTTAGCGCACGATGTGGTGGCGCTAGATTAGCCACGCGATGAGTTTCATCTCGCACTGGATGACGATGCCATTTGTCGACCATTGACAGACCGCCTATTATCCTCAGGACGTGGGGTGTTATTGAACGTCGCAAAACCAACGCGAAAAGAGAGAAGGCGGTAAGACAGACTGCCAATTCAGACTTGAATTCGAGCAAAGGCGATATATCGTAGAACGCTGTAAAACCGCTCTCGCGCACAAGCCACCAGTCACTGCGTAGTACACACGCACACACACGATTCCGATTCCCGAAACAGCATGTGCTGATGTCGTTGATTTGCGGGAACAAAAGCGACTGGAGGAAGGCGCTTCGTGGCAGTATCGCAGCTTGCTCAAGCCGCAGGTTGGAAAGTGGCATGTGACTTGTCTGCTCGGAGCCTGGCCGACCCGGTCGGGTGTGGCGTACACCACTCTGCGACTGGCATTCGGCATTGGCCATCCTTCCCCCTCCAGCGGCGGTGGTGGGGAACACAGACATACATACATCTGGACCGTAAGGCGGTCTTGGAAATCATGGGGATCGCAGGAGTCAGGGCCGCCCAAGACGCGTAATGTGCTACTATCAAGCATCCAGGCACATAACAATCGGGCTTGCGGGCTGAGGCATCTGGCGGCCTTGACATTACTATGCGCACGGGGCGGTAGTGTTAGTACACGGGGCATCCTCGCAGTCTGCAACCCTACCAACCCCCATGGGGGGTTTGCGTGCTTCTGGTTTGACTGATTGGTGTAACCGAATTGGCGGGTGATCGACAACACGAAGCTGAAGATGATGCAGTCAGAATTTGGCAGGCGATGGGTAACGGCCGCCGAGAGTTAGCACCAATTGTTCATTATCTATCTCGTAGGTGGGAAGAGAAGGAGGCTCGTGAATCGCGCCAAGTAGTGAAATGCCCAGGATTGTGCAACGCGTTTTGTCGCTAGCGTCGCGATGATGAGCCATGTCCCTGTCGAGGAGCAGCCCTTGCTAGCTGCTTGCCCTGGCGTGGCACGACTCCTCCTGCGCCGTTATACGGTTGGGGGAAGTTGCACATGGTCAGTGAGCTTGCTGCCAGCAAACGAATTGGCGCTCCCCGTTGTACGTGTGTAGTGGACGTGTATGTCATCGGCGGGGCAGGTGCGAGGCCGACATCACTTCAGGAAGCTTCAGTCCGGTGTGTATCAGCTGTGCGTGCCGATTGATCACAGCAAAGCCCGCAGGTCTTCCTCGGGTAGCACCTGCTTGTCATAGGCCCGGCACTGCTGGTCGGGACCTCTGTCTGGATGAGCGATGGCCGACCGGCGCAGATCGGGCATCATTGAGTTGGAAGGGGTGGTCGGACTGAGCGCAGTTCACAGTACATGACCCTGCGGCATCTTTTGACGACGCCTCATGCACCGCCAAGTTGCATTTCCCATTCCAGTGCTGAGGAATAAAGAAGTCGTGTCCCGCGGCGCAGTAACTCTTGCTTTGTTTTGGCCCTTAATATACATGTGGATTGACGGAACGTTCGCCGGCGGGAAATAATTTTAACATTAGCCCCGAAGAAAAAAATAACCCTACTCCGTACAGGAGACTGGAGAGCTGGGCAGGGCCCGCGTCCCGCTGCACTGCTCCCCTGGCACTTGACTGGCGCCCGTTTAAATCCAAGTCGCCGCCCTCGGACATTTCCCTTGCGATAACATTTCCCACCTCTCCTGGTCGAAACAACCGCATCGGCGCGCCTTGGGACCTCTGCTAGACCTGTCGACGATGGACGCAAATACATCTTCGTCGGTTTTACCCTCCATGCTGGCAAACCAATATGGCGGGTTCAACTTCCCACCCAGGTTGGACATGCTGGTTGAAGCCGTCACTGCTGCCAGTCCTTGGACCATATTGTTTACTCTTTTGGCCGTTTGCGTCGTCTATGATCAAGGTATGTCAATCAATCATCATGCCTATCACTCATTGGCACTCGCCTCTCGTTATAAACGGCCAGCCACAAATTCGAAGGTAATAGGGGAAAGATTTGCTGACTGAGACTCACCTGCGGTATAGTCAGCTACATCATGAACAAAGGCTCAATTGTTGGCCCGTCATGGAAGCTGCCGTTTGCTGGACCATTCTTGCAGTCTGTGAACCCAAAGTTTGAGGAATACTATGCGAAGTGGCTCAGTGGCCCCCTCAGCTGCGTTTCGGTTTTTCACAAGTACGTCCATCTTTACTTCACCCTTTCATGTCCGGCAAATCTCGACACGATGCGTCCTATCATAGCACGACCGAAGCTTACAAATTCATATGATCAACTTGCAGATTTGTTGTTATTGCCTCGACGCGTGACATGGCGCGCAAGGTCCTGAACTCGCCTGCGTACGTCAAGCCCTGCGTCGTCGACGTCGCTCACAAACTACTTGGTCACGACAATTGGGTCTTTCTGGACGGCAAGGCGCATGTCGACTACCGTAAGGGACTGAATGGTCTTTTCACTCGCCAGGCTCTCGAGTGCTACCTTCCCGGACAGGAGGAAGTGTACACAAAGTATTTCACCAAATTTCTCGACATTACGGAAGAAAGCAATGGCGAACCTGTTCCTTTCATGCCCGCGTTTCGAGAGCTTATGTGTGCTGTCTCTTGCCGGACCTTCGTGGGTCACTACATGTCCGACGCCGCCGTCAAAAAGATCGCCGACGACTACTATCTCATCACCGCCGCTCTCGAACTTGTCAACTTTCCAATCATCATCCCCTTCACGAAGACATGGTATGGCAAGAAGGCCGCCGATTTGGTGCTCGTCGAGTTCGCCAAGTGTGCTGCTAAGAGCAAGATTCGCATGGCTGCGGGCGGCGAGGTGACTTGCATTATGGACGGATGGGTCCTTCAAATGATTCAGTCCGAACGTTGGCGGGAAGCTGAGGCGAAGGGAGAAGACATGGATCACCTGAAGAAGCCTTCCCCCTTACTCCGCATGTTCTCCGACTACGAAATTTCTCAGACCGTCTTTACCTTCCTGTTCGCCTCCCAGGATGCCACCAGCAGCGCTGCCACCTGGCTGTTCCAAATTACTGCGCAACGCCCGGATGTCCTCGATCGCGTCCGCGACGAGAACATGAAGGTTCGCAACGGTGATCCGAATGCAGAAATCAACATGGACCAACTAGAATCTCTCACGTACACGCGCGCTGTTGTCCGGGAGCTGCTGCGGTATCGCCCGCCCGTGCTCATGGTGCCTTATGAGGTCAAAAAGCCCTTCCCTATCAGCGATTCGTACACTGTTCCCAAGGGTGAGCCTCTCGTTCCTCGAGAATCCCGATCTTTCTACTGACAAGCGCTAGGTTCAATGGTGATTCCTACAACCTACATGGCCTTGCATGATCCCGACGTGTATGAAAATCCTGATTACTTCGATCCCGAGAGGTACTATTCAGGAGATGCAGAGGTCAAGGGTGCCAAGAACTACCTCGTTTTTGGAACCGGCCCTCATTACTGCCTTGGACAAGTGTACGCTCAGCTGAACTTGGCGTTGTTTGTTGGAAAGGCTGCCTGTCAGCTTAAGTGGACTCACCACCCTACTCCCCGCTCCGAAGAGATCAAGGTGTTTGCCACCATATTTCCCATGGTAAGAGACCCGTCGCCGACTCTCTTGCGTCGCGTGTACTTGCCTAAAACTGAACTTGCTTGCAGGATGACTGCCCTCTCACCTTTGAGAAACGAGAGTGGTGAACGCAATCAGACTTTGACGCCTTCGAATAGCACTATGCTTACGAGCAGACGGTAAAGCTTCGGTGACCAATCTGGCGTCAGGGACCGTTGAATGCTGCACGAGAGCAAAGATTGCATTTTGGCCAGCTGATTCGCTGGTTTGGGAAAGGGTGCATGGCGTGGTAAAAGAATACCAAAAGTAGACGGCGCAATTGTAGAGGCAATGACCATGGCAGTCGGCTGTGAGTCCAGTGGGACTAGCAATGCCGGCTTCAATAATTAATCTTAATCACTTTTCTTAGAGGAACCTGTACATACGGACGCTGAGCGCGGGTTAGACAGCATGAGCTTGAAAGGGTGCTTGCATTGTTGAGGGGCCTCTGAGGGATGCCCTGCTGTAGATCAGCCGTAGAAAGAAAGCATTGATTGGGTTGGGCTTGCATCTGTTTGATACCACCCAATCGACACGCACCATTCAGAGTAAGCAAACCCTGGAATTAGCTTATGCCAAGCTTGATTTGACTTCGGTACGGCTGATGGGAGCTATAGCTGTCCGCCCTTTGCGAAGCCGCCGGGCCGACCTGGCCACGACCAATGACGGACGTAGGGGGAGGCTGCATGTCCGCCGCACCCTGGAACCACGTACAACGTACGAGAGCCCCAGTTTCCACCCCGGACACCACTAATGTACGCCGAGGTCTCGGAGTAATAAACTCGACAACCTTCGTCTTGGCGTCTGGTACGCTGGCTGAGTTTACCATAACGGGTCATTCATTGCATTCAACACCGCCGCGTCATAACACGTAACGGGATATTACAGTACGCATTCGTCTCGTCCCCGCTGTGTCTGCCTCGCGCCTCGCGAGCAATGGCAGCTCCTCGCCGACTCGTAGCCATATGCGGCCGGTCCGCGCTGCGGCTTTCGGGGCCAGGGCTCATCAAAATCCCGGCAGCTTTGTCGCCGTCCACCCTCCTGCCTGCGTACATACAGCCCCGATGCGCCCCGCGACAGAGCATATCGCCACGGCAGGACAAAGCGTTATGCCGTGCGGGCAGATGGTACTCTGTAGGTAGCAGCAAGGGCAAGGGCAGCGACGACGATGCTGCTGTCCCTGGAAGCAGGATATGGTCATTTGACGAAGTGAAGAAGCTGGTGGAACGGCAAAAGGGCCAGCCGCAAGACAACGTCGTCCTTGTTGGTACGTACAACACCCTCACGAATCCTGGAAATTTCCCACTCCGAGACAGAAAGAGGAAAAAAGGATGGGGACAAGGGGGGATGAACGGTATGTTGACACAAAACGCGGGTGGGGTGGTAGATGTTCGCGAGCCTGCAGAGCTGCAGACGACTGGCAAGATACCAGGCGCCGTCAATATACCCATGACAAAGGCCGCCCGGTCGTTTTACACGGAGGATGCGGATTTCCGGGACGTGTTTGGATTCGATCGGCCTGAGCGCAGCAAGACTCTCCTGTTTTACTGCAAAGCTGGGGTGAGAGCTAAGACGGCGGCTGGGTTGGCAAAACAGGCTGGCTGGCATGATGTTGCTGAGTACACAGGCAGTTGGTTGGACTGGGAGGCAAACGGGGGCCCAGTAGAAAGTGTCAAGTCCCGAGGCGACTCAACGTAGAACGCTGACTAGCGGGAGAGAAAGAGAGAGAGAGAGAGAGAGAGAGAGAGAGAGAGAGGCTTCAGACTGGGAATAAAAAAAGACGGCCCAGAGCAGCGCATGGAGACATGGGGTGGGTGACTGAACATATTTACTGTGGCAGCCATTCTGTGAATTTGTAGTTTGAAGGGCACGCAGCACTTCGTTCGAGTTGGACTGTTACGCTCGGATAAACATTCTGCTTGATACACCATACAGGCCTATGCACATTGGTCCTTTCTCATCAGCGGAGATTGGTCGCCCCAAAAGTCCCGAGGCGTGCTTCTTGGGACCAAAGGTCCAGACCGTCTCATTTTACAGCGAGCTTGATTTCCGGCTCAGCTGACAATCAAGCTCTCGTGAATTCGTATCGGACTCGACGTTGAGATCGTCTTTCAGAAGAGAAACGCGGGTTTATCGCCAGCCGGAGGCTCAGCTGGCGGCGCGTCCCCACCTGCGGGTTTCTTTGCGACAGGACTATTATGGGCGAAAAAGAGAATCTTGATCGTTATCGCGAGGCCGGCATGGAGCACGACAACAATGATCAGGAGGACTTTGCTGACTTGGCGATCCGTGGCGCTCAATACAGGATATAAGTTGCGCAAAAGAAAGGCTACGGACAAGCCGAAGCCAACAGCGACAAAGGTCCAGTTGAGAATCTCAATGGGCGACCAGCTGATGACAGCCACAGGGATCCATATGAGGTTGGAGTATCCGTAGAGGGCCCAGCACTCGAGAAGATTCGCTGATTCGCTGCCAAAATAGTGGAGGGCCAGGAAGAGGGCCACGGGGATGAAGAGAGTGTAGCCATAGATGAGGCCGGCGGCTCCTGAATTTGGGAGAAGTGGATTAGTGCAGCCCCTAAAATTCCTCATGTAAAATGAAGTTCGTGATCTTCTTGCTGAGCAGACTTCCTTGCCGCTTGGCCCGCGAAACACCCATTACAGCAGCCAATCAATGAAAGAGGATTGGAATCATACCACTCAAAAGTCGAAAATCATACGCGAACTGTGCTGTGCCTCTTGTTGACAGCCAATCGCTGATAGTGCCCCCTAAAAACAAAATCAAGACGACAGTCGTCGCGATCCAGAAGGGACCGTACAAGTCGGGGTTTCCTTCCAGCACGTCGAGGAAATTGGCCCTGGGGAAAAGCGCGGCCCAGCAACGCTGTAGCACGGCCGACGTGTCGACGTCGAAGAATTGAGCATAGAAGGACATGGTCCATAGAAATCGTTTCGTGGAGGATGACGACGACGCAGTAGCTGGCGGAGGAAGGCTTGAAGGAGCGCCCTTGCGTCCATTACGAGATGTATCATTGAAGTTGGAGGTGTGAAATTCGAGATCTTCTTGCAAATCAGTGTGCCCTAGATCGCCCTGGCGCCATGGTCCGAATGTCAGCCGTCTCGGTCCGCAATCAATTGAGCCAAACACAGTGGATTGTCATGTTTGGACTCTTCATAGAGAGCGCGGACTCAGAAAATGGATCTCGTTACCTCGTCGTCCACGTCCACCACCGCATCATAACCTGATCCTGACATCGCGATGTGACGAAAATGCGGCTACGGCCGCGGCTCCCCTATTGTATTTCGAAGTCCAAGACTCAATGATCATGCGCTCGTCAGATTTCGCAACACTGTAGTAAGAGTAGCGTGCCGTCTTTGGCTTGAACCTCTGGGAGGCAGCGTCGGAGAATTACGCAGCAGGTCGTCTTCGTCAGTCGTTAACTGAACAGCTGGGCTGTTACTTGCGTTGCCAGGAGCTGGCGCAAAGACCACTGGCAGCTTGACCAGAGCCCCACTTCGGACACGACTCAACTAGTGGTATCTCCGAACCTCAGCCGATGCGGGTCATCCTGTCAGAAATCGCCCATCAGGCGGAGAAGTAATCGAGTCAACCGAGCAGAGAAGACCGTATCCCAATTTCCGTTGACGCGCGGAAGCCTTCATTTCAATCTGATCTGTCCCAGGGCAGTGGGGGGGACTATACACTCTTCTTGTTGTGTGAGAAATGTCATCTTCGCCGCCCTCCCGGGTCAGAGGGCGCCGTTCCTGATGCCTAATTTTTAGGATTAGTTTGGTCACGGCGTCTGAGGGACCGTCTATCAAGAAGTGCATTTTACAGAAAGCTTTCGTGTTACAGGCCCTCTTGGTGCTGTGCAATGTCTATCTGATACCATAACCTCACTCACGAAGGGTCATCAAACTTGCGTTGCCTGAGCTGTTTATGCTAGTTTAGAAACATATCAGACTCGTGCGCTGTGCCTTTCGTCCGTGCTGTCCACAAAATGCCAAAATTCCAGACGCCATTTGTTTGAATGAAAGCGATCACTTGAGCTTCTTCTTAGGTCGCAGCTGGTTGGTGTGTCCACACTTTCGCTTGCGACAGTTGGTGGCACGAGGGGGTAAACGGGCCTGTCATGGTCAGTCATTGATCTCTCAGATGTCTCGCCTGACCGCACAGGTAAACATACGTAGCATTTGCGGCAAATCATTTTGTCGCAGTTGAATTTCGAGGCCAGAGCCTTCAGTGATGGTTCTATGATACCTCCGCGAAGACGAAGAACCAGATGCAAAGTGGATTCCTGTCAGAGCGTAAATTTATCAGCTTGAAGTGACAAAAGACCTTTGACAAAGCCAATCTCGTCTTTTTGAGACGTCACGCAAATCATCTGACGTTTGTTACGACTGCGGCGAATTCTCCTACGCACCTTCTGGATGTTGTAGTCGGAGAGGGTTCGGCCATCCTCAAGCTGCTTGCCAGCGAAAATCAGTCGCTGCTGGTCGGGAGGTATTCCCTCCTTGTCCTGGATCTTGGACTTGACATTGTCGATAGTGTCCGAGGACTCAACCTCGAGGGTGATGGTCTTGCCCGTGAGGGTCTTCACAAAACTGCATTCAGATCTTAGCACATTTCGGAGACAGTGGTCGGGCTTTGTAGTCGGCGACTATTCGAGGTCTTACATCTGCACTAGAGATTTGAGTTAGCTAATTGTGTCAGTATGTTGCGGCATCGGAAGCCAACTTACTCTTGACGATCTCGCGAAGCTACAGAGAATGATGATTCCAATCACGAAGTACAAGACTGCTCGTGCAAAGTTGGTGGGGCTCAAAGGGGGAATGACTGATAGCCCTACATCATGTGACTCGAACGTGAGCAGAGCCAATGGTGTTGTCGCATGAGTGGGGCTCGAGAGACATCGCATCTCACTGTTGCATACCGTTGTGAGCAGCATGCATAACAATCATGCTCATCGCCACGCGCAATTCGAAAGCAACCTGAATGACGTCGAATCGTGTACTTACTTAAGTGCATACTTGACGATTTCGCGATACGCTCTCAAGGGCTAAAGATCATGTTGTCTCACGACCATTCTGCGTTCTAACGAATAGACCGCCCGAACCATGACATCAATTGGCGCAGCCACGGCCTCGCCTGTCTGACATTAGTCTCGACTGTAATGTGCGGTCGATAGGGCATTGCGAATACTCACTCGCTCTTTCATAAAGTTCGTGAGCCATTGGAGTCAAGTCATGTATTTCTCGAAATGTCTGGTAGGGACTAGCGTGGAGCTTCTCCACGTCGCGAACCTTATCGTTTTGGCAACTCGGTTCGATGGCTCTGGCCAAAATTACTCGGATCTGCTCGTCTGTCATTTCCTCTGACTCATAAGAACTATACAGTGTTTGAGGCTCCGGCTCGACGGGAAAAAATTGGGTGATCAGACTATCGTCTATATGCCGATTAGTTATGAGCCTATGCGGAAGCTGCCGAATGAAGGGGCTAACTTGTTCTTCTTGTGCTGCGCATCATTCGAGTTAGGAGAGCATCGAAATCCTTGTCTGTCATTTCGACAATTTGACTGGGAGCTAGATGATCAGAAGCAGGCTCGTCTCGCAGGGTATCATAGTGCAATGGTCGGCAAGAGATGCCTTCTTTCCAAGACCTCCAACAAAAAGCTGGCATTAATTGGGGGCTCAAGATGGCCACTTGCTGGGGATCGAATGGGAAACAGATTTTGGTCGAAATGACCAGAACAGAGATGAGTTGGATCTCGGGATTATCTAGTGCAAAGACCCTCGACTTGAGAGCTGGCAATTCGAAACGAAGTTGCAGGAGCGCTATAAGTCTTCTGGCCACGACAATGGACTCAACTGGCATATTGTCAGCTTCGTGGTCATTGACTAGATTTTCAGGACTGGCATCACCTGGCAGCGCAAGCCCTTTTGCATATTGGAAAAGCAAGGGTGCGAAATTAAGTCCTGGAAACGTCATTCCATAGTTCAACCTGTACGAGAGAGCTGCGTTCACGACAATACGATGAAGCTCTTCCCCGCGCAGGCTTGATGCGGATAGACCTTTCAGCACGCTTGCATACGACGAAGGTAATCGCTCTTGCATCTCGCGAGGTAAATGGTGAAACTAGACAATCTTATTAATCGCGAGACCTGGAGTGAGGCCTATGAAGGATGTGATCGAGGAAGACGAGAAGCTTACCGCCTTGAGGTAGGGAAGACCGCCGTTCAGTGCCCACATTTGAAGATCTCTTAGGCGGGTAGGGATTTGAAGAAGCAGACATCCAAGATAACACAGCGCAAGAGTCTCTGGCGCTTTTGGAAGTGGCCAAGATGTCCCCGTCTGGGAGTTCCAGTACCGAGCTCTTGACCATGGCTTGTGAGGAGTTTTCTCTTCGTCCTCTGACGTATTAGGCTGCGAGCTGAACAGCTCCAACGGAATGTCGGTTGCAGCAGATTCTGTTGTGAGAGGGGTATACCCTCTCAATCTCAAGTCCCAAAGGTCTCGGACAACAATTTCGACTTCGTTTTGATATCCCTTTTCTCTCACCAGAAACATGGTCTGTCTACGAAGCAGTAATTGGAGCGCCTCGAGATAAAGCGCTTTACCTTCGTGACCAGAGAGTTGGCGTTTTTCTCTCTCTTTTTGCTGCTTCTCACGCCTTGCCACAGATCCCATCTGCCCTGACTCCTCCTCCTCGCCTACGTCAAATTGAACAAATCCCTGGCGGAGGCAGACGTCAGACATGTGTCGCCGTGTTAGCAACATCCGCCACAGATTGATGGACGAACCTCAATTTGGTGGCCTCTGGAGCAGAAACGCAATCCGTCTTGTAGGTACCACCTCTGGCTTCCACACTCAGGGCAACGTTCCCCTCTAGGCATCCTGCGAAGCTCCTTGCGTTGTTCCATTGTCTTCGAAAGGGGTTAACGAGCCAATGAGCGCTCATGCTTGTACTGATGTAGTTGCGACCAAAGGCTGCGAGTATCTCAACTTGTAAATGAGACGGTAAGAACAATGTCTTAGCGTACTGTTGGATCGGCAAGTGGCAGGGGAAATGCCAGGCCCACCGCATGCAGCCCTACCCGATTGCCTGGCTTCCCGACCTCGTCACATCATTCGATAAGCAGCGCTACATGTAAATACAGCCACTTTTCATCACCATCGACTTTCTTCCTACGGCATGGATTCTCTCCATATCCTCCTAAGACCATCTTGGGCGAGGGGAAGAAAAGAGGCCAGCAATATACATCGGAAAACGGGCACACTGATATCATCATCGGCTTGCGCAGGCTTAGGGCTTCAACAATGGTCATTATGCCTCATCTTTCTTTTAGGGGTATGACTCGCCCGACTACTACAACTATTTGCGCGCTGCAGACATGGCCAGTGTGCTGCTTTTTGAAACAAAGCGAATTGTTGTAGCGCCAGCGCCCAGTCTCTGTAGTTGTTACCAGAGCAGCGGTCAGCTGGCGTGATCCCGTTACTGTTTTATCCTCACACGTGATATCAACCCTGTCATCGGCCAAGGTATAACTGATTTGTCAGATGGCATCAACAGAATTCTGGTATTGCCCAAATATCGCACGAATGGTATTTGTTATGTGTCAATGCGTTTTGGCAAAATTGCCGAGTGGGCTTTGGTCTGATTGTTGACCTAATTTTTAGGAGCCTCTTTGGCTTCGACGGCAGCCTCTTCTGACATGGAAGTGAGAATAATGACATCTGTGCTCGTGAATTAGTTGCTTGGTTCAGAGCCGACTTTGATTATTTCGGCAACCGCTGTGAAGGTGATAAGACCTACTTGTATCCTTTTCATCTGTCTTGAAAAGTTTGATGATTTTGTCGCCAACTTCACCATCAGGCATCTTCACGTCATCCTTGGTATCGCCGTCGTCATTCATGAGAGAGAGAAAGCCATCATCGGAGATATCGAGCTAGATTGCGGATTACCACGTGTTACGAAAGATGCGACGAATGATCCAATCATGATGCATTAGGCAAAGACTCACCAACTGGTATTCACGACGGCTGACATTAGGGACGTCCATGTTGTGGGTCGAGGGAGAGAGATCCTCGTACTTCTTGCCAGTGAAGATGTCGAGGGCAACGAGGTGGACCTTGGCGTGACCGTGCTTGCCGGTCTTGGACGTGGACATGTCGACAATCTTGCATGGGCGACCTTTAATCACAACAAAACCGTTCTTGCGAAGGGCAGAGCATTGCATGGGATACGTCAGCGACGCGCCGGCGTCGGCAGAATCGAAGGTTACGTCGTGCTGTGATAACCCAGTATGTTAGCCCCGCAACCTTGACGTTGGAATAGAGCGAAGACGAGACAAAGGAGGAGGGCATAAGCCCAAGATGCGCGGTTTCCTCGTTCGAATGCATTGATGGACCGTGACTATGCAATCGACGGATAATCCGGTCTTCGTGCCACCACCACGAGACCGGCAAACACAAGGGAGTAACGATGCGGGGTGGTTTTTCGCACCACCCAAAGGCCGCTGCGAAGCGCGAATGGAAGTAAGGGCATCAACACAAATACAAGTCAGAATCACGTACCTCCTCAGCCATGATGACCAGTTGCGCAAAAAGCGTGCGACTTTTGAACTGAAGTAGAAGGGGGATAAAGAGAGAGGGCAATGGTTTGACGCCGAAAAGCAGTGGAACTGAGCAGTGGGTGGAGAGGAGAAAAGAAGGGTCAAAATTGAGTGGGAGAATAAGTGAGGACACAGAAGGTGGGGACAAGTGCGCCCGCCTTGAATTTTTTTCTTCCGATGCGTGATTGGGCCCTGAGTCGGGTCCTTTTAGCAGATACGTGGATTCTCAGAGAGGCACCCTGCGACGCTACTCGCTAACGTGCTTACCCAGGTAAGTAAGGTATGGTCACCGCTGCATGGGTTTCAACCGTACGGAGCAGAGAGACAGAGAGAGAGAGAGCGCGACGCCTTGGTCTGATAGCGGTATCGACCTGGGCGAATATCCATGCCTCACTCACTCGCATCTTCACCGCGCTATCCATGATAACAGTGCTCAACATTACAACAGGCTGAACAACATGACAGGCCGATGCCTACAGACTCTCAATTTTACATGTTGAAGAAAGAAATGCCAATGTCGATGAGAAAAACTTTCCTGTTTTCTAGAAACTTGTGGAATTATGAGATGATTTCCTCTCAATCTAACCTCATTTTCCAATCAAAACATACAATCATGTAAGAGCAATAACAAGTTATCGTATTCTACATAACTCACATCTCAGATGCGTCGAAACATGTTATATGTGTGCAGACATCCCCGAGACGCGTCTTGACATTGTATAGGCTTCAGTGTCATCCGAGTACTGGTGCGATAGCCTTACTGTATGCGGACGAAGCTCGAGGATTGGCCGATGATACTGCGACGTCTGAAGCATCGATAAGGGCGAGTACACATAGAAGCCTTCATTCACACTTGATACAACAAACGAGGGTCACGTGACCGTCGACAAGAGCCCAGCATCTCAAATCGGCAATGATTACTGTTCCTTATTCCTTGCGATCGCTGAAGACCATCGCGTCTCGTGGCCGTGGCGGCCGGCCTTTCTCAAAGGCGACTATTCGCTGTCGTGCTTGCAGCCCGTTGATTCGCTCGTTGAAACTCACGGAAAGGTTTGGATCCAATATATTGGCCAGGTTTCTGACTTATACGCGCAGGTGTAAGCCTGAGGTGGTCACTCATCCAGCAGTAGAGCTTTGTAGGAGCTGGCGTGCGTCTAAGAACAGCTCGGCTTCCGCGGTCAAATTCATATCACAGCCCCCGATTACTTCTTTTCTTCTTTCCTTCTTTCCTTCTTTCCTTCTTTTTTTCTTTTTTTCTTTTTTTTTTCCTTTCTTTTTTCCTTTTTTTTTCTTTTTTCTTTTTTCTTTTTCTCTTTTCTCTGTTCTCTGTTCTCGTTTCTCATTTCTCATTTTTTTTCCTTTCCAAAAAAAGGAAAAATTTCCAAAAAAAGGAAAAAAATAAAAACAAAAACTTCTGTGTATATCAAGAAGTTGGCAGCGCTCTGTGAAGGCATTCTGTGTCCTCTGCCACCACAGCAGAATTCGTTTGGTCCGGTGCAGTCCGGCACTCTTCGCTGCTCGGTATCTCCCCTTTTTCGAGTTGGCAAGATCCATGGAGTACCACGCAGTACGTGCCGTGAGTGCCAATGGGACCGAGCATTTGTTGCTCTGCTCGGCCTGATGAGGCTTCTAGCCAATAGGCTGACGCCCCTCAAGCCCTTGTGGGAGCTTACGGCCCACAAGTCTGCCTCAGTGACAGACAGCCTCGCGGGCCCGTAGATACGGATGCAAGCTGTCAAGAGACCATTGTGCAATAGAGCAGCACCAGGGCGAATCTGGCCACCTCAGCAGATTTAGCAGCCAGGCAAATTTCTCCGCTAGTATGATTGCCCAACTTGAGCGCTGAGATTTGGTCCTTATCGCAGGACATTGCTCAATTTGTCCCTCGCCATGTGGCTTGATCGCCTGGCAGGAGGTCCTTCGACTGCCTCGGGTCAATCTACGCCGCAATCCACAAGCAAATCGTATTCACCACTTCCGCAAAGAACAGCAAGCACTCTGAGTCCTTATGTGACCTCGCAGAGAGTCGGTCATTCGTCCAGAAGCTCGTCCTTGTCGCTCGCAGCCAATGATTCCACAACTTCTCTTCTGTCCTCCCGCCGAGCGAACGAACCTTCAACTCGACGACTGTCTGCTAATGCGCGCACACACGATAGCGTGGAAACTCTTCGGACACTACTTTTTGTTCCCAAAAAACCCTTCGAGACCAATGAAGAGGATCTAGCCCCTCAGTCTAGCTCCATTGTGGAAACGGATTTCGAGTTGTGCTTCGACTTTGGCGGATTTTCGCTAAGAGGACTGGCCACTTCTCAGTCTCCCGACGAGGTCGGAGCAGTAGAAAGTCAGTCGCAATTAGCAGAGAACTGTAACGTCCGCCCTGAGCTAGTCCTGCGCCGTGAACTGTTGGAAGCATTGACACGCCAAAACCAGACCAGGACGAGCGGGAAACATTCGACAGTCTTCACAAATCTATTTCGGCATGCGATGTCGTCCTCAACTCCGTCGAAATCAATCTATCTAACTTTCGAAATGATCTTGCAACTGTTTCTGCCGATATTGAATCCCTCCAAGAACGCTCAGCCGCCCTGAACAGGCGTCTAGAGAACCGCAGGGAGGTGGAAAGGGCGCTAGGACCTCTCGTCGAGGAGCTGAGTCTTTCACCAGAAATTATCTCTAAGATATCGACCGGAAATATCGACGAGCCATGGGCCAAAGTGCTGTCAGAATTGGATAGAAGATCGAGTTTATACAAGAAAAAATCATCGAATGGCGTGCAATCGAACAAGGCAGCCGAGGAGCTGGGCCCTCTTCTAGAAAGACTTATTCTGAAAGTAAGTCAGCTGCGATCAGGAACGTAGGGATGAAATACTGATATATTGGCAAAACTAGGCTATCGAGCGCATCCGGGATTTCCTGGTAGCTCAAATCAAGGCCCTTCGATCACCACACATTAATGCGCAAATTATCCAGCAACAAAACTTTCTACGTTTCAAAGAACTTTACACATTCCTTCACAAACATCATATGGTGCTCGCAGACGAAATTTCTCGTGCTTACATGAACACAATGCGCTGGTACTATCTCAATCAATTTAATCGATACCAACAAGCGTTAGCGAAGATCAAGACCCACGTGTTGGATCGGACGGACTTGTTAGGCCATGAGGAGACCACTCGGGTTGCCTCGGTCTTGTCAAGTGCTCGATTAGTAGGACAGCCGCATGACGCCTTCAATCTTGGACGACGTATAGATCTGTTGAAAACAAAGAATCAAGCAGCTGTGTCGTCCCACCTCGCTGAAGAAGATCAAGATACGCATTACTTGGAAGTACAGTTTCACAACTTCAACCTGGCCCTCATCGATAATGCTACTGCAGAGTACACATTTCTCGCGACGTTCTTCTCGCCAGCTTTGTCCTTTGCTCAGATTTCTAGAACTTTCCACTATATCCTTGATCCCGCCTTTGACATTGGTCTTACCTTGACAAAGACACTTGTGTCAGATACATTCGATGCAATGGGAGTTCTGTTGTGCATAAGACTCAATCAGAATTATGCTTTTGAACTCCAACGTCGAAAAATTCCGGCTGCGGACGGCTATATCAATGCCACTAACATGCTCCTTTGGCCACGACTGCAAATTATCGTGGACAGACATTGCGAGTCAGTCCGTCAACTGGCCAACAGCTTGCCCAGCAAGCCAACTCGCTCTGCCGGCGACTCAAACAAGATGACTGCAGCACCGCATCTCGTGACTCAGCGTTTCGGCCAGCTGCTACACGGATTTTTGGCACTGAGCGCCGAGGCTGGAGATGACGAGCCCGTCATGGCCAGCTTGCAACGCTTGCGAGCAGAAGTCGAAGCGTTCCTCAATAAGCAAAGCCTTTCCTATGGAAGTGATAAGAGGAAAAGCGAGCGCTTTTTGTACAACAATTACTCGCTTATCCTGACCATCATTGGAGACACTACCGGCAAGTTGGCCGCCGAGCAGCAGGAGCACTTTGAAAAGAGGAAAGCAATGCATTCACAAGATACCTAGATACCTAAGATAACATGTCATCCTTGTCTGATGAATCCTATGCGAGCCTTTAACTCGAAACAAATAGCCGGAAGAGCAAAATGCAGCCTGTGGTCTATCCTGGCCGCGAGGGGGACTGCCGCGATTCGCCTGATCATAGGTTTCTGAACTACCATGTGACCTGTTCTCATTTTTGCGTTGTGGAACGTGACAAATTTTGCCTAGCATTTCATTACGACTCAGAGTAGACCCTGAGCAGATCCATGGCCTACGTTTACGGTTTCAGACCCAAAATCCATGCAAACTGGGATATTAAACTCCCGCTCTCTAACGCTGAGCATATGGCGCGTTATGAAGCATGTGGACTATGATACTAAAACCGAGCCCCTGAAGGCTCTTTCCTTTTTTTTCCCCTTCTCCGTGCGACCTGCAGGAGCCAAGGATGGGAAGCAGGAGCCAAACACTCAGCTTTGGGCTGGTGCATCGAAGAGGGAAAGAATGTAGCGGAGCAGGGATGGGTTTCGTCGTATGTAGAACGCAATGACTGCGACCATGGTCGCTGCGCCAAAGGCCTTGATTGGCCGACGACGCCTCCAAATTGCGAGTAAAAGCTTATCGCGTAAATCTGCGCGCCGTATTTCTCGCGCTTGTTGTTGGAATAGTGTCTGCGCTTGGTCCAAATCTTGCTTGATGCAGGCATCAATGTCTCTGGCAGTCTTCAAGCAGCTGTATTTGGAAATGAATCTCCAGGAGCGTAATGACTCTGGTGGAAATTTTTGATAGAGGAGAACTGCCTCACCAATGAGAGCGTCGAGATCCATGTTTGGCGGTACCTTGGCAAGGACAACCTGTAACATATCGGGATCATCAATATCCAGAATCTCATCACGTCGATCGAGAACGATCTGGGCAAATATGTATACTGTGAAGACAGGCTCGTGGGATAGGAAGACATCAAAGAGCCGGGCGATGTCTTGATATGCCTCAATGTTGTGCGCATACATGGTGAGAGTGCCTGATAATGCATAGAACGGCTCGATTGTTGCAATGTGCTTCCGTAGGTCCGCATCAGCGAGGCCGAGAATATCGGGCAGCAGTCTCAACTGTGCTGTTGTCGGGCGCAAGTTAGGAAGCATGAAGTCCCGAATGCGGAGAGTTGATAACCGAGCTACAGCAGGAACCCGCCATGACGGTGGTAATACGAGGAGGAAAACTTGACAAATATCGTGGTAGCCCTGGAAATAGCACAAAAAGGGATAACGGCGGAGAACTTCCACGATGAGGCAAGAGAGCTGTTTTCTGTGCTGTTCGAGCTGCGCTTCTGACGCTTCTGCATTTTGGCGCATCTGTTAGAACATGGCGCTCGAGTTTGTGACCGTCATTTCCTCAGATCAGGCTTTGAGGGAGAGAAAGTATCCTCGTAGTTTCTACGATGGGCCTGGAACACCTACCATTCGGATAATAGATGAAAGATCTGTTTACATCTAGTTGCACCTGATCCTCATCACGATGCCGCGGCAATTCTTTCCAATCAACGCTGGCTCCCTGTTCCCTTTGCTTGACACGAGTTTGGCGCTCTGTTTGATCCTTTGATATGCCGAGCAATGTCGGCCCTATGATGAATCACCATGAGTTAGCTTTACTCCCACGGCGAATGAAGAGATATTTCTGCGTGTATAACACCTCGTAAGCACATACAGGCCTCGCGTCGGTTTTCATCGCTGAGAAAACCTCCACCAGACTCAGCCAAGGATTTCAAGCTTTCAAGGTCTTTCCATTTGCAGGCACTGAGAATTGCCTCCGTCTTCCGCCTAGCTAATGCCTTTTCTTCGTCAAGCTTCGTAGTATCCACAGTTTTGAGCCTGTCGTGTTCATGACTGCCAGTATCAGACATGGTCGACTGTGCCCATGATTCGGATGCCGCGGTCTTGATGACTCTATTGCTATCTTACGTCTGCAGCCGGGATAGTAGTATCTGATCTTTGCGTGTCGCCGGCGATGTACGAAATGTACGGGGAAAACGTGGCGCAAGATAGAGTTGCGAGGGGCCCAAAAAGCGGCTGCGCCACATTGTGGCTGGCCCCTGGGAAAAAGTCTCACCCGGCAGGACCAGTCACGAGTGGCAGCTGTTGAGCTCCATGTCACCCATGTCACTGGAGGGAGGTTGGCAGCGGAAGAGCTGTACCTTTGTGTCACACCTCCCGAATGTAAACCTGGACAATCATTTTCCTCTGGGTCGACGTTGCCACCGTCTGTCAACTCTGGATCGTTTGGACGCATTGACGGGCACGCTCGTCAGTCCTTCTTGCTACAACTGCATAAGACCAGGTCGGGATACCCGCAAGTGCTCAAGCCCAACACCGCCTTCTCCAGCGCGTTGAAGGGCGAGTCTGCACTTGCTGCGCCGGTGTCGCGCCAGGACTCCATAGGTTATAGGTCTGCCCCGGACCTGGCCCGAGTCTACTCGGTGGGCAGTGGAACTCATCCTGATCAATGCCGTCGTGAAGCAACTGCTTCATCGCGGCTTTGTACTCGAAAGCATATTGCGGCCTTCATCTGCAGCGTCCAACGCCGGAGAAAGTCGTTCGCCAGCATTCTGTTTTGTTTACGAATCACTCGTTTTCAGGGGGATTGCAAGACAGGATTTTGGTTGCATTGTTCTTTGAGAACCCCGAAGGAAGGGACAAGACTAAATGCACTGGCGGGATGCTTTGGTGAGACGAGATGGCTTTCCAAAGCAGTGTTCTTCGGGACGGCGAGTGGGTGACAGAGACTGTCGACATTCAGACGGCGCTCAGGACATCTGAAAGCTCCAAGCCACCAGTAGAATCCTACACATTGCCCCCGCCATGTGGTCTTTTGTCGAGGACTTTAGTGGAAAGTCCGATAGTTCACTGGATTCTTCCCGCTCGTTTGAGATCTAAGAATCACAATGACATTGCCTTTGTTGGCGTAAGTTCTTTCATTAAATCTTTATTCTCCATGCTACAGTCACCCTTTCCACTCTTGATACGTTTGCAACAATATCCAAGGCCGCCAGCGCTCAACAGGGCGTTCTTGTCTTGGCAACACCTATCTTTTCAGTCCCAAGTTTCAAGCTGTCATGGGATCAAGTCGACAATACGTGACAAGTACAACATCTCTAACCTCATACTAGGATAACTTCGTCCAAATCAACGAGCTACGCAAGGATGGCCAAGCTCATGAAATAGCGAGGTGGAATTCTTTTGGATCTCGTATTCGTGGAGCTGTTGTGCTCGGGGACTCTCTGCCACACGGGCTGGACTATGACGATACAGCCAATATAGTCAAGACCGAGGATCAAGACGTAGTAATGCAAGAGGCCCCCAGAAGAAGCGACAACTCTTCATCCCCGCGATCCTTGCCACCACAGATGATCGTTTTGATGCTTGAGGGTGGAGAGACGGTGTACTTGTTCCTGCGCGAGAAAGACGACTCGTCTCTCGAATTTGTTCTCAACAGGCACCACGCGCCGCTCAATTTGTCCTATCTGGGTTACCACTTGTCTGTTGATCCCTCTTCACGCTACATGGCGGCAGCATCACCAGACGGGGTCTTGGTCATTTACGAGTTCGAGCCCCTTCAAAGTATCGAGGCACAATATCATTCACGAGGCAGTTTCGACCCGATTAAGTCCGTCCGGGTCCGTGCTGTACAGGGCCTGATACACAAGCTTGACTTCCTTTACCCTCGCCCGGGAGACGACTATCACGTGATTATGTTGTTGATCATGGTAAAAAAGGAAAGGAACCATTCAGAGCCTATCTCACGTATGGTTACATACGAGTGGGAAGTCGGCGACAGTCTCCAAGCAGTCTTTGAAGAGGAAAAACTTGGCAACAGGTTGCCGAAAGAGCATCGAATGCCTTCCCTGCTCATACCACTTCGATTTGATACTGCGTTCTTCACAGTGTCACAACCCGACATAGGCATAGTCAAAAACTGCCTTTCTGGGTCACCAGTTTTTGAGGTACTAGAAACCGACACGCCAGGTACAACTACGCTGCATCATGGCATAGGGAAACCTTTGTGGACTGCATGGTCACGCCCGTTTCGCCTGAAGAAATATTTCGAGAAAACCGATATCATATATCTCGCACGTGAGGATGGAGCAATAATTCACGTAGAGATCGATGCGCCAACTCTGGTCCCTTCAGTCACGAACGTTGGCTGCTTGAACTCTAATGTCAATACGGCTTTCACGACTGCGTACGATGTCTTCAGCGACGTTTTGATTAATGGCGGCGACTCTGGTCTGGGGGGAATCTGGAAGGTAAAGTATTACTGAAGTACCAGCACAATCCCTCAAACTTTCGCCGATGGTTCGAATCCCGTTCCCTGTTGCGGGCGCGTGCTGATAATCTCATTATGCACAGCTGGCACCTCGAACTGACCTTGCGCAAGTGAGCGTACTGCCGAATTGGTCACCTGTCATTGACATAGCCACAGTCAGCCAGCGGCTCAGACAAAGATCCTCCTCTGATCAGATTGGCACGATTGGAGGACGAGCTTCAGCAACTAGCCCACCTCCAAAGCCGGATAATTTGTTTACAGCATCTGGGCGAGGGTACAAAGGCAATCTGACACAGTGGAGATGGGGCATTCAAGGAAGGATAGGCTTGGACGTCGAATCTGGGGAAACCATCAAACGCTCATGGGGCTTTGCCTTAGAGGGCCCTGACGGAAATGCTCTTTATGGGTTGCTGGCATTACCAAGCACCTCTATCGCCCTTCGCTTTGCCATGGACTTCAGCCAAGTAGACTCGGTGCATGCTGAGGCTACGGGGCTTGACTTGATGTCTCGAACACTCCATGCCTGTCAAATGCAGGATGGTCTTGTGATTCAAGTCACTGAGAGGTCAGTCTCTCTGATCACTGGATATCAGAGCTGGCGGTATATGCTAGATGATATCCTCGGGATGACCGGTGTCATTGCTGACAACGCTTTTTGTCGAAATGAATTTATGGTCATCTCCTCACATCACAATGCCCAACCTCAGCTGCATACTTTGAGGCGAACAGCAACAGAAGTGAAACTAATACAAACTTGGCCCGTTGATGGTGAAGTCACTTGCGTTTCCCTTTTTGGCATTTCGGGCAGCCGTTTTGTTGTCGCTGGCTCTGTGAAGGAGGGAATCTCTCACATCTCTGTTCATTCTTTGGAGGGAAAACTCATCAAGGATGAGGCACTGATCGGACGACCAGGTAAGGTCTTTCTATTCTAGTGCAATTCTTTCGCACATTGCTGACCAATACCGTGTCATTAGCTCAATCGTCTGATGGGCTGAGTTCATTCGAAGCACACTCTTTTGAACCATTAACGAGCCTCTGTGTGGTACGCGAAAACGCTCATCATTCCTACTGCATTGCGGGTACCAGATGTGGGCATCTGCTCTATATTCAGGTAACAGGGAAAAGCCGTGATGATCCCATGGTATGGAAAAGTGAAGCCATGGGCGTGGCTCCCGTCGATGTGTTCCCCACGAATGAACAATATGAGCACGGGCCTGACGCACTAGCATGTTGCGACGGGAACCTGATCATGATGTCACGGTTTTCGGAACCTAAGTTGACGTTCAATACCAAGGCTGCCGTATGGCTGACGGATTCGAATGATGGATCAATGCCCTCGCCCCCCGTTCATTCAGCATTTAGCCTCGGCTACAGCCTTTCAGAGTCCTTGGGCCACATGTCGTTAATGCTCCTTTCTGAATCGAGGCTTCTTGTAGCAGATCTCTGGCCGCGCCACGGCCTTGTTCCCAGGACCCTTCCTCTTGGTGGGAGTCCGACGCGCGTCATCTTCTCAGAAACGTGGAATTGCTTGGTGGTTGCCCTCTACCAGGATGACAAGCCTAATATTTCATTTATAGATCCTGACACTGGAATGCGAGTGGCGACTGCGTCGGATAAGGACAAGAAACCTTCCGAATTTATTTCTGGGCTTGGCCACCGCGGCGACAGGATCTACGGCTTATCTGAGTGGCTTTATGTAAAAGATGGCAAGACTTTTGCATTTTTACTCGTGAGCACCAAAGATGGTAGGCTTCTCGTCGTCTCCGTCACCAAGACGGATCCTCGGCAAAGCGGCTCGAACGGCAAGAGGCTCCAGTATAGGACCAGATACAAGAAGTCTTTCAACCAGCCAATCTTTTCAATAGTCGGGGACGACGACGGGATCATGTTCTGTGTCGACAAAACACTCCATTGGGACGTTCTGGACCTAGCAGAGAAGAAGTTGAAAGAGGTGAAGCGGCATAATCTGGATTCTCCTGCAACATCCTTGCGTGTGGTGGACGGCAAAATCCATGCCTTGACGACGTTGCACTCACTCGAGGTACTTGATCACAGAGCGGGAGTTGGCGAAGAGATGGCTCTTATACATACTGATCGAGTTTCTCGGGCAACCATTCACATGGCCGACATTAACGCTGATGCCCAGGATCCGAATGATGGACGATGGCCTCTGACCCTTCTGTCGTGTCAGGGAGGCGGAATTTCCGGCGTCTGGGTTCCCCGACGCCAGCGGAGCCGGGAGCTCGAGACCGTCTTTGAAGGGTCCCTTCCTCACTCCATCCGGCGGTTTGCTCACGCGCAGATCAGACCGCTTTGGCAATGCTCTAGACCTCGTGGACGATACGGGTCCCTGACAAGCATTGATGGAGATTCGGAAGTATTCGGGGTCTCGCTGAACGGCTCTTTGCGCCATTTTCAGTTGATCGACTTAAACTTGTGGCGGCTTTTGAGTTTCCTGCAAAATCTGTCTGAGAAAAGCCCTGATCTCAAGCGCTTCGGAGATATGTGTTCCGATTTGGACAGCATTGATCGGGAAAATGAGACTGATGTTGAACCTCGACTACATCCAAAATCGATGCTGATCGATGGGGACTTACTCAGTCGCTGCCTCCAAACTCAGCATCTGGAAAAAATGGTGAGAACAGCTGACGGCCTGGATCTCTTTCGCAGATATCTTGACGGGCTGGATGGCGGGGAATGGACTGAAGCCTTCAAGAACAGCAGTACTCAGTCTGATGAAGAACGACGTGCAGCGTACTTCGAGCTATGTTACGCCGTTTTGGAGCACGTTTTGGCGCCCGCACTATGAGATTCATTCCTCTCACGATCGCACCTTGATGACACGCGGATAGGCCTACACACGGCAATCAATCCAGCATCACTGCTCAGCTTCAGCGCCATTGGGCAGCGTTGGCGTGCGATGGTCACCTCGCAGCGATCAGTGACTGTATATCTGTGCAGGGGGATGTACGCACAGTCGCAGCGAGATATCGGGCCTATGGGGGAAAGGGGGGTTGTTTAAAAAGGAACTCCATTCACAGAGACCGCTCACTTGCGGAATGGAATGACAATGGAGCGATCGACTAGGCAACTCTGATTCACGCGAAGCCTTGGGAAGATTTCTCATGTCACCCGGCCCTTTCTTGAAAATCCCTGCCGTGACGGTCTACCCCTCCAGGTACTTTCTGCGGCACTATCCGAGTTTCGCTCGCGGGAACGAATGCACAAAGCAGTGTCAGAGTCTACCACCCGATACAGGGAGTTCGAAGGACACGAGGGCATGGGTCACTGTTCGCAGCTCTATTACAAAGAGCTTTTTTCGAAGTCGAGCCCCATGGTGACGCATTATCGATACGATACTGAATGGCGGGGGAGGCATGGCAGGCATGGCAGGCATGCAGATGATTGAAGACGCAACAAGGAGAAAAACGATAATTTCTGGAATGATTTCATCGATCGTGAACTGGTCAGCTGATGTCATGTGCTTTACTTTACGTAGAACGTCAATACATGCCCGCGGTTGTACAAAAGACCCGTCGTTAGTTTGTTCAAGAAAAAGACGCCGTGCCCCTCCCCGCTCACCTGGAGGCGCGTGCCAATTGGTATATGGGCGACGGGCCGACCTGCCCACTCAGCCCACTGTAATACCATACACACCACTCGGCGGCCGTCACAGGAAATCTGAGCAGTCAATCGCCAATTTTTTTCCTCCCCCTTCACCAGGCCGTCCACATCGCCTTTTGGCACCTTCGCCCCTGGTCTCGTGTTCTTTCTTAGGAAATTCTTTTTTTTTTCACACATTCTTTGCCTTGCTTTCCGTCATCTTGTCCAAAATTCGTCGCTTTGCAGCCTGCACCGCGCGGCAGCAGCTGTCAGCATGGCGCCGAAGAAGAAGGGCAACAAGAAGGCCCAGGACGACTGGGAGGCGGATTTGGGTGAAACTGTCCCTCCGACCAACGCTGCCGCCACCGAGTCCAACGCAGGTGGCGGCGACCTTGCCGCGAATGGCGACGAAGATGCTTCAGGTGGCGGTGGCCTGATGGCCATGTTGCGAAAGAACAAGGAGAAAAGGAAGAAGAAGGGACTGGCAGACGACGCAGAGGCGGAGGACGCGGATGCTCCTGGCAGCGAACCAGCTGAGGACCTATCAAATAGGGCGCCGCCAGAGGCTGTCTTGGACGACGAATTTGCTCTGCCGGAAAAGAAAGGCAAGGCTGGCAAAGGGAAGCCCGCACCCAAGAAAGAGGAGCCCGAGGACGGAAATGTCGGCGAGTCCGGAAAGATCCTTACAAAGGCCGAGAAGGAGAAGCTCAAGAAAGAACGCGAGAAGCAGCGAAAAAAAGAACAGGTGCGTGCGACCTGCCACATGACTACTTACAGTGACGCTCGCAAACCTCGTCAGCGGTGGTCTTCTTACTCTTACTTACGCACCAAACCGTCCCTTCTAGGCTGCCAAGAAGAAGACAAGTGCCCCCGTCAAAGACACGGAGCCGGCCAGTGTCGCTCCCGTTCAAGCCGCGGCCCCGACTCCCGCGGCTGCGCCAACACCTGTTACCGAGACCGGAGGGAAGAAGAAGAAGCTTCCAGCACACCTCGCAATCATTCAGAAGCAGCAAGAAGAACTGAGGAAGCAGCGAGAGGAAGAGGAACGCCGCGAGGCGGAAGCTAAGGCTCGTGCAGAGGAGGAAGAAAAGTTGGCGGAAGAGGAAATAAAACGCAGAGAAGAGGCAAAAGCGCTCAAGAAGCAGAAAGAGAAAGATAAGATCGAACAACTGAAAAAGGAAGGAAAGTTTCTCACCAAGGCCCAAAAGGAAGAGAAAGCACGCAATGAGAGAAAATTGCAGCAAATGTTGGCCGCGGGAATCAAGGTCGGCCCTCAAGAATCTACAGACGAGCCCAAGAAAAAAGTTGTCTATGACGGCAAGAAGAAGAAGGGCAGGAACGAAAAGGTGGGTGGTCCTGAGCTCCATGTCCAAAGGCTGCATGACTGATTGCATTTCAAACAGGTGGATGAAGAAGCTGCCCTTGCTGAGGCTGCTGAGAGAGCTCGCATTCAGGCCGAGAGAGCGCTGAAAGTAGCCGAGGAAAAGGCCGCACGTGAGAAAGCCGAGGCAGATGCTAAAGCTGCGGCAGAAAAGGCGGCCACGGAAAGTGATGTAGAGGATGACTGGGAGGCCGCCGCTGCTTCAGACAGCGACGTCAAAGATAGCTGGGATGCCGACTCGGACGAAGTAGCTGACAAGAAGTCAAGCGCCAAGCTCAATGGCAAAGGCGCAAAGTCCAAGGGTGACAACGATGAGGAGGAAGACGATGAGGACGCAGAGGAAGACGACGACTCCGACGACTCCGAATCTGAGGATGAAGAGCTATCAGCAGCGAAACTCGCAGAACTACAGCGTAAGAAGGAAGCGGCCGAGAGAAGAGAAAAGGCCCATCAGGCTGCTCTTGCCGCTCGGTCCAAGGACAACTTGCGCTCACCTATCTGCTGCATTCTTGGACACGTCGACACAGGAAAAACGAAGCTGCTGGACAAGATTCGACAGACTAACGTACAGGAAGGCGAGGCTGGCGGTATTACGCAGCAAATTGGCGCGACCTACTTTCCAGTTGATGCTATTCAGCAGAAGACTGCTGTCGTCAATCCAAATAATGAATTTGAGTTCAAGGTCCCTGGTCTTTTGGTCATTGATACACCTGGTCACGAGTCCTTTTCGAATCTGCGGTCACGCGGCTCTTCACTCTGCAACATCGCTATTCTGGTAGTGGACATCATGCATGGTTTGGAGCCTCAAACGTTGGAATCTATGCGTCTTCTTCGGGACCGCAAGACCCCTTTCATTGTGGCTCTGAACAAAATCGACAGGCTGTATGGGTGGAAGAAGGTTGACAACAACGGCTTTCGCGAGAGTCTTGCGTTGCAGAACAAGGCAGTTCACAACGAATTCAAAAAACGCCTCGATGAAACCAAGTTGGCATTCGCTGAGCAGGGCTTCAACTCGGAGCTCTTTTACGAAAACAAATCCATGTCAAAATTTGTTTCTTTGGTACCCACCTCAGCTCACACCGGCGAAGGCATCCCCGATATGCTGAAGTTGATCGTTCAGCTGACCCAGGAACGTATGGTCGGCTCTCTGATGTACCTTTCAGAGGTACAGGCGACAGTGCTTGAAGTCAAGGCCATTGAGGGTTTCGGTATGACAATTGACGTCATCCTCTCCAATGGCATTCTGAGAGAGGGGGATCGGATCGTCATCTGCGGTACCGAAGGAGCTATAAAGACGAATATCAGAGCCCTTTTGACCCCTGCGCCTCTTCGCGAGCTGCGTCTCAAGTCACAATACGTGCACAACAAGGAAGTCAAGGCTGCGCTTGGTGTCAAGATCAGCGCTCCAGGTCTTGAGGGTGCCATTGCCGGCTCCAGACTCATGGTCGTCGGCCCAGACGACGATGAGGAAGACATCGAGGACGAGGTGGTGGCTGATCTTGCTAGCCTGCTGAGCAGGGTCGAAAAGACTGGCCGTGGTGTCAGCGTGCAAGCATCCACACTTGGTTCGCTGGAGGCTTTGCTAGACTTTTTGAAAGACTGCAAGATCCCTGTCGCAAACGTTGGCATCGGTCCAGTATACAAGAGAGATGTCATGCAATGCGGCATCATGTTGGAAAAGGCACCAGATTACGCCGTAATGCTGTGCTTTGACGTGAAAGTCGACAAGGAAGCGCAAGCATATGCTGAAGAGCAAGGCATCAGGATCTTTACTGCAGACATCATTTATCACTTGTTTGATAATTTCACGAAACATATGGAAGAGATGTTGGAAAAGAAGAAGGAGGAATCGAAGATGCTGGCCGTATTTCCCTGCGTCCTCAAGCCCGTTGCGGTCTTCAACAAGACTGGGCCAATCGTCATAGGTGTCGACGTCGTGGACGGCCAGTTGAAAATCAACACGCCGATGGCTGCGGTTAAGACCAATCCTGTGACGGGCGTCAAGGAGGTTCTCAGCCTAGGCAGAGTGTAAGTGAACCCGTCTATCCTACATACTGCCCCCTCGGTCGCTAGTTCCCATGTGTGGCGCTCACTTGGAGGCTTGGCAATCATTGACTTGACCCTCCCGGATCTTTCGGGACGCTTGTGGCTAATGATTGTCTGCACTCACAGAACCTCTATCGAACGAGACCACAAGCAGATTCCCGTGTGCAAGAAGGGCCAACCATCAGTCGCCGTCAAGATTGAAATGGGCGGCCACCAGCCTATGTATGGAAGACAGCTCGAAGAAGCCGACAGTCTGTACAGCTTGATCTCTCGAGCCAGTATCGACTGCTTGAAGGAGTTTTACCGCAAGGATGTCAGCAACGAGGAATGGCAACTGATTATCAAATTGAAATCCCTGTTTGACATTAATTGAATGGCGGCTACGCTGTGGAATGGAGAGTTGTCTGATTGTTTTATATGTGGGAGAAGAAAAGGCAAAAGTAATCCGCATTTTGCAAATGTATTCTTCGAAGCTATTGTGCTGTGCGACTGATGCACAGTTTTTGGCAAAGAGAAATCATGAATAGCGATAGTGAACAAGGCCAATTCGACTTTGTCGTAGTTCGTGGTTTATGGTTCAGCTGAAAACGATGACTACTACCAGGCGAAACGGTGCTTCTACAATTGGCCCTCGCATAAACTCCCCCCCCAGAACTGTTTGATCAGTACATTTGTCGTTTTCTGTTCACCCGTCGGTTGACAGCCAAGGAAAACGTCCCGCCTCCTTGTTGAAGGAGGGGAAAAAAGGAGCCTCAGTACCTGCGTCTAGAACTTATGATACGAAACTGCACCTTCGATCGTCGACAATTGCCAATTTTGACGAAAGCCGAGCCAAATGACTGGTCATAAAAAATGCGTCTCTTTCGTTTCCTAGCGCTGAAGCCTGAAGGAGCGACATGAGGCGTCTGAACTGTCGCCTCAGCGTGCCACACCAGTGCATCCCAGCCAATCCATCTTCGAAAATTGGGGAGTGATGTTTTGATCCGTCTGTGGTAGGTTAAGTTTTCTATAGCTATCTTTCTTATCGCTTTCTATCTGACAAATTTCGCACGTGATGGATACTGGAGATCTTTCCGGTGGACGTCTCGTCTCCTTGTTCGGGCTGCCGCCAATACTTTACCCCACTATATCGTCCGAATCATCTACTCGTCTCATAGTCCTTTGATGCGTGCGTCATGGGCATATTTAAATCTATTTGGATTCAGATGCTTCTTCGATTTCTGGTTGCGCAGCATCCGCATCCTTCATCTCCTGATCGTTTCCAGGTTGGTGGGCCGCCTTCTCAGTCTCAGCAGCCTTGCGAGCCTCTTCCTCAGCGGCTCTTTTGGCCGCCTGCTCAGCGTCAACGCGTTCCTGAACGGCTCGCCGCTCGGCTTCAACCTTCTCAAAATGACGCTGAACGATGGGCCCAGCAAGTGCTCTCAGTTCGTCCAATTTGGCCACATATACGCCTTTTGAAGCGTCCTCACCCTCATCGTACAGCCATTCCTATCAGATGAAGTCAGTTCGTCTTCAACGTATAGCGCGAATGGTGTGAATCTGTTCGAGCACAAAATTGAAAACTGCAATGGAGCTGACTTACTTCGGCAATCTCCAGCTTGGCTTTAATAGAGGTCTTTTCGTCTTCGCTCGCTAAATCTGCGTATTGATCATCCAGCTTGGCTCGCAAGTCGTAGATGTAAGTTTCGAGCTCATTCTTCTTCTCCTCAGTGTCCGCGACGAGTTTATCCTCCATGACCATAGCAGACTCTTTTTCGCCGAGTATAGTCTTTTGCGAAGCGTCCAAAGAAGAGGTGCCGCTAGAAATGGGCAGATCCCCCTTACGGACCTGTTTCTTGACCTTCCTGGTTTTCTTTGGCGCATCACTTTTCTTGTCCGTGTCCATGGCCTGAGAAGCTGATGTTAGTGTATCAAGTCCGAACAAGACGTTGCCATGAAAATGAATTGAGGCTCACATCACCGTCTTTCTTCTCACCGTCCTCTCCATCATCATCTTTGATTTCCTCCTCGACCTCCTGGTCCTCAACATAGTAGCCATTCTCGACATTCAACACGCCATGAATGTTGACCCTTGCCTTGAGCTTGCAAATCATGAACTCATCCTTGCCATCGGCCTTGACGCCCTTCACAGAGAATCGCCCTATCCAAGGGTTCTGCTTGCCAGGCAATTCCTCGGGTCGCGCATAACGGGCCTCCAGATCGAATGGTTGCTTGCGGTAAAAAGTCAAGATCTTTGTGGAAGGAAGCACGTTGCCCTTGTTGAACACAGTCAGGCTCGTGTCTTCGTCAGGAATGTCAGCTGCCTTCTCCCACGCGAATTCGATGGGATAGCTAATGATGTCCTGAACGGCAAAATCGCGGACGCGGAACACCGGGGACAGGATAGCACAGCTGAAAGCGCAGCCACGAGCGACAGCTTCGTCAGCATTCATGGTAAACGAAAGAGGCTTTCCGAAAAAGGCCTGAATACGCTCCTTGAGAGCAGGGACACGCGAGCCGCCACCGACAACCTCCACCACATCAATATCGTCTTTGGTCAGATTTGCTTGAGCCAGAACCTGCTCCAGCGGTTGTTGAGTACGATTCAGTAGCGGTTCGATCATGGTCTCAAAGTCTTGGCGAGTGATCATGGTGGAAACGTCGACATCGTTCATCAGTGACTCGATATTGACCGGGGATTGTTGATTTGCAGAGAGAATTTTCTTCGTCTTCTCCGCAGCGGCAATTGTCCGAGCCATAGCTCGGCCATGAGTGTAGATGTCAACTTTGTATTTTGCTTTGAATTCTGTCGCGAGATAGTCGACGAGCGCCTTGTCGAAATCGCGACCACCGAAGTTGCGATCCCATGCGGTAGCCTTGACAGCAAGCTCCCCCTTCTTGAATTCGACAACGGAGCAAGTATAATTAGTGTGCCCGATGTCTACGAAACAGACGCGACGAGGGCTTTCTTCGGGAGCGGGGAGATCAAGCTTGGTGATTCCCCAGCCCAAGGCCGCTGCTGTAGTGTCATTGATGAGGCGAAGGACTTTGAGACCTGCGATTTCTGCAGCGTCAAGAAGGGCACGGCGTTGAACGTCAGAAAACCATGCAGGCACGCTCATGCAAAGATCCGAGACGGGCAGCTTTAGTTCGTTGGCGGCGGTTTGCTTAATCTTACTCAAGTACATGGCGATGAGCTGAGTGGCTGTGAACCTTTCTGCCTTGCCGAGGTAGCTGATCTCGGCGCCAACCTGCCCGTTGACATCAACAAGAGGAGCCGTAATGAACTGCTGCTCAATTTTTATATCGGGATCATTGAACGATCGGCCGGCGAGGCGCTTCAAGCAACTGACGGTGTTCTTGAGGTTCGTGATTTCTTGCGTCTTGGCGGACTCGCCAAGGTAACGGGATTTTGGCCCAAACCCGACCATAGAACTGCAATCGAAAGGTAATGTTAGCCACAAGATGAAGGACATGCTACAGCGGGACGCAGCGTAGCCGAGTATGGGACGTGTGAGAGAAAGCTTTGGACAGACTTACGGCGTAGCTCTGTTGGAAACTTCATTGGTGATCTTTTTGAGGAAAATTTTATCAGCCGAATCCAAACAATGATTGTACCGGAGTCAGTCGTTTTCGCTGTATGGGTGTGAAATTGACCAAACTTACCACATCGACACCTCGGTTTCTCGCTACAGCGACTACGGTTTTGAGGGTTCCGAAATCGACACCTGATAGACAAGATCGTCAGCGTGCTTTCAGAGTACACGACAACTTCAACGGGGGCGCTTCCGCCAATGAGCTCAATGACGATGTACACGACGGATGCGCTGATCGATCTAGGGATTTTCGACAAGATGAGCTGTACGACGACTCACCTACAACACTCATCTTGGCTTTGTGTTTGATTTGCGGCTAGAAGTGATGCGCCCAAGACTTCTGTTAAGTCGATTTTACCGGTTCACGACCGTTGAGGGGATCTCGCGGGGTTATGCCTGGCCGAAGACGTCCGACACTAGCAAGCAGACACAAGAGGTTATTGTGACGGAGAAATTGGTGCTCAAGCGAGCTGTTCGAAGTATGATAGAAGCACCAGAGGAGATTCTGGCAAGTGCCAACCGAGAAAGCTGCGCGGCAAGCCAAAGCAGTAATCCGTTAAGAGGATGGATGATATTTTCTAAAGTGGGCGGTGTGGGTAGCGTCCTCGAATCTTGGCGGAGAAAGGAAGGGGGGGGGGGGGGCACGTTCTGCCCTTTGCTGCCAGCTTGGGGGGATCTTGGGCTCTCAGATTTGCCTGACCGCAAGCGCGGGGCTGGTGTACGCGGGTGGTAACCTTGTCCGCCAAGCTTTGGCCAGGGGGCACTTGGCTGTCGTCCTTGCTGTGCTGGCGTCTTCTGGCTGCCAGTAGAACCGCGAAGAAGCTTCCAGACTTTTGAGCAGTTTGGCTGCGTCACTTCTGATGTGCCAGCCTCCCTCCTCCACTCTGACGATTTCAATTGCCTTCGTACAGATCCTCTTGCACGAGACCGATATCGTCCCAACTGTCTATTCTTGCATCAGTGAAACAAGATGTTGCTGTAACCTTGGGAGAAACTTTTTGTCTCACGATCATTCGTTGCTCTCACAGAGATGCGCATTTTGCGAGCACGCTGTGCACATCTCATTCATGAATGCAAATTAGATTGGTCGGACTCACAGGCTCGAGGATCATGACCTATTGTTATCTTGCATTCTCGCATTTGATTTCTGTTGCAACGAATTTATTCAATAGGGTCATACGCCGATATTATGATGCTTCATCTCGCGGCCCCTTTGTGATGATGGCGTAATTTCTGGCCAATATTATCTTGCTCTGCGTGTTCAATGTCTACATACTGAAACAGCGAAACATTTCATATTGCAACGCCGATATCGCAATATCCGAGTCTCGCGCAGGTCTGTTCAGGCGTGATAGTATTTTGATCAGGACGCAGTTGCAACAAACGCGTTGGCCATTGCTCTGGGACGTCGACATGTCCCCCATCGCCGTCATGTTCCCCATCACCGTCTTTGTTGTTCCTGGGATGGACATTGTTCCCAGGCATGCCCGTCACCAACCCCGGTGCCGTTGCACGTCCGGCGTAATGAGGCTCATTCCGAACCTTATCTTCATGACTCCTGGCCCCAGACGTACTAAGAGACCGTCTCATGCATTCTCCGGAATCCCTGGCGATTGGAAGTAGTCTGTTCATAGAGGTACCAGAAAATTGACCGTCGACAGTATCGGGGGGGCGGACTACGCTCCGTTTGCGAGCCAAAGACGAAGCGACGTAGCCCCGGTCATTGGCCAGCGCTCTTGCTTCTTGGGCAGGCTTGAAAGATTCAGGCACAATGTTCAGCTCGTCACCTTGCTCGGCTGCTTGTTCTGCAGCCTCTCTTGCCGTAGTGTGTACGTCAGCTGTTGCTGCATCCGCCCTGGGACCTCCCCAGGTCCGAGTGCCAGCTGTGAGGACCCCATAGACCATATAGTACCAATTGAAGGCAGGGTTTAGAATGAACATGAGCGGGTATAGCCAGATCTTGAACCGTTTCAATTTCGCGCCAAAATAGAGCATCAGAAGCCAGTTCAGCCCCAAAGAGACCGCAATGAATCCGACGGGGAGATCACGCACCTTCGCCGTTGAAGTCAGCAGCGCGAGCACCATGATGAAAAACAGCAATGCCGTAGTTCGAATGGTATTTTGCATGAATCTGACCAGAATGAGGGCCGGATAACGCTTCCACAGTCGCCAGTCCGTAAGCATGCAGACCTCGTTTGGTAGAAAGCCAAGGAACCATCTTCTTCGCTGGGCCCGCAGTGATCTGTACGTTTGTACCGCTTCTGTCTTGCAAAAGGCGGAAGTGCACATCTGGATCTGGTATCGTTGCCTGGCACCTATCATGAAGAGATGGGTGAGCCAGCGGTCTTCGCCCAGGTGACATTTGGCGTAATCAAACAGATCATCACATTCCTCTGCTTTATCCGCGAAATAGTACTTTGCCATGCGTCGGAAGGCAGAGAATCGCAGCATTGTCAAAGCACCAGGAAGGCACGTCACCGAACCACACCCCGACTCGACGGTTCTCTCGAATAATTGGCCGTGAATGTACTCCATGTCTTGAAGCAGCGTGATTATGCTATGCTTTTTGGTGGTCGAAGTGATGACGCCAGTCATTGCTAGCATTTGTCTGGAGTTTCCCGGGCTGAGCTCCATGTCGTACACAAAGTTTTGCAGGCAGACCCTGTCCAGCACGCAGTCCGAGTCGATGAACAAGATGAAAAGGTCGTCGTTCTGCTTCATATATTCCAGATACACTTGATCAATCAAGTCAAATGTCAGCTTTTGGCAATGTCTTTTCCCTCCGTGGAGAAATCGAGATACAGTAACCCGCACGTCTCGGTAAATGATGTCAATGCAACGCGGCCAAGATTCCACTGCACCCGACAGTCCCAGGTTCTCGAGTGTTTGTAAGTACAGATCATCCTCTTCTTCGCCGTCGAAAGACAGGAAGAGATGTATACAGGCGGCAGGATAATCACAATCGACAACGGAATCGACGGCGCTGACAAGAACATCCGGCTCTTCATGATAACAAGGCATCACCACGACAACTTTTGGAGCCGTCGAGTCATCCAGAACTCTCCGTATCCTCTTTGTGCGGCCTAGATGATTTGTGACCAGCTGAAAGATGCAGAATAGCCATGGGACTGTCAGAAGGATTGCAAAGGTCCAAAAGGCGAACCATTGGAGGAAACTTGACATAGTTTCTGGCCACCAATTCGATATGACAGGCGGCAGTGGCAGGGTAACGATCATAACGGGAAGAAATAGACATCTTGAGCTTCGGTCAGTGTCATCTATTTGCAGACCAAATGGATCAGGCAGCAGGCTTTCCTTAACGGCGAAAAAAGAGGAAAGATCGTGAGATGTAATCAAAGATGCCAGTAATGCGAGTTCTTATCCTGAGCATTGGGATGGCACAATGGTATGACGGCGAAACGTACCTCAAAATGGCAAAGGCAGATCCGATAATCACACATAGTATTCGAATGGACCAATGTTCTGCCTTCAAGAAGACTTTGGCGAGGCAGTACATGAACGCGGCGAACCAGAGGAACCACTCGAAGAAAGCCATCAGCATGATCAGTCCGACTATAGATGTGTAGATAATCTGGATTAGTTGGGATTGTTAGCGACGTTATTGTGGCACTCCTGCGTCAGCACTTCCGCTCCAGGCCACACTCACGTCTCGGACAGGCCAAGTCAAACTGTTAGAGGCCAACATGTCGCAGCAAAATGATGAAATCACTCCTGAAGCGTAGTCAGTTCTCACGCGATGTGTGAGCTGGGGCAATCTGGAAAGACTGTTCTTTTCTGACACGAAAATAGTAGATTGTGATTGAGAACTAAACGGGAGAGGTAAGAATGGAATTTCAAAGTTCGGTGAGTCTGTCACACAAAGGCTCATGAGCAGGATATGGTCTGAGCTCTTTGCTGTGGCTCATTGGTGCCTGCAGGGAGCCACTAGGCTGGGATCCAGAAACTTATGCAAGGACGCGGCACGGTTAGGGTCCAAAAAATTCGCAGCTGTTCGAGGTTTTGGCTGTCTTGGCGTCGAGATTGATGAATTCACACAGTGTGCCTGCATGTCAATTTCTCACTGGTTGACTTCGGCGTATCATCTCCTCGCACGGGTACAGTGAGCTCCTTCTGGTCGCGCAGACAATGACTGGAACTATCCCAGTCACGAACATAATAGTACATCCTTATGAGGCTTCCCCTGAGTCCACTCTACGGCCTCCCCCGGGGGATTCCACCAATATCCGCCTAAAAGCCGGCTCGGTGATTTCTATAATCACGAGTGGCTGCGACGATGGGTTCTACCAATTCCGATCGCACATGAGACGAATTCAGATCAAACTGCGTCGGCCAATAACTTCAAGCCACCTCATCGACGCTGCACGAAAATGATGATGTTGTGAAAAAGAGGCAGCCGCATATGACGCTGAGCCACCATCGTGTCGCACAGCATTGTCCTATGCAACCAGGTTCCGACTTTCTTGCAGCCTGGCCGGAGGTCACCCACACGGAGCTCGTGAAACCACAGACGCTTTTAGCAGGAGTGACGACAGCTCAATTTCTTGCAGTCCTTCCCATGATGGACTCTTTCGTCGCTGCAACTTTGGAACCTTCCGGCCATCACAGGCATGGCAATCAAAGCCTGAGCATCAGCTCGTCATGACATCGGGTGCAGCCCAGTTAGATTGTCGTCTGCCGTTGCAGTCCTTTCTTTTTTTTTCACCAAGCAAACTCACGTCGCTTATACTTGTCCCGCGCTGTTCTTACCAGTCGACGTCACTCAGCTGCAACTTTCTCGTTCTCTGACCGCGATCCTTAGTCGAACGGTCCACGCGACCGTGTAAGAGGGAAGAGCTTCGCTCTGAGCCTGTCCATTCACTCAGTAAAGCCGTCATTTCTTCGCTTGCAATTGCGCCTACCTTCATGATCCTCACTTTGTTGAAGATCATAATTCAAGACAAGATTTTTGATTCGCTGCTGTTCCTCCCTCTCAGCTTGCCGATGCGTCTTCATTGCGACCGCAAAGGTTGAGTCAGACGGGAGCTCGACAGTCCGAGTCTGTTATAGCACTCGAGGTCAGCCTTACAGGAAATCTGACGGGCGTTCCGAGGACCAACCTGTTGCCGATTGCCTCTCTTCGTCAGTAATGAGAAGGCCATTTTATTGCCTGGCTCGGAAGACTCCTGATCATGCCCTGCAGCTGTGATAGGTGCTTCCCGATTCTTGGACCGAACTGGCAAAGGTACGTCGAACAGCGGCTTACGGTCGAATTTTCGGGATTCGAGACTCTCAGCCATCATTTTGGCATACTCTCTTTCAAAGTCCGCCTCATCCTCGGGATCTGCAGCTTCTTCCTGGCGAGTGACTACGATAGATTCCTCGTCGAAACCAGTGTCATTTGCGGACTCATCGTCGCCGTCCAGCTATGCCATCTATCAGTTCTAACATGTCGGTCTCACAAAAAAAGACGAAATTTGCGAGCGTACCTCGGCTTCCTCGTCTTCTGATGCGCTATCATCTTCGCCCTCTATATCTTGTTCCGCGTCGTCTGCATCGGGATTGTCCTCATCCGAGGACGCACCACTTGTGACATCGTTGTTCTCGGTGAACTTGTCAATTCCTGCCGTCTTTTGATCTTGCATGATGGCATGCTGAAGTGCTTTAGCTGCTTCGTCCAGATTGACCGCAAACTTCCAGTGCGGCCGGGTCAGGGAGAAGATGTCTTGGATGACAAAGTCAATGTCCATTGGTAGAGACGCTTTCGTATGAACATAGTACTGGGGAATATCGCGTCAGCCACAAAACGCTATGAAAATTCCAAGCAACAATCACTCGCCTGTAAAAATGAGAGAAAATAGTCTAGTTTTTTGCCGGCTGCCCCTTTACTGAAAAAAATGCCGCACGTCTCCAATACTGTCGCGATGAGACGAATGCGGAAAAAGTCATCTGGTGGATCAAATGGGTTCAGACGTCCGGGAACCGGTGGCCCTCCTGCCGAGACTCAGCATTTGCTCTCAGAGCTATAATTCCAGATAGACTGACCATAGCCAAACGTCAAAATTTTGTACATTGTGTCGAAAATAACAGGATGCTCCAGCATCCTATAATTGTAAAGCTCGCCTAAGTACTTCACCTCCGCGATGCGCCGCTGAAAGTGGCGGAAATCGTTTTGTTCTAAACCGAAGGATACGGATTCAATCACGTTGTCGATAACCTTGACTACAAAGTCCGGATGATATCGATAAAGCGCGCTCAGTAGGATACCAAGTAAATGGATATTTCCGTATTTGACCTTCTCAGGCTTGGAAAAGATTTTCTCGAGAATTGTGACGACCTTTTCGGGGAAAGGGGGGAGAATTAGCAAGCTTCTGAAAACGGAGCATTAAGAGGAGTCCATTGCATACTTCTGGTTCTTCCCAATGAAGCCTACGTATCTGTTTCAGAATCTTGCTATAGTTTCTCTTGGTGATGTCACTGTATAACAGTTTACGAATGAAAAGCTCCATGGGTGTGCGTTCCTTCTGTAGGATGGCCGGACGCTCCGGTGGATCGACATAGTAGACTGCGTTGTCAATCAGCATGCGCTCCGGTTGTCCAATGTGTTGGACGGATTTTTTTCGTTGTAGAGTCTCGAGAAAACTAGCCATTCTGGGAGATGTCTCGGGATTCTTCAATAAGTAGCGGCCGCAATTTTCGATTAAGTTGCACAGTATCTCAATGTTCATGCGCGAGAAATCGTCGAGACTGACTTTGAGGCAGTGGAAGACAACATGTTCTGGCACAACACCGAATTTGGTGAGCTCAGCCAAATACCTAATGTTACTCAAGCGAACGTGACCCAGGAAATCCTTTTCTTTTCTGCGTTGTAAACTCCGGAACTCGGCATCAAGGTGTTCAACGAGACCTTTCGGAACATCGGGCATATATCTGCCTAGCGTTGCGACGAGTCGCGACCATGACGGTAGCAGATCGCTGCGGCCTCTAGGTATCTCAGTCAAAGCCTTGACAAGTCGATTGCGTGACGCCTTTGAATTGAGAAAACAGAAGTCGATCGCAATCTGATCAATAGCGTCTTTATTGGTTAGCTCCGGCAAGCGTGCCAATAATGCGTCGACCTGGGCACCGATTGATTTATTGGCTATTGCAACTGATTGGTCGTCCGCACTTTCGTTCGCTGAGGTCTTGACAACAGTCGATATTTCTGACGCTTCTGCCTTTCTTCCCGTTTGATCATCGGCATCAGGCTTTTTCTTCTTGCCATCCTCTAGCAGAATAGGCGGGACTTTGCCCCTGAGATCCACTAAATGTTCGTAGAATCGACGCTCGTCCTCATCTGCCCATATTCCCCCCTCTTCATTTGCAATTCGCAAGTACTCGCTGGTTTTCACGAGGCCAATGGAGCTGTTCGCCGCACCTAAAGTATCTTCGGATTCCTTGAGATCAGGTATTTCTGCACCGATGGCGTCTGCAATTACTTGAGCATTCGATATGAGGCGATCATGTGCTTTGACTTGTTTCTCGTAGTTCGCTCGCCTGTCTTCGAATACTTCACCGGACTTGACGTACGCCTCTGCGTTACGTCGAGCTTGTGCTTGAATCGATTTCTGATCTCGAACGATATGGGCAGCAACATCGTCGAAATACTTTTCTAAGACAAGCCTGAACTCCTCTGCTACCTCGGGAGCACTGAGCGGTTCATCCGCAACTTGACTCATGTCCGCGATTTCGTTGCGACGGGGGGGGCCCTCGTTCTGACTACTAGTCACTCCATCTTCCTCAACGACCTTTCGTCCGTCTGAACCTGGCGGTTTGACGCCTAGTATATCCCAGCTGAAAGCTTTGACAAATACGACAAGTAATGGTAAGTTGACATGCTCCCTGTCGTGACCAAGCAAGTCCCTGAGAACCTCAAGTGGGAAAGGTTGCGCAGCACTTGACTTGTTGTATGCGGCACGAGGTTTCACATCTGCCGTCCTTCCTGGAGTAGCCTTCGTCACGTCGTCAGGTTTTACAGCATCGTCAAGCGTCCGCAACACCCCGACCAGCCATAATTCTGTGATGACTCGCAAGAGCGCCCTTTGGCGAGTTATGCGTTCCTTTTCTTCTTTCTCCCGAGTTTCTGGCGGTAGACTTCTCAGGGCGCTCTTGTCCGGAGTTGCCATCCCCTTACCCAGAAGCCAAGCAAGATATTCGGTGAACTCTGCTGGGCCAAAACGTTGATGAAGGGCGCATACGATTTCAACGCCGGCTTCGGTCTCTCCGGGTGTTTTGAGCCTGCAGAGACCCTCGTAGCAGGCAGAGATGATTTCGGACAGGTACTTGTGTAAGCTCAAGACCCGAATCTCTTGCAAAAATGTTGACAGCGTAGTAGGAGTAATGGCCGTTCGCAACCGCTTGATGAAGGCTGTGTTCTTTTTCAGAGACGAATCGAGGGCATCACCGACGGCGAAGAGATCTGTGGCATATAGAGAAATGGTCAACATGGCCTGTGACGGGTAGTACCGCCACCGCAAGCGTCGAAAGAGAAAGTTTTAGAAAACCCATCGTACCTTTCTCCCCGTCCCATGCTCGTTCGTTCAGCACGCGGAGCTCGCCTGGAATGGACATTTAGCAGCAGAACTTGCAGTGTATGCCATTTTCGGAGGCAATTTCGGTGACAGACATTTTCTCTGGATATCCATCCCTATGTGATTGGAAGAAGATGGTCGAGGTGGTCGAGATCATGGGTGATGCGCCGCATTGATAATGGACACTTCCCGGGGATATTCTGCGAAGGTGAGTGCAGCAGAGGTAGACTTCGTTCAGTAGAGTGAGAAGAGTGGCATCAGTGGAAGTTTGCTGTAAACCCAAGGTATGTGCGGGCCCAGATAAGATAAGCTAGGTTGGTAGCTAGCGGCAATGACCGCAGGAGCGCTTGTGACAAGTGCAAAGCGGAGCCTGCGGTCCTTAACTCAGCTTGCATTGTAGGGTATCAGGACTCTGGTTATTGCTTAGCTAAAGTATCTGCAGCTGATCGCTATCAGCCCAAACATGACATGTGACGTCATGCACAAGAGGCCTGGCTTGGCCCAATCATCGGCAAGTGCTCTGATCACGGGGCGTTTCAGCTGCTCCGTGCTGCGTTTACGCAGATGCCACCAGCTTTGCAAAGATCTTCCGGAACGCATGCTACACAGATACTCATCCCATGCTGCCCATCTGCATTTACAATAACGGCTAGATCTGTGGACCGCATAGTGATGCGAAGGCGCGCTTGCTTGGCGCCTCTTCGGGCGCCATGTGCCCAGCAATCGATAGACACATGGGTGCTAGGGTACGCAAATCCTCTCCGGTCCCGAAACACACGCTTGCTCAGTTCGATCGCGGCGGCGCCACCGATCATTGAGTCAATCGACGCATCTCCGGGGAGAGAATCTTATCTGCGCTCGCCAACGTCTCTTGTTTAGTAATAGCACATACTTGCGCGTTTCTTCCGCGGAGATTGGCTAACACTCAGGTCAACACCACTGGACTGTAAAGATGCCGTGTTGCTCGAAATTAGCCGAGCTTGAAGTCAAGGCTTTGGAGCAACCCCCTTTCGTGACCGCCAAGATACCATAGCTGCAGGCTGCTCTCGCGAGATGATCGGCGCATAACTGGTTCTGAATTTGTTTGTACGGATTTCCGTGATGAGCTAGTCGAAGCTTCCAGCCTCCCAGACATCATAGTCTCTCGTCCTATTGCAGCACGACCATTTTTCTGAGATCACCCACTGCTTTTTCTCCGTATGGACATCCTGGGACTTTGTCAGTGGTACTAGGAAACCTCAAATATGGACCAATCGAAGACTTCTCCCGGGTCCAGCTTGCGGAGCTTGAAATTGTCGTTCCCCCCCAGCCCCCCAGGCACACTCGGAACATCCAGTAAAGAAAGCTCTAATGGTGCTTCCCACGCGACCTCGGAATGCTCATCCCCCGTACTTGAAGAGAAACAACCACCGATATATCCCTTGCCCCCGAAAAACTCGGCTAAATCGATTCTCGCAGAGGATCTCAGAACGCCGGATAATCACGTGGCGAGAGACCCTCGACTGATAAGACTGACGGGTGTGCATCCTTTCAATTGCGAGCCACCCCTGACCGATCTTTTCAAAACAGGATTTTTGACCAACGAAGATCTTCACTACGTTCGCAATCATGGACCGGTTCCCAAATGCAAAGATGAAGAGGTGGAAAGCTGGACCTTCACCGTGGAAGGCATGGTGGACAAACCTCTCGAAGTCAGTGTCAGACGACTGATCAGCGACTATGAGCAGTTCACGTATCCTGTGACACTGGTGTGCGCTGGCAATCGCCGGAAGGAACAAAATGTTGTGCGAAAGTCAAAGGGTTTCTCCTGGGGTCCAGCTGGGCTCTCGACAGCCCTTTGGACTGGAGTTCCCCTAAAGGACTTGCTCACGAGAGCAAGGCCAAGAAGGGGTGCGAGATACGTCTGCTTTGAAGGGGCTGACGAACTTCCTAACGGCTGCTATGGCACGTCTGTCAAGCTTAACTGGTGCCTGGACCCCAACAGAGGCATCCTCATAGCACACAAAATGAATGGCGAGAACCTACATCCGGACCATGGGAAACCCGTGCGAGTCGTCATACCGGGACAGATCGGTGGTCGCAGTGTAAAGTGGTTAAGACGGATCGTTGTGACGGAGCAACCCAGTTCAAATTGGTACCATATTTTCGATAACCGTGTCCTCCCTACCGCCGTGACACCGGAAACAAGCGCAAATGTTCCGCAGACATGGAGAGACGAACGTTACGCCATCTACGATTTGAACACGAATAGTGTCATATCCTGTCCCTCACATAACGAGACAATCCAATTGATCGACGGGCCCAGCATGTACAACGTGCGAGGCTACGCTTATGCGGGCGGCGGTAAACGGATCGGCAGACTGGAAGTGACACTGGACCAAGGCAAGAATTGGATGTTAGCGGATATTGACTACCCAGAGGACCAATATCGGCTTGCGGCTGATGGCGAGATTCTTTACGGCGGTAAGCTTGACATGTGGTGGCGAGAGACATCATTCTGCTGGTGTTTCTGGGAGTTGAAAATCGCCATAGAGGAGCTTAAAGGCGCCTCCGATATCATGATCCGAGCAATGGACGAGAGCCTAATGGTCCAACCGAGGGACATGTATTGGAGTGTTCTCGGCATGATGAACAATCCCTGGTTTAGGGTAGTGATTCACAATCTTGGGCACAGTCTACGGTTCGAGCATCCCACAACACCTGTGCTTTCGTCTGAAGGTTGGATGGAACGAGTTAAAAAGGCAGGCGGAAATCTCTCTAACGGGTTCTGGGGGGAGAAGACACAAGGGCAAGAAGAAGCGATTGCGAATGAACCTGAGAAGGAGATACAAATGGTCAATTTGAAGGTCAATCGCCTGATTACCCTCGAGGATCTCCAGAAACATAACGACGCAAAGATGCCCTGGTTCATCGTTAACGGCCAGGTATACGACGGTACGTCGTTCTTAGAAGGGCATCCTGGTGGAGCCGCTTCGATAGTCGGAGCCGCTGGTCAAGACGTTTCGGATGAATTTGTCACGATTCGTAAGTAGCTGCTCATTGCCGCCGGGTTTTCCTCCCTCACTCCCTCCCCCCCTCTCTCTTTTCCCCCTTTCTTGTGAAAAGTGCCCTCATTTCCATCCCCTTCCGTTACTTACATATGGATAAAGCCTCAAGGACCGTGCTGACATCTATATATTAAAGACAGCGAAAATGCGAAGGCAATGATGCCTGAATATCATATTGGCGAACTTGACAAGGGAGCGCTTGCAAATCTGCCGCAGATCTTGAGTGCACAGGATGCTGATAGGTCCGTTTTTCTTGATCCAAAGTCCTGGACAAAAGCGACGCTCCAGGAAAAGATCCCGGTGTCTGCCGACTCGAAAATCTTCAGATTCAAATTGGACCACCAGGAACAATCAATTGGGTTGCCAACGGGACAGCATCTCATGATGCGTGTGCAACGACCTGCCACAGGGGAGACTGTGATACGGGCATACACACCCTTGTCAGAAAGCAACGCTCGAGGCTGGCTGGATGTACTCATTAAGATCTATTACGACACTCCATCGAATAAAGGAGGTACAATGACACAATTGCTCGACGCAACGGAAATTGGTCAGTTGGTGGACTTCAAAGGACCCGTGGGTAAATTCGAGTATCTTGGCAAGGGGACCTGTGCTCTTTCTGGGAGATGCCGCCAGGTGAGCCGTTTCAACATGATCTGCGGTGGCTCAGGAATCACGCCTATATTCCAGATATTGAGAGCTGTGATGAAAACTGCCGAAGATCCTACAGAGTGCGTACTGTTGAATGGGAATCGTGTTGAAGAGGACATACTCTGTCGAACACAACTCGACGAGCTGGTGTCACTGGCACCGCAAAAAGCTCGCCTCATCCACTGTCTGAGTCGTCCTGGCCCATCATGGCTTGGCAAGAGAGGTCGCATTGACAAAGACCTCATTTCAGCTGAATTTGGATCACCAAGTGCGAGTACAGCAAGCATGATACTACTCTGCGGTCCAAAGTCAATGGAACAAAGCATACATGGCATTCTTCTGGAGCTGGGTTGGTCCGAAAATGACATTGTCATATTTTAGGTTTATAGATGAGGGAGGAGAACGTGAGGATACAAATTTGCCTCGTTCCTCCAATCCGATGTTGAGTCTGAAACCTCTGTGTTTTGTTCCGGGAGCTGCGTCTCGTCTGTGACAAGCATTCAAATCTCATTTCGTCCATTCTTTACATTTTCAAGCCACCGAGTTCATTTATGAGTCAGTGCCGCAATATTAGCGGATCCGACACACGGTGTGTACTCAGACGACGATCTCGAAAAGCCATAGTGCCAAAGTAATGAGGTTCTCGCGTAGGTGGCGTTTTGGATGGATTCGCCATTTTTCCAGGAGGGAGGGTCGTTACTGAGCAGTTTGAGTCAATACTGGCCTGAGCTGGTGTTACTTCAAAGAAAATCGAGCTGGACGGCTCGGGTGGGAATATCGAGCTCGGGCTGTGACCTGTCAGACTCCAGCATTGTGCGGGCCGCTGAATCCTTGACGATTCGAGGCGTTTCGCCCGAATCCCTATCATATCAACAATATTGTTTCTGGTCAAAATCATTCATGACTCATGTTTTCCAAGTATCGCATGGATTTAACATTTTTGAATTAGTCTTGACGATGATTGAATTCGATCTTTTCCTGACTTCCTGCAGTCAACACCCCCTGTCTAAGACGCCTGTGTAAGCTTCCGAGCCAATCCATAAACTGAACCGATTCATTTTGACTCATCCGATATCGACCGCTTGTTAGGCTAATCGCTCAGCGGGAAAACACTAGAGCGATTCATGAGCTTGATGAATTGCTCCATTTCTCAAAACCGCCCATGCAAGATTGCGCCTTGCTCGATGCAATGACATTGCCTGTGGTTTTACTTGCTAGATCGTTCAGCATTCCGCCTCGGTCCACTAAGGGCACAGGCATTGCCAGAATGACAGTCTCGATTCCCATAGGACTGTAATCTTCTGGTCCCATGGGCAACTCGTCGACATCAATCGGTATGTTTAAAAGACTACGTAGGACGACACGACAACCAGCTTTGCTCATCACTTCATTGGATTGTTTGCACATTGTCGATGCAACACACTCAACGCAACCCCGTTGACATTCGCACGATTCTACCCGCTTCAGTGCGATCTGAAGCAAATGGTCAATGTGATCAAAAGCTTTGGTGCTGATGCCCGATCCGCTTGCGCCTCCTTTGGCATCGTAAAAAGTGAGTCTGGCAGGACGCTTTCGTTGTGACTCAGTATTTGCGAACTCCTTCAACGCAACTTTGCACTCTGTTCGGACATCCTCGGGCATGCTAATGACAAATGTTGGCAAAAGGCTCATGACGGCATGTTCCGCTGCATGGATTGCCGCTGCCGCATTGAGACGGCGGTCTCGCAGAATGTCGAGCGCTATTTTTGGAACATCGAGCCACATCCCCTTGCTATATCGTATGACTGGCGGGTTATCGACCTGAACCGCATCCAGGACTCGCCCTTTCTTGTCGACTTTGAAGTATCCAAATACATTTTGCTGAATCTTGATCGTGCCATAGAAGGCTTGGGAAAGCGATGAAGTTATTTTACGGATGGCCTCAATCTCTGTAGGATCAATATCCGTGTAGTCTCTTTGAGTTGTTGTCCAGTCTACCTTGACCCTCTCCACTTTAGCCATGAGCCTGTCCGGGATGAAGTCCCGAACGAGAAAGGTGCTTCCTTGATGAAGGAAAATGGCCCCGTCATAGATAGTGAAGGACGCTCTCGAAGCCTCCAACTCTTCAAGAACAACATTTCTTCCGTTCGTGACGTCAACAATCGCGAAATGCTCGTCTTCTGTATCTCTTATGGCGACAGATCGAGATGGATTTGGGCGGAAACGATCATGGCAGTGATAATATCCCATCTCGTCTTGAACCAGTCTTTCTTTGCAGATGTCGACAATGTCATTCCCAAAGTACCGGGCGTCTCGCTCAGGTCGAATGGGCATCTCGTAAGCCGCACATTGTATATGTCCTTCGCGAACGAGCATGTTGTCCAAGTCTACCCTCAATTCACAATTGGGCTTGGTAAATAGTTCGTTTGGATTCTGCATGAAGTGTTGATCAGTCGGAAAGCAGTCTCCTACCAAGATAGAAAGGGAGTCTTTGTTACGGCGACCAGCTCGGCCGCTTTGTTGACGTAAGTTCGCAATTGTATAAGGAAACCCCCAAGACATCACACAATCGAGTGTTCCGATGTCGACTCCCAATTCCAGTGCAGTCGTTGCAACAATGCCAAGAAGCTTTCCCTCGAACATTTCGGACTCTATGCGGCGTCGGTCAGCAGCAGTATATCCACCTCGGTAACCCATGACTAAATTCACGCAGGCAGACCGCCCGAGAGCTTCGAGCTCCTGCTTGATAGCATTCACCAGAACTTCACACTGAGCCCGTACCCGACAAAAGGCTATGATCCGAACGCCACGCAACATGAGAGCACAGAAAAGTCTCGCACATTCAAACTTGGCATTCCCGCGACCACTGGTGGGATCTCCCGGGTCTTTATATGGTGTGTTCCAACACAGAAACTCCTTTCGACCCGATGGCGATCCATCAAAATCAATCAGTGACACGTTCTTGACCCCGAAAATGGTTCTGAAGTGTTCTTCAGGGTTGGCAACAGTCGCGGAGCACGATATGAACTGTACGACTGAATTGCCGACAGCAGCGCACACTCGTCTCAACCTTCTCATAATAAACGCGACGTGGGACCCGAGCTGTCCATTGTAGTAATGCAATTCGTCAACTATTGAGAGTCGAACTTTATAAGATGATCCTGTCCCAAGTAGTTGCCATAGTCGGGGTCTTACTTACCCACAACATATCGGAGGTCCTTGAGAAACGATCTCCACCTTTCCTCTTGCGGTAGTAGGGTGAGATGGAGCATGTCCGGGTTGGTGAAAATGATTCTCGCTTGCTCTCTGATCGTGGTCCGTTCGTTCATCGGCGTGTCCCCGTCGAACGTTTCCACCAGTACATCTTCGAAACCAGACATGTAGGCCATGACTTCTCTGAGACTTCGTTTCTGATCTTGTGCCAGGGCTTTCGTTGGGAAAATATACATGGCTCTGGTTTCAGGATTCTTCTCCAAAGAATAAAGTACAGGAAGCTGGTATATAAGTGACTTCCCTGAGCTAGTTGAAGTTGCTACGACAACGTGTTTTCCCTCATGCAACTGATTCAATGCCTCCGCTTGATGGGCAAAGAACTTCGTAATGCCCTTTGCATTATATAAGGCGTTGACCAGATCCTGGCTCAAGAGGAATGCCAGGGTCCCGTATATGGGTTCTTGAGGCTCGAACACCCGGTGACCATCTGGGACAACCTGCCCAGTATACCAAGGGCTGTCTTTAATCTCCTGGACAATTTCAGGTATGGTCTTCCGTTGCGTTGGTATGTTTTCTGGTATTGATCTAGATCGATGATCCGCGGAAGTGTGCGTGCTGAGAGACGGTTTCGGTATCAGGGGTTTTGCCAGCTGCTTCAGTGTTGTAATAGGATCTTCGCTGTTTTCCATGCATCTCTTAAGAAAAGCATCGATCGAGCTCCGAAATCGTAGGTTCCTGCGCTCTATCAACTGCGTCATCTGTTTCTGGCCGTATACGGGCATCTTGAGTCGCTCATCCCTGAGCTTACGATTTGGTTTTACTGGTTCACCCGTCTTCGTGTCCAGAACTTGTCGTTTCAAATCCCCGTCAATAAACTCAAAATACAGCACTTCCTTCCTTGCTTGGCCAGGTTCACGATGTCGCAGGTCACTGAGGCTCTCGCTGCCGGTCCATCCACCAACGGATGCGTCGTGGACTGGGATTTGTGAGCGATGGGAATTCGATTTTCTGAAGGCATTATCTCTCTCCGAGCCTTTGATTTCAAGCTGAAGCATTAGCTCGTCCACATAGGAGAATTTGATGCCCTCAGGGCGTAGAGCGACTATCTGAGCCACTTCTTCTTCTGTCACCTGTTGCCCGGTTTGCCTCTCAACTGCCGGCTTTATTGTTTCAAAAGTCGTAGCAAGGTGCCTGCGTGTGCAACAAAAAGTGTAAATCAGGTTTAGGGCCTGGTGCGTCTTCTCGAGGGATTTCAATAGATCTGGCCAATTCGATCTGTGTGCCACTGACATAGGCGAATTTTGCGAGGCCTCTCTGATCAATGGCGAATTCGTCTTCCTTCGTGTTCTGCGGTGCCCCAAGGGATTTTGCCTTGCATCAGATTCCTGCGTTGCGTATCCATCAAACGATGCACCATCGTCTTCTTCATCATCAATACCATTTGCCGGGCGCTTGTGACCTGTACTGGTGGAAACTTCACATTCGACCGCCTGACGGCCGTGACTAAAATTAAGATTCATTCTCCAATTGAGGAAAGAAATTGACAATCAGATCGGGTATGTCTCGGTCGCCCAGGTCAAGCAAAGCGTGATGCAACCCAGACTCCAGCGTGCACGACAAGTGTCATGGACTCATCTAGCGCAGGCTCGCGGCTCTTCCGGGCAACCAACCTTACCTGCCTAGGTATTGTAGATACTAGGTACCTGCTATCCTAGGTCCCTAGGTACCTGAGGTAGGTACAAAATACTAGTTGCAGAGTGAGGTGAGGTAGGAACAGGAATAGGTAGTGCAGGTTGATTGATGAAGGTAGTGCAAGTGTCACGAGAATCTCGCCACGTCACGTGCCGTCTCATAACCAAAATTAGACCAGGGCTCCTTCACCATGAATGAGACGCAAAATACAAGGTGTTCAGCATTTGGTACACATGTTATTCCATGCTCTTCCCCTTCTCCTTGACTTCATTTCTGAAGAAAGGTGATATGATATTCTTTGACGACATCAGGCAATGCTCCGCCCCCTTTCCGGACCCCTACCAACGGAAGGGGACAAAAGACTACATGATGTAGATGTGCTTGTACATTGATATCATACATAAATTTTACCATCGTCGTTCTAGCGATCTGATTACAGCCTCGTGATTGTCTTGAATTTGGTATTTCGTTCGCGTATTGAATGTAAGACGAAGGCACTGATCCGTTCAAGCCGTGTCCATAACTTGAGCAGGTCACAAGTCACAGGAAAAGATCCTCTAGATGAAGCGCATCCGTGCGAAACGTTCAAACATATTTGGCTTCATGTTACTGTAAGCTCTCAGCTACCCTGGATTTCCCGTTGTATGGCGTTCACTTCGTTTAAAAAGAGCTTTGCGTTGGCCGCAGACATCTATGATACGATTAGCACGCTTCGGTCTTTGGCTTTCAGCCGTAGATGGCCAATCCATACCCTCATTGTGGTACTGACAGGTTTGGCATCTGATCCTTCCAGCGCGGTGAACAGAACACCAACTGAATTCAGGGTGGCTTTCTCTTGAAATGTCATAGCAGGAAGGATTGCTGTATTCAAAATCACCCGATGTGTTTGGTCTTGACGGAGGATGAGGCGAGCCACCTTTGGGCCATGAGAGAGTTCACTTCCGGAGTTCTCGAGAGCCTCAAGACCCGAAGCATCGAAGCTTCCCGGAATGACAGCTCCAGCATCGTCAAATTCGACGCAGGCATGGGGAACGTTGATTTTGAGCATGCCCGCTCCGCGTTCTTTCCATCCCGTCTCTTTATCGAGGCTGAACATTTTTGCACGTACAGACACGACAGTCACTTCTCCAGCCTCCCCATCATCTACCTCAACTGTTATGTTGGCAATTAGCGTGAATGATCTGTGAACTATGCCAATTGAGGAGAGCTCACCCTTATGCAGCTTAGGCCGCTTCTTCTCATCGAATTCCTTTTCCGGTGAATTGTCTCGGACTCCGTCTTCCGGTTGGCCGTCGATTCCATCTTCCCCCTCGTCGTCTTCATCCTCTTCATCTTCATCACTATCGGGTGCACCGAATGGTCGCGCTGCTTTGTCACTCTGTAGAAGTTTTGCACCAGATCGGCTCGGATTTCCCATGGGCTTCATTCCTGATATGGCAAGGCCTGAGCCAAAAACACGAGCACCATTTGCAACAGGGTTGAGTCTGGCAAACGGGGACAAAGCAGCGTTGGGCCCAAATGACAGCGTCGGATTTGTTGACGTGGTGATTTCACTTTTCTCACTTTTCTCGCCAGGTCGCTTTGGGGCAAATGAGGATGACACAGTCGGCTGAGCTGAAGCAAAACCGCGACCAGAAGACCCTAAAGCAGCGAAGCCCGAGGACCCAGAGGCAAGCTTTCCGAAGCCAGAAGCAGCAAATGCGACTGCTGAAGTTTCTTGTGCAGGCTTGCTGGCACGCCCGCTTTTGCCCTGGGTATGCGACTCGGCTGATCTCGTGACGGTACTTTCGGGCATTCTTGACTGGAGAAAGAAAATAAAGACGTCAGCAATCGACTGGTTCCAATACGAAATGAAGACTTGCATGGCATAAATTGAAGACGCACTGCATGAGATTCTGTCGTGTCTTCGTCACGATGTCTTTTCTTCTCTGGTTGGAGCCTCGCAGCTCTGGCGCTTGCGGAGTCTGCCGGAGAAATACTTGCGTTGCCGTTATCTTGCATATCTCTGTCTCCATCTAATTGATCGTGACCACGCTTCTTCTTCGGTGAGGAGACCTGCTCCCTCGGCTCGTCGATTTCCCCCTTTGGCCCGTCCAGATCCAGTGTGTCAGAATGATTCAACTCCACTGCTGCTGCAGCTTGTTCGTCTTTAGAAGATTGGTCAGAGATGGAAGACTGCTTTAATTCTTTCCTCGCCGCGCGCGTTGCGGCATCCTCGGGCAGTTCGTTTTCCGGCGCGACTGGATGGCAGGTTGGCCCGCCCTGGGCGTCGTCGGCCATGCCAGCTGATTAAGGGTGATGCTGGATCACCGACTGAAGTTCCACGAATAACTGAGGTTGTTTCGAGAAGGCTAACAAGGAAAGATCTAGGCAAAATCTGCTTCCAGTGGTAGCGTGAGCTTTGTTTGTACAGCTTGATTGTTTGCGGCTTGATCAATGCTCTGCTACTTTCTGCAGCTGCAGCAACCGGGAATGGCAGGCAGTACAGTCAGGATGGCCACAAAGCTTGAGACGCGCGGGTTGGAGGCAGCAAACTGACTACCATAACAGCGCCGTCCATTTAGGCTGGGATGGAAGTCTGGCACAAGAACAGAGTTCCTCTGTTTTCTCGTCTCCATTCGGTTGCCTGTGAAGAAGGGTGGGGTACTATGATGATCCAACCAATGTCATATTCGTTCTTGCTAGTGCGTAACGTCCCACCCCAAAGGTTAGGCCACCCCGGTGGTCGGGCCACCCAAATCGCGTCACGCGTGTTTAATTATAATTTTTTAAATTATTATAATATTTTTGAATTTAAATAGCTTGAGTAGTATATAATGTATTATTAATAAAATCCCTAAAGACAATAACTTTAAATAAATAGTAAATATAAAAGTTTTAAAATAATAATATAATAAAAGTTTTAAAAAATTAAGAAAAAATTTAATAATATTAATAATTATTAAGTTACATATTTAAAAGTTTTAATTATATTTTACAAAAAATAATATATACGCTAATCGAAACGCGTATCTATCTCCCGCCTACTTAAGTACCTAGAGATGGGCCAAGTCGCGGTATGTGCCTCCAAGTTATTGCTAATTTATTCGTGTGACGGAACCTGAAGCTTGGTGCCGCTTCCGCTGAGGCAAACAAAAAAATTATACTTGTATGTCTTGTCACCTAAGCTAGTCATCGACAAACGATACATTGTTTCCGCAAAACCGTGTTTCGAAACGTGAATCAACGGCTTATTTGTTGCGCAGTCAAGCATCTACTCTTGTATTAAAATCGATTGGACGAATCAGCATCTCGTTGCAAAGCGACACGGAGCGACGACCTCCTTCGATGGACCCCGCACAGCAGCGTCAAGTGAGGTCACGACCGAGTACCACTGATTATATTGTCCAGCTGTTTGAGCTGTCGGCGCTGACCCAGGGTTTGGAAAAACTTAAGAGTGAATATACCAGGATAATTTGGCATATTGAGTAATTTTTGAAAATTCGATATATATCAAAAAATCTACATTGAAGATCTCTATCGCTCTGCAAGCAAAGCGGCCGCGCACGTGGAAGCTATCCTTGCAACAGCAGATATCCTTCAACTGTACGGTTCTACCGATTTTCTAGCAATAGAAAAGCATGACTTGACGTCGTCATTATCGCCGACCGAATCTCACACTCTTTCCATTGATGAGCAGATAACGAGTGCAAATATAGGAGTCAAATATGCTGTTGCCGAGCGCATGGCTTTCTTTTCCAGATACGAATCTTCGGCTTTACGATACCCTCCATAATAGGTGGTAGGACAAATCGTTCTACTTCAACTAATGAAGCATAGACAGCCAAGTCCTATATAGAAGATGAAGAGGGGATACACGGCAATTGCCACTCGGTTTTTGACGACACCACTGCCACCAAGTATGCTTACACCTGCCGCGAGGGACCACGCCACGAGGACAACATAGATAGGTATTCTTGGAATCCAGTGCAGACGTAGCGCTGATAGAAGACCAGCGATGACGAGTGGGAACAATGTATAGCCGATGATACAGACACTCTGCGCGAATGAACTAAGTCATGTCAGCCAAATATTACTGAACAGAGGTACTTGTTCTGCTCACATGTTTCCGCCAAGTAACTTGATTTGTAGCGTCACTATCGCCTCGCCTAGCCAAATCATAGCGAAGAGGCCACTGAAAACCGTGTTTTTCTGCTCTTCGCGAGCAGCAATGCTTAGTAAGAGACTCAGAAGAAGGCAGAAAATCAAGGGCCCCCAAAGGTCCCAATCTCGCAGACCTGGGCTCATGTTGCTCTGCAAGAGTGCCTCAGCATCCATCATTCGGCTGGCCAGCCCTGTCAATTCTTCTCTAGTACCAGATATGCCAGCGCCACGGATATTGGAATACGCTCCTCGCAAGCCGCCTTCGGAGTCGAACATTGTGCCTCCTAAAAGGTATCGAGGATACAACACCTCCCTAAGTTTCGCCCAGACGGCGAGAAGATCACGGCGAAGCGTCTCCCAAACGGTCTCGTCGATAGTATTTTGTGGTGCTCTTCTATCCTCGCCAGGAATCGAGGAGGTCAAATAATTCTCGTTCAATGGGCGCGACGAGTTCGAGCCGATGTTTCCTGAAAGTCCTTGGCGGGGAGGCCGATTTCCGAGGGGATCATCGAAATCATTCAAGTCAGCTATTGCTTTGTGAGCATAAGGTAAGCGATAGACAGGGGAGGTTTGCGGATCAATGGCAATCTTAGCTTGACAAGTCTTGGTCAAGGCAGACACATACCATCATCAGGATCGATCAGATCATCATCCTCAAGGTCTGTATTGATGTAGCTGCCTCCTGCAGCTAACGAAGTCATCTTGAATGATGGATCGTGTTTTGCGACACCAACGAGCCCTCTCTATGTTCGAGCTACCGCCGGCTTGTTGCAAGATCCGTCGATGATTCCTGAATGAAGGGAGAATTGTAATATCGCTCTATCTCGGCCCTAGTGCTGATAGCAGAATGGCGGAAGTGATTGACTAGCAGTCTGACGAAATGCGGTGTTCGAGTAAGAACTGCTGGCCGATCTAACTGGCATGAGCTATGCGAGTCTGAGCCAATCAGAGACTGATGGTCGATCGCCTATTCACAGTACGGTACGTACCTTAGACACCTAATGTGCCGTCCTAGTACGTAAGTATGGATCCACCGGGACCCTTCTATGTTTCGTGGACGCCGGCGAAGAGCAGTGACAGATCCATTCCCGAGGGTGCAGCAAATACCCATGGAGCATTTCTCGATTGAAACTTTCGTGATACGCTTTCGAAAATATTCTTTGACTGCCAATTGCATCAAGTGCGGTTTATACAAGTGGCGCGTTGTCCCTCATAATTTCAATCATCTGGCATCGCCGTATGACTGCCTACAGAGTCCACAGGCAATCAATTCCAGTCAGTGTCAGGGCTATAGGTAGCGGATTTCCTCCGGAAGGACACGATTTTGCTTGACGGAGGAGTTCTCAGAGGCAAAGTCCTCTCGCCTAGGCCAGTCACTGCTCCCCGACACGGCCCCACGAGACTTCAAGCCTGTCGTACAGAATCCCTTTGATTTCCATCAATCACGTCCGGCCATCACGCAGCACTGCTGGATCGCAGCGAAAAAACCAATTCTTTGGCTCATGGCTTTTGATGGTCCGCCCTTCGAGCTTCCAAGACTGCGTGTATCCTTCGGCTTCGAGGTAACATATGCTTTCTTATTTGCAATGATCTTTACTACCAATGCTCTTTGTACAAGCCCTATTGAAAGCTAATGTTGAGGCAATAAATCAGAACGACACGCGGTCTCTTAAAAACGGTGACAACGTAGCAGGTATTCTTGCCAACCCAGGACGCCGATTTGCGATCTTTGGACCTTTTTGTATGCAATTACCACTGACACCTACGGCGAAACAGAATTTTTTGATGTCAAATTCTGCCCTTATCAACCGTTGGACCGCGATCCGGTTTTCGCTGCCGTGAGCAAGAAACATGTAAGAAACGCAGCTCAGCGCATCGTCAAATTTTGTGGAAGATCTAATCAGCTGTATGTATCAGGTCATAATATGCAAATTGTCGCAGCATGCCGGAGAATTCAATCCGTGCGAGGTTATTAACCTCATACGTGACGATGATGTGCGTAAAGGTCTCGAGTGTTCTTCACTCGCAAGATCGCTCAACCCATGCAAAATGTGGAGACTGAAGTCTGTTTCTTCTAGGACGAGGCTTCCGGCTGCTGTTGCACCTGGACAAAGGATCCTGTCTCTGGTACTCCCTACATATGTGTAGGGGGTGTTGACGCGAAGGTCAAAGTCTATAATTCGGCTGATGGGGCCTTGGTGGAGGTACAGTTTCATGTCGTAAACCGGCAGTGTAGTTCGGAAGCTTTGTGCTAAATGCTCGCAGTGCTTCGCCGGGCATGGAGGGGTATGGGCTCCAAACTCGATACATCGGTTCTCTGGGTTGGCAGCAAAACGTGCTCACTGTCGCCATAGGCTATTAACGATTTGGTAACCTCACCCGCCAATCCATCAGTCGTCGCGTCCGCATCAGATGATACAAGCGTGCGGATATGGAGCCTGGCTCCTGCTCACAAAGAGCAGCCTTGTCTTTGCATTCTCGCTGGAGAGGGACACTCGTGGAACTTGCTATCAGTTGTAAGTTCGAGCGTCTTGTGAAAGGCTTCTTGCGCTGACAAGCTCAGGCTTTCCACGATACGGGTCGCTATATTCTCTCTGCTGGGCATGACCAGATCATTAATTTAGTGCGTCCGCCTGAATTGATTTGAGCATACCTTGCGCGTACTCATGATTCCCGACCAGTGGACCGTCCCAGAGTTGCCGAACGACGCGATTGCAACGCCTCTTCAAGTTCACTACCCTCACTTCTCTACTTCCGCAGTTCATAGTGGCATCGTCGATTGGTGAGTACTTGATTGCAAGCACGTATGTGGACACCTGTCATCCTGACTACTCCAATAACAGCGTCGCCTTCTATGGCGATTGTATCCTTTCTCGAGCTTGTCACGATAACGTAATTGTGCTGTGGAGAGTAGAAGGATTCTCCTCCGATGGGCCTCGACCTCCTGCGAGCGCAGCACCGACGCCGACGAACTTACTTCCAACAAGTTATGAAGATCCAGATAGACTGACCAGATCTGCATTCGTTCCAGCCACATCGCCTCAATGCCCTTCTCAATACACTCGACTGCTGGAATTCAATACTCCCAATTGCGGTCCTCAGTTTTTCATGAGATTTCAGCTTCTTCACGTCCCAGACCGAAACCCAGTTCTGGCCTTCTGCAACGCTGCGGGAAATATATTTTTCTGGGATTTTCAGAGGCTGACGGTGTATCACGATGTGATGGCAGCTCAGCGAGACCCTAATCGAGACGTGACAAAGGCTGTCCAGCTCCCGAGCTGGCTGAAACCCGTCGTTTCACGCCAGAGAGCAGATGCTGCCGGTAGATTCAAGCCTGTCGGGAGTGATCGAGATTCTCTCGCATCTGGTCAAACCGGCCACACAGAAGCGAACGAGTTTTCCGCTGAAACTTTAGAGTCATGGGCCACAAGATACAGCATGGAGGATCCACACGAGCCTCTTCGAGCTCATCGCACAGAGTCCTCGTCGGCTAACTTTGTCGGCAGACAAGCAGCGTGGAGTCCTGGAGGCGAATGGTGCGTTGTAGTCGGAAGCTCAAACACGACTCTGGTCCTGCAGCGCTGGGCTACGAAGGTACCTTCTCGTGCAGGCTGATTGTTATCATTTGCAGAGATTATGTTGTACTTCTTATGGGCAGTGAATGAAGTATATGCTGCGTCTGTTGGCCTCGTCGTGTGTTCAAATGACTTGTAACGGAACTGATCCAAATGCCGAAAAAGTCCCTTTCACTGCGATTGATCTTTCGGATGAATTGACTCGCGGCCTCCTGTTCTAGTTGCCTAGTACGCAGGTGTTGACCTTCTTGCACATCATCTCCAACCAGTAGGTCTGCAATCAAAAGAGAGACGACCGCTCGTAGCTGGAGGAAATGGGTGCTCCTAGAATATGGCATCTCTTGAATGATTGAATCCATCTCCTTCACCATGGCATTCATTACTCGGTATGTTCTTAACCGAATGTCTTCTTTTGCAACTTTTTGAAATGGTGAAGTCTGTCGGACACGTTTGCCCAGTGGACCGTGGCCCTCAGTGTTGGAGGCCATTGAATCGTCATCTGTAGACTCAAATGACCGCTCCTGCTGCCAGTCATCAAGGTCTTCATTGAACCTTTCCATTGCAGAAGTGAAGTCGACATGGCAACAGAATATTTCCCAGCCCAAAAGTGCAATTTTGAAGTCCAGAGCCGAGACATTGTGCGGGAACTTATGGTCATATGGATGATTTTGGCTCAAACAGCTAAGATAAGTCCGCAACTTTGGCATATTAGCTTTTGTTCTCCAGATGTCAAAAATTTGTACGCCCTTGGAACATTGCGTGAAAGGCGAATTTTCGTTGGTTGTATTGCGAGCTTTAGCTCTGCTCTCCTCGCCCTCTCTCAGAATGATCTCTGCTCCCACGGCCCAGAGGTTGTGCTGCCGAATGTCAATTGGCCTGCTGCCGGGGCGAAGTTGCAAAACCAATCCAAATAGCCTCGCCGCTCGTTCGACGCCACCTTGGTCGAGAAGCTGGTGGATAGACCTGATCATCATATCCAGCTTGTGCTCACGTGAAGGGTTTTGAACGAGTTGCTGAGTCGCAGCTCTTGCGCGAGATTCATCGCTGGTATCGTCGACAGGCTGCCATGCATGAGAATATGCTTCCTCGTCATCTGAGAGGATTTCATCCTGGTACAATTTTCCGCGAAACCCTTGGTGCGGAAAATTCTTGAGGCCCAGGGTTGGGTCCTCGTCGGCATCATTGAGCCCGGCTACTAGTAATTGTTGCCGCTCGTTGCTTGATCGGCTGAAAGGGTTGATGGCCTCTCTGGGAAGTAGAGTCCTACGATGGCGATGCTCGAGGGTCTGAGACCTGACACGCGTTCGCTTGCGTTTTCTTTCCATACCGGGCTGAACACGTCGTTGAATCACCACAGCCACGCAGCAAAGAGCTTCTCGAAGTCCACTAGCTCAGTGTGGGCTGTTCTGTCGTGAGCTTGTAAGCCGCGCCCCACCCAAAATCTACGGTGCCTACTACTAGGTACTAGGTACCTACATGTAGTACTAAGGTAATGAACAATCACATCGTGTCGCAGCATATTTATCCGTCAAATAGCCACCCTCTAAGAGTGGATTTCCCTTTTGGCGCAGGGTGTATTTTGACGTGACACATCGACAGGTACCTGAGGTCCCCTGCGCTTACGGTGAAGCTGACAGATTTTTCGGCATCTCTGACGTCCTCGGTCACTGCAAGCGCCTTCTTCCTCGGCGACGCTTGGCAAAATCGGAATATATCAAGGGAAAATCGGGAGTAGGCCAACTAGAATCTTACGCTGTGTTACCAGATTGAGCTTGTTTGACAGCGAACCGTTGAATTGCACCTCGCTCTAACTGGTAGCACTAGCTTAAGCCCTTTGCTGCGACCGCGGATGGACGCTCCAATGACGATTACATGGATTTTCTCTCGAAGTACTCCCATTGACTATCTGCTGGCTTCATCTCCAGGTCTTCCCAGCTAACGGGAAGTTAGTAGGGAGATACGAGAGAGAAATCCAAACGACAAGAGCACTTACATCTTCGATTTTGTCATGGTCTCGATAATGCGAAGCTCTCCCTCAGCAACTTGAATCACCTCTTCAATAAGTCCGGCTCCGATTGACTGTTCTAGATCGTGTATCCTGCTTAAAGAGTCAATGAAATGAGCCTATATGCAATGTTCGCGCAAAAAACTCACTGTTCAGCAGTCAACTGAGGCTCGTCTTCCCATTTAACCTTTTCATGATCCTCCAATGACTTGCGTTCCGCCCAGATCACCTGGTCTCTCCTCTCGGCAGGAGTCCGAATTCCCTCCAACTCACCACCTTCATCCGCTTCACCATCCCATTCCTCGTAGCGAATGTCCCCAGCCTCGTGTTTTGAGCCAATGACGAACACACGATCTCCAAACTTAGCTGTTCGGGCTTCGCTGCCATCGACTCGGCCGCTTGCCACTCGAAACTGCTCGGGGTTCTTGCTGATAAGCTCTTTGGCTTTGGCAGCCCATTCGTTGTAGCCTGACGGTACGATTTTTTCAACGAGAGCCATTCTGTGCTTCGTGACAGCTTCGACAGATTGACGGTAGAGCGATTTGTCCGGTATCGATTGAAGCTTGTTCAGGGTGCTGCCATACAGGTATAACAGAGTCGATCGGGGACTGGAATGAGTCCATAGGCCGGCTAATCCGGTGGGCGTACCAGGCTCCAAGTAACGGGAGAGAATACGAAAGGTTGGCCGCATACTGTGGAGATTTTATCTTCAAGGATGGCATGCTGCAAAGAAAGGATGTATGGGGTGAAGCTGCTGGCAGCTCGCGGGAGGCTCAGGTGAGGCCTGACAGCCACGTGATCATGCACGTGCCATGATGTCCACGACAGACCGCAATACTCGGAGTACGTAAACACGCAGCAATGGATTTTTAAACACATAGTAATAACTGGGGAGACGTCGAGGGCCTTATTAGTAAACCATTCCCTAACAGTAGCCCGATTCTTTGTATTCGACTCGTCCTCTGAGACGAGTGAAGCGTTGGAGTGAACAAGATCGATATAATTTGCATGTATCGCGTTCTTATCGATCTATTTTGAGCGGTGCGAGGCTGACTCGAGAATCTCACCAAGCGAAAGATCAACAAGTCACAAAGGCATGCGATACCAAGGAGAATATCAAATAACTATTTCCCAGCTCGAACTTGAATCTGCCTGAACGCACATCCTGGAGAATCTCATCCCAACCCAGCAAAAATTCATGCAGAATCAATCAGGCGTTCGTGCTATCCCATTGATCAGGGAAAGACGTAATCTACTGCCGCAAGCGCGATAAGCACTTCGTCGCGTCTTACGATGCCTCTTCACGACTCTTTCGATACGTCGCCTGTGAAATAGCCTTGCTTAAACAATCATTTCGAAAAAAGTGATGGGATGCTTAATTCACTGACCTCTTGCTCAGTCTGCAGCCCATCAACAACTGGTGCTAGTTCACTGAGTATCTCGTAAGCCTTCTTGTGATAATCGACTTGGGCAGCAATTAGCTCAGCCAAGCTCCTTAAAGGTTCCGGAGAATCAAGAACCTGAAAAACGGTTGATCATCAGCTCAAGCATTCGAAGATTGGTGTACAACGCTTACGTTCTTCATAACCCCTACAGCCTCTTCTGTCTGGGTCACAAACTCATCCTCTGCTTTCTCAATCTCTTCCTGTGCCTCGGGACTGAGTTCCGGCTCCTCATGCTGCTGTTCATTTCGTCCAGTTTGACCGCCAATCTTGAAGGTGGTACCCTTTGCGTGCGCCTTCACGGCGTCAAGTGAAAGCCTAGAACGTTCGACATTCTTTCTTGCTCGCGAGGCGAAATTGAGATTTGTATTCAGCGTCGTGTTCCAACCAGCAAGAAAATTGCTTTGGATTTGAGAATCTTGTGCCAGTCGAGCTTCTCCGACGCGTTCTACGGCCACAGCATACTTCTCCAGCGCTGTAGCGAGGGGATCTTCGCCTGCACCAGTGTGGTTCTGATGCAGGAGCTGGCTACTTGCAAGACTTGCACGAGCGACAGCGTGGCTGAAAGTCTTAGGCTGTGGTTTAGCACTCGTGGGCGCAACAAGAGCGGCCTGCGCCTCCGTAGTGGTTGTCGCAGATGAAAGCAGAGACACCTTTTCGCTAACCGTACGTCCAAGATCTTGGAATGTCTCCTTGATGTTCGGAGGGTAATCGTAGGCTTCGTTCGAGTATTGAGAACTGTTGAATGGACATTTCATCAGCTCGTGCGTATTGGGCGGAAAAGAAGGCTAGCCTTTGAAGGGATGAAGCAACTCACGTCACAGCAATCATCTTCTGATGAGCCTGCTTCAACGCATCGACTTTCTTTTCGAGGTCGATGTAGTCTGGCGGGAGCTGGGTCTACACACGAGGGTATTCATGTTAGCAGGTCAATTCGATGCGCTTGAGGATCCCCTCCCAAAGGTGCGCACCTTGTCCTCAACCTGTCCGAACTGCTCTTTGGTAAATTGGAAAGTTCGCGACGCGAATGGTGTGATCTGCGCGCCTATGCCGCTGCGTAAAATGCGATCAGCTCACTCGCCTGGAAAATCCTACTTCCTTCTCGAAAGACTCACGACAGCTGCTTGCTCAAATTCTTGAAGTTATCCATATTGGCAAAAAACTCTTGCCCATGCAACAGCTGTCCGAAAAGTGGCTGTATCCTCCGAGGATAAGATCAGGTGCGGTGTAAAGGGCGACAGCCTTTCTGGCAATCGAGGGACAGCTGGTATGCGGAATGAATGAAGTAAGGATGGCGAAAGCTTGATCACGTCCCACCATGATGGAGGGTCGAGGGTCGAGGTAGCTGGCCGCCTTCAGGGTGACGTTGGCCAGACAGTGCCAGGTAAAGTGGAGAATGCCCAATGAGCAGACATACATAAGTAGGGGACCTCTTTAGTCTCGGAGAAACTTTCATCCTATTGGGTCAATCTACTTTACTTGAGTACGGAGTATACACGCCCATAGCCTCCTGGCACCGACTCGTTCCCACCCCACTCCCCCCACGTTGGAATACCAGTACTGGATTGCGCAATCGGTTCTCGGGGAAGCCCAGCTGTTAGTCACCAGCGGATGCACCACCGTCGGCTCCCATATCGCCGCTCCGTTGAAAGAAGTGCATCTTGATTTAGAGCTCTAAGTCGAGATCCTGACGAGACGGCGCGGTCATTTTCGAAGTTCTAACTACGGAAAGCGCGCAGTGACCATTCTTGTTTGACACATGTCCAATTCCATGGTCCATCTTTTATATTCATTTTTCATACGCGTGACCTGCTCCGCGGATTGCCCGCCGCCGTCAGGATCTGTGTTAATGAATGTCTCCCCGCGAAATGAATCCAACCACTCCCTCCCACGATGGCAATGCCAAGAAGAGCACGATAAGCACTAGGCCTGACCTCGATGGTCATCATTTACCACCATCACCAGCACCCTCGAGTCCCCGAAATGGCCGACGACGTTATGCACTGGCTACAGAATTGGTCTTCACCGAGGGCAAAGACCAATATGGCGCATCAAGCATACCGATTTACCAATCCGCGACATTCAAGCAGGCATCAGCTGCTGGGGGCCAGCAAGAGTACGACTACACGCGATCTGGTAACCCGACCAGAACGCATCTCGAAAGACACCTTGCCAAAATAATGAATGCCAACCGAGCACTGGCAGTCAGTTCGGGCATGGGCGCATTAGATGTCATCACTCGTCTGCTTCGCCCAGGCGACGAGGTGATTACTGGTGATGACCTTTACGGGGGCACACATCGCTTGCTCACGTATATGGCGATGAATCAAGGCATCATTGTTCATCACGTCGATACTACCAAAATAGACGCCGTCCGAGCGCGGATTTCCGCCAAGACGGCAATGGTTCTACTGGAGACGCCAACCAACCCTCTCATCAAGATCGTTGATTTGTCTTCGATTGCTCGCATGGCACACGACGCAAATACGAAGGCGTTGGTTGTTGTGGATAACACTATGCTTTCCCCAATGTTGTGCAACCCGCTAGACCTGGGTGCCGATATTGCCTATGAGTCCGGCACAAAATACCTCTCTGGTCACCACGACATCATGGCAGGTGTTGTTGCCTGCAATGATCCCGCCATCGGCGATAAGCTCTTCTTCACTATCAACTCGACTGGCTGTGGTCTTTCCCCAAATGAGTCCTTCTTACTCATGCGAGGGGTCAAAACACTAGCCATTCGCATGGAAAAACAACAGTCCAACGCGCAGGTCATTGCAGAATTCCTCGAATCTCACGGCTTCCGTGTGCGCTATCCTGGTCTTCGCTCTCACCCTCAATATGATTTGCACTGGTCCATCGCCCGGGGAGCAGGAGCGGTTTTGTCCTTCGAAACCGGTGATTCGGCCATCTCAGAACGGATTGTCGAAGCTGCGAGGCTGTGGTCAATAAGCGTCAGTTTTGGCTGTGTGAACAGTCTCATCAGCATGCCGTGTCAAATGAGTCACGCCAGCATTGACGCAAAAACTCGTCGCGAGAGGCAGATGCCAGAAGACATAATTCGGCTTTGTGTTGGGATCGAAGACGTACGGGATCTCATTGAAGATTTGTCTCGCGCAGTACGTAAACTAAATCAAAGTTGGGCAACATGAACTAATCAGTAACCGTAGCTTGTTCAAGCTGGCGCTGTAAAGGTAACATTAGACGGTTTCCACGCTGCTGGTGCTGCGGAAGAACTTGGGAAAACGCCTTTCGCGGCAGATTGATTGACCTTGTCGGGATGTACCAACCGTTCGGCCAGGCACGTAATCAATAAGACGCGCCACCTTTCAGGTGACCCTATCCCATGCACGTATAGTCAGTCACAAAATCTTTCCCAAGATTGGGGGTCTCAGCGGTCTCTGCGAATCATGGTTGAAGATTCTCTCCAGCCTTCCCTGAGGAAGATCCTCGAACCTAGCCTACTCAATCCAATATATGTTTCTGATCTGCCCAAGTTGGAACTATTTCTCGACAGACGGATTCATAGTCTTGAAGAAGCAAGACCTTTCGCTCCGCGTTTAAAGTTGTCCAAAACATGGCCCAATTTGAATTTGGAAGCTGGCGCGTTCCCACCGATCGTTCGAAGTACCATCTGTTGACTGGGTTGTCCTTGCGACTCCTCCAGCATACGCCCCCAGGAAAACAATTTTGTACCATCGCATTGAAAACAATGTCAGCGACACCACTGCTTCCCTGCCGACTTCTCAGCACAGCGAGTTTGTCCAAGTAGGGCACGAAACGATGGTGCGCATGAGCCTCTTGCTCTCCCACGCCCGATGGTCTTTCCCATGTCAATATCGCGGCGCCCTCATATTCCCCAGCAATAATAATTCCAGCCAAATTGTCGTGAAGTCGGGTCAGATAGCTTTGCACGTCGAGTCTGCGGGCAAAAGAGTCCTCAATGAGGAAAACCAAACGTGGTAAATCGATACATTTGTCAGTAAGCCGGAGGCGAGGGGCTCCAGGCTCAGGAGGCCGCCAAGCCCGAAGGCGAGTGTCAGGATATATAGTCACTGGCATGCCCCTCTTCACGAGTGTGGCCGACCCAGATATCAAACGTGAGGGGCCGCTGCGCTGTTCCTCTTGAATCCTTTGCAGTGGTAGCGAGGGTGAGTAGACAGGTCGATTGGTCAATAAATTATGCAGGACTGTATTTTTTTGTGAGCGCGTTGTAATCATGCTCCCAATGCCGACTAATGGGCTGTCCACAGAACGGGATCGTGAAGTAGAAACGCCCTTCGAAATCCGATTGACTGCGTCAAGGGGTGTGGTGATGAGTGCAGAAGACGAGGAAGGCAGGAAGGATAATGTGTGTTTAGCAAGGCTTAAATTTGCGATATGGTTCGTCGCTGGATCGCAGTCCTGGGTCAAGTCAGGAATAGTATCAGAATGAACGGCCTCTAAATGCTCAAGAAGAGAATGATACTCTTGCTCGAGGTTGATAAGCCGGTGAGCCACCCCAGGACAGCGTGTCATAGGGATGCCCCCAAATGGATCAAGAAGAATGATGCGTTCAATTGAGGCAACTTTCTTTTGCCGAGGATACTGAACGTCAATTGACTGATCAACATCAGCGGCTTTGAACTGCAACCCAGTAAGGTATCTTGTCAGGGCAAGTGCCGTCGCTCTACCATCAACGGGTGTCGGGCAAGCGATTTCATCTTGCCGTGCCATCGATGGGACCACGACTATCATGCCGCGCCGCAAAGCCCTGTCTAAGCGCCCATGATCATCCACCACAAGCTCACCACAGATCCTGTGCTTACAAATCCGTGATGACAATGTATTTCTCTCTTGGTTCTGTTCGAAGAACAAGTCGTCTGCCAGCTTTGCGCCTGAACTGCCGAATGAGCCGATAGCGCCGCAAAGTCGCAAGGTCTCGTTGTCATAAGTTTGCCGATGAGCCTCGATACCGCAGTCGAGAACTACGAGAGCAGTGACACCCAGAGTTCTGAGTTGCGTCAGTGTCTTAGCAATGCCATATATGGTGTCCGAACAGAGCTTTTGCGGCAGTCGTATGTACACGATAGCGGCGTCGATTGGCTCCTCGACAATGTCCTGGACAGGTGTATGATGAGATTTTGGTTTTCTCTCATTCTGATCTCCTGCGTGCTGCTCTTTCTTGTCTGCATATTTTTGAAGATAACCTTTGGCATCTCTCCTAGTAGCTGCAGCCTCAAGGACAGATACGATGACATCCTTGTTGGCGGAGGTCGTTAGTGAAAACGCCTCAAAATAAGTCAATGCGATAGACGGATCTCTGCTCACCCTATCGACGGTGTGCTGCTTCTCTCGCGTAGACGAAGGCATAGACCTCCATCGGACGTATCGTGTTTGAACAGCAGTAGGCTTCGCGTAAGAATTTCTGTTGCGACTTGATTCAGATGCAGTGCAGAGCGGCCAGCACATGCTTTGCCTAGGACTAATAATCGAGTTGACTCTCACATCTCTGAGAAGCCCTCGGCCAAATTTGGGTGATGGGGGCCCCAGGATATGAGCCATAGCTATGGCGCTATTGATAAACTACCGTCATCGCCAGTCACAATTCGAAGTGTAATTCCGAGGAGCGAGTAATTGGGAGGAGGGCTCGGAGTATTCACCGCTATTGCAACTGATCCACAAAGTGCAGTACTGACTTGTGGGCTCGTCACGGTCCATAGCCAATCCAACTGGAAGTCGCTTCTCATCCACAGCAAAACACTGAGGAGTCACACGTCTGTCTGCATAAGGGTTGCGACATGACGTTACTGTTCCTTTCTCCAATAGTGGGCTTGGGGTACAGGTGGAGGACGCCGGTGGGACCCCCAGCCCGTCTGGAGCCGACAGACACGCAAAAGAAGGCCTCAATCGTACGGCCATTTTCTGGGCCTAAAAGATGTATTGGGACTAGTTATTCATAGCAATACGGCCTGGAACTAAATTCGGCTGCCTGAACGTCGCAAATTTTACCAGTATCCTGCCTCTTTCGCGCAGGCAGATATGAGAAACTCTCAAACTACTACCCACTTGATAGTTATTTAAGTACCTTATAGGTACTAGATAAGGTATATACTAAGTACTTTAGGTAATAGTGACGTGCCTGGCGGGCAAATATCAAGTATTTCGCGCCGCTCCCAGAAAGACATGCCGTAGGCCGTAGTTCCCTGTTTCATCCCAGGGACTTCACAAAGCAAGCTCGAGAACGCAGCTGAAGGCCTGGACCACATACAATTATCCCGCCATGACTGTGGCAATCTTTCCGACACCGTTTATTGCTTCAAGCCCACCTCAACCGCACAGTCCCTCGAGCACTGCATAAGTCAGTTTAATTTAGGCAACAATGGAGCGCTTGAAGGTGAGATTTAATGATGCAGACACAGTCGCAATCTGCAGTCGCTCGCCCATGTAGCTTAGACGCCCTATGCCTGTTACGTGACCACGTCGGGACTCGGGTCTCGTGATCGCATGCCAGGGTGCCAGAGTGCAATATGAATAGGCATGCCGCTGTTCATGCAATCAATCTATTCAGCGCGAAAAGTTGTCTGATTGTATTTCCTTCCAGAGTGTCGCATCGTCACGAATACTGGCGGTGGCTTGCAATCAGACTTTTCTCTCGGCAAAATCCCCTAACTTGATATACTTGAAGATGCTCAGACCGTCATAGTCTAGTACAGCGACAAGTTCAACAACTCCGTCCGTGTCCCGGGTGATAAGACGATTCAGCTTACATCGAGATGGCATTCAATCAAGGTCTGACTCTGCACTTCAGAGCTGCTTCGGCAAGCAGTCGCAAGTCCGGCATGATGCAGGCTACAGACAATACACACGCATATCCATGGACAAGGCGCGAGAATTCGAACACCTCGTTAGATCAGTAGGCCATGAATAAGGGCTGGTGCGTCATAGGAGCGACTTATAACCTGAATCTGTCTCAGTATTGGCTCAGGGTCTTGCATCTCCTATATGATATGCGCACGACGGTTTTTCGACATTGACCTTTTGGACGAAGGCCATTTCCATGGCTTGTAACACGATGAATTTATGTTGACCCAAGCGGCGTTATGGAGTGGGTATTCGTGAACTCAGGAGCTGACGAAGCACCGGGTACGGTTAACGAGGTCAAAAGTAGTGCGTGTCGCACACAGTGGAGACTCGCAGAAGCCCCCACTTAAGTGGCCAAGGTACAAAGCTCACTAAATTATATCACTAGAAAATTCAAAGCTAGGGAGGGTATTCACTAAAGCATAATCTTATAGCGTATTTTTCCACTAAAATCATAGTGCCTTTAGTGAGCTTCTTTCGTCGGTACTTCCAGCCCCTTATCGACTTATCGATAGCTGATAGCATGTTGTGCGACACGCACTACTTTTGACCTCGTTCTCCGTACGGATACTACTATAAAGGTACTTAAGTTCGTAGTGTGTAAGTACCTGACCTAGTAGGAATCAGTATTTGGTGTGGTTCCACAGCTCGTTCCACAGCACCTACTCAGTATGACTAAGCACTGTCGATAGACGCATTATTCGAGGTAACTGATCTGGATCCCATACCTTGCCTAAGTTGACCTCCACACTATCAGCCATCCACCTCGACTTACCCATCAGTACTCTGACAGGGGCTTCTACGATAGACGAAACATGGCTCAATGGTGAGCCTCGCCCAAAAGAATATCGTCATAGCGGGTGCTTCAATCAGGCTGATATCGCCTTTAGGTACGCTGTCTTCGTTGGTCTCGCCGTCGTGGTAGCTCTCTGCGCTGCTTCCTGGTTTCTTGCTCCTAAAGGGGCAAATCAAGTGTGAGTTTGCGTGAAATAGACCAAGGCTCTTCCTCTTACGTCGAAATCTAACCGGTTTTTCCCTCGTTGCAGTCTCTGGAGATCATCCTTGATCCTTTCTATTATCAGTTGCTTCCTGATGTGGGCGATAACATTTCTAGCGCAATTACACCCTTTGATCGAACCGAAAAGAAATGATTTGCGCGAGGAGTTTTTGGAATCATGAGGCTTTCGATAGCGAACTTTAAACGTCACCCAACAAATGTCAGTATGTACAATACGAACTTCATCGCTCCAAGTCCATCGGTATGGCAATCCCCTGTACTTGAAGCATAAATCATTATACCAGATCGGGTTGCGGCAAAGATTCGGGGACATCGGCGCTAGCCAGGCATTCTCCGTCACTTGGACTCGCACCTTAAGCGGCTATAGCAGCTCCTCACAGTTTGTCAGATATCGTGGGGGTGAGACTGTACCTCAAAACACACACATATCCTACTTAGGTTTCGGGGAATCTGATGACTGGACTCATGCGCAGTGTGAACTCACATGAGCTAGATTTACTCGTCGTTTCAGCCATATATAGCTTTATCATCATTTTGTTTTGGTAGCATCGTGGCGATGGATTTTAGCCAACGACAAGCCGACCCGCCCAATCCCTGGCTAGTATCAATGAGGCCCAAAGAGCCTTACCGTCAGCAGCAACGCTGCTCTCGCCGCTGGAATCGACATCGCCAAGACCCGTAGCAACCAGAACAAGTCTCCCTACCATCCACCGAGATGCTGCTCCTGCTAATGCGAGAAGGCAAGCTGCGTAGTATTTGCAATTTAGCAGAATCCGGAGAGCCTCGATATTGTTCGCCACCACAGCCCAGCCCAATGACCTGGCCGCGGCAGGAACATCATAAGTCCAGATCACCATGAGGATTGGGAATAATTTTGTTGATGAGGAAACAAGCAGAGCCGTTGATACCGAATTGGGCCTTGCGTGCTGCGGCATAATGCCCGAAACTCTAAGCGGAGACAGGGGAGAACAAGTCAGGAATCGTATGCTGAGGTGGAATGCCAAGGTTGATGAAGCACATAGCACCAGAAAGAAAAGATACTGGACCACAATAGGTTGTCGTGCCAACTTCCCCAGGTTGCGTCCACCTGGGACGAGAGAGGGGTCTGTCTGCTGCTCGATACGTGCCCAGGTTAAGTAGACATCGAACAACAATAGTAGAACACCGAGACGAATAATAGAAGGCTACAAACACGCGTTCCAGTCGATGCTTAGTCAGTGTTTCATTGGGAAGGACGTGAGAAAACAACGTTGGTCGCTCACTGTGAGAGCGTTTGACGAACTAAATACTTACGTCAAAGCGATCCCCGTCCCGCATCAACGTGTTATGGAGCAAATGTCTGTACACCTAGGCAGGTGATATTCGTCAGAAACAACATGCGCAATCTCATGTGGGCAGGCGCCTCAGTTGCGCTTGCTAAATTGATGGGAAAGCAGAGCCTGCCAGATTCGTACCTGTGGCTTGATCAAGACCAAGTCTATGAAAAGAACGACAAAATCATGCTCAACGTATTTATCGCAGAAGCGACCGCAGTTGCGACAAACAGTCAATCGAATATTGTGTCCGCTGGCCTTGTCTCCTGCTCCGGAATATTGGGTCCATAGCGTCTTGACAGGATGTTGACACTCAATACAGATTGGCATTTGATTTTTGCTTGCGGCGAACAGGCCGGCGGCAGCGTCCAGTGTTCCGAACCGTGCAATGCAAGTATGAAATGGCGATGCGAAAAGGCTGAAGAAAGCTGGCGGAAGATGCAAGTAGTGACTTGCTCGATGTAACGCAGCTGAAGGATGAGGTGCTCAGGTTCCGACGGTTGGAGCAAGCCTAGGTCCACTCATGGTGATAGTCGAGCAGAGCTAACGGTTAGGTACCTGGTAGCACGACAAATTGGGAGTGGGCCTCACAATCCATGTTCGGCAATGAGGACACAACTCAGAACTTCGGGCGGTATGCAGTGTTTATAGGATTGACCACGCACAGCAGGGGGCAACGGGAGGGCCATGAGGCATCAATTTGAGTCAATTGCTTTGCCTCGTAACAAAGCGAGCCACATCAACTCAATGACGGTTCAAGAGTACCTATTTTCACTTGGCAGCGGAGAGACGGTTACATTGCTCGTCGGTGTGATGAAGAAACAGACGCCTTTTGCGGACTGAACAAGAACGGGATTAACGGGAAATTAAATTGACCCTGTCATGATAGGAAGGAATGCTGCACCCGGGAACATAGAAGCTATGTTCCGCATCAGGTCATCAATTTTTCCGAAGCTCTGTTTGCATCTGTAAGCCCTTGCCACTTCATGATTTCCTGGCATCCCTTTCGAGTTATGTTTCAAAGCAGAGCGACCAAAAAGAAAGCCCATCTTCTTGTAACATGTATTCGCAGTCGTCACGTTGCACAACACACGTCTATCACAGGTGGGTCAATGCTTGTCTCATTAGCAGAGCCTGTCCAGCTCTCCTTGCTTGTGGACAGAGAGAGGAACGACGCAGAAAGGACAAGTCTGACTGGCCGAAAGGCACAGCTATCCCATCGCGCCTAAACGCCCCGATCCAAATTTTGAAACAAGATAGTCATGCATATACGCTCACACTTTCCCTGAGCGGTCCTCGTGGCACTTCGAAGGTAGAGCTCAGGCTTCATTTGATCTACTCATGTTCAAGGGGCCGTCATGCCAGTAGGGTTCAGATTCGTCGAATTCATTCAGATTTTTGCCGAGACCCTTCACTATTCCGTCCTGATGTTTTCCTGCTCTTCTTTGTTGGATGTCCATCTGAGGCTGCCTTATTCAGAGAATCCTGCGTTCTTTCCGCAGCCGAATGGGCGTCATCTTGGGATGGTCGGCCATCCTCGGTAGGAGCCTCAGCCAGCTCAATCAGGTCGGTGGTATCCTGAGCTGAAGAGCTTCCGAAGGACTTGACTCGGCCTACTTGTAGAATGCTTGGCCGCCTAGCTAACGCTCCTCGAAGCCAATGCTCGACGGCTGCGGCAGCTCTATCAAGACCGTTGCCATGTCGGGAGGTGGCAAGAGTCTCTCTGCCTTGCTGCAAGGGGCTTTCTACAATACTGGCATGTCTTTCGCCGAACCCAAAATGGGCAGTTTCCGAGCCCATTATTGCCATTGATGGCAGGGACTCAATATTCAACCCTGGCAAATGTTTTTTTGCCCACGAGTTTAGGTAGTCCTTTTCAGGACCTGGCGTAGTCACGGTTTTGTTCATTGAGCCCACCCCCCCGGGGCGGCGCATCCAACCTGGTCGACTGTCTGTTGTTTCCTCTTCAGTCTGTCGGCCAGACTGAGAGTGAAGGATCGCTTGCGCAGCTTGTGAAGTACCCAAAGAGCTGGTATGACGCGAAGACGACCGTTCGTTAGGGCCTGGAGGGAGGCTCGATAAGTCTGAGCTTTGTCGGGGTGTAGACATCGACGATATAGTCCCAGAGCTCTTTTTCCGACGAGGTGGGAAGTAACCTGACGTTTGACGTGATACTCGCGCAATTTGAACAGGATCTTTGAACGAATCGATTTGAACCCAACGAACGTGTATCCAAGGCGTGTCGCATTCTTTGTGACGGTCATGATCGACTCGCGGCTGGGCCAGAGTATACGTCTGTGGCCCACAAAGACTACTCTCCCCGATTTGTTCGTCGGATGAGGAGGCTTCGAGTGCTGGCGGCGTAGGAGCCAGAAGATCCGACTGAGGTTCATCGTGGCTGGACGGAGATTGACATGGTCGGCCTCTCAGCTCGCAGGCGTCAACTGGTATGATGAGCCATTTGCGCATTTGCACGCTATCTCGAGACCAAAGACCATTAAATCTCCGAAAAACATCTTCACGACATCTGTACCTCAGAATGATACCGGCGTAGGTGTCTGACGGCTGGACCTTATGTATATAGACCAAGTGGTCTTCTGGTGGCGATTCGCCAGTCTTGATCTCTTCCGAATTCCGTCTCTTGTGGTAACTGGCGAACTTGAGGCCGCCGTTTACGCCTTCGTGGCTCTCCAGCACGCGTGCAGTCTTGGCCGCTCTCACTGCAGCCTCCCTTTGCGCGGGTGAACCCACTGCGATAGCTCGCATCATGGGTGTGCGAGGCGACGGTGCCGGACCCCATGCACTTGGCTGGGAAGTGTACTCGGAACGTCGACGATTCGGCCGTGTGGTATGTGACTGGTTCCCATTGACAGGTATTAAAGTCGACGCGAAGGCCTGAACCGAGGACCAGCTCTGGTTCCAGGAGTCCCCCAAAAACTGTGCAAGGTCGTTGCCCGCATTCATGTCCTCGGCACATGACTCTCTTCTTGACAAGTTTGAGGCTCGAGAAGTAGTCTGGGATCTAAGTTGCTCGTTCCTTGAATCCAATGAGACAGAGTTCTCCTCCGCGAGATTGCTCGTCCTCGACGAGTCTCGGGCTAGCCTGGATGTGCAAGATCCCCTGCGGCGAGGGCGGGTAGCGTCGGGCATAGCTTGCTGGGAGAATGAAGACGAGGAAGAAGATGGCAGATATGCATCGGCCTTCGACAGACCACCCTTATCGGTCATCGTGACCGCGAACCCGGCGGTAGCAGCTCGCGGGCACTGCCGTTGCAATGTTGCATCAGTGCGCAGCTATAATAATTGCCAGGGTGGCGTTCTTGATGCGGTGACGAAAGCAGAACGTTGTTAGGGACTGGAATAGAAGGACAGATCTCTGTGATGTGATTCTGGCTGATACGGATTGAAAGCGGACGAGTGAACCCTTTTTGCAGCGAAAGCAACGATGATGACAGCGTTTGCATGTCCCTGGTACGTGATGGGCCGCGGGGACACTAGGCCGCACCTCGACATAAAACCACACCGTGAAGCCGTCAATAGGGTAGGGCAAGGGGTGCACGAGGGATGCATGCAGCGGCCTAGAGTGTCACAGACACGAGTAGTACTCCATACTTGTGCATGGGCTTGCCTGAGGTATGAGTTAATCGGTGGGTGGAGCATCCAACATTCTCCTTCCCGGCCCCACTTCAACAACCATATCCCGTCGTACTCGTCATTTGGAGCATCATATGGTATATCTATTACCAACTGAAAGGTAGGTCCCTACCTGTCTGGTAGGTGAGTATCTGCTTAGGGTGGTAAAAGTCCTTCCGAATATGAATGCAGCCCCAGGAGCCATTGACTCTGCGCGGTGTTGTATGAGCTACTGGCAGCAAAAAAAACCATAACACAACACAGGAAGCAAGCCGTTCACTGTCAGGCGTAGCTTTGCAAGGGAATGTCTGCCCCAGTCCAGCATAATGTGGTGGCTAAAAACACCTGGGGCTCTTACCTTTCTCAAAAAGACATGAACACATACGCAAGCTCTGTTGGAAGGTTTCTTATAATTCGTGGCTTATGGCATACTGAATCGGCTATGAATTACCGTGGAAGGGTATGCGCGTGGTTATATTGTCTCTAGCTGAAGAGGCTACGCCACGTTCAGTAGTTACTATGAAGTCCTACGCGTTCAGGTAGAGACCTTCACTAAGCAGGCATAATCCAGGGTCGGGCTTCGATCTGCGTACACCTTAAGAATCGCTGTGCCCCCACAAAGGGCAGATGAGGACTCGCTCGTCTGGAGCATTGTGGCTGCAACCTTCGCGTTTACTTCTGTCGGTCCCGCGGCCGCCGAAATACGTCATCATAATGGAACCAACCGTAGTTTGGATATTCGATTTCTGGATCTTGCAGCTCGTCCCCACGTGGGAGAATATACAGAGGTGTAGTTAAACAAATTGGCAGATTCCTTCTAAACGGTCACGTTCACAGAGGACAAAATACCTCATTTCAGCGTCGCCTCCGGAGCAGGTCGCATCGCCTCGACAATGTTGGCCAGGTTATGTTTGGCCATTTTCAGCGTGATGCGATGTAGCTATGCTGTGGGTAAAGGTGGTTTTGTGTGCCGGCGGCAGCTGATTTAGTACAAGATCGCCAAGAGCCGCAATTTCGAGTCCGAAGACTGTGATACGAGAATTCACACCTTGCCCGAGCCGGTCGCGCAGATCGTGTGAAGAGTCTTTGTACAACGAGTCCCTTCAATTGAGTGAAACGTCAAGATTTATGTTGCTCACGTCCCCGTTTATGCCGAAGAATTGGAACCTATGCGCGAAATGAGCTTGAGTGTCAGCTTCGAGTTGAGGAGGCGTTGCAGACGTACCAATCCTCGACATTTAGAGTGGTTGGGGCAGGCTGTCCTGGGGCAGAGCTTGTGCTCCAACTATCCGGACTTTGCCCGTCGTGCATGCCTCCGTCGAAATTGGCTTGCCATATGCTTGATGGAGCATGGAAGCCCGGCATGGATACACCACCGTTCCCCTGGCTTTGATCCTGAAGCCTGGACTGGGACTGGAATTGATTGCTCGACCGGCCTTGGGGGATGGCACTCGGTGTCATTTGCGCCATCAGGTTGTGGTTCAAGTCTTGATGTGTCTGAGTTGGGGAAACTGTGGGAAGTGCAGGCATACTCGAGCTCTCCGGGAACAATTGATCGGGCTGAAAGTTTTCCCACAGCGATTGTGACAAATTGGGCGAGTTCCTGGTCACAAGATAAAGATCTGGTGGTGTGGTAGGAAGGGAGAACGACGGATTGAATGGCGTCGCGGGTCTTGTCTGTGGTCTCGAGTTGGTGCCACCCATGAACGCATCAGCCGCTGCAGGTCGACTGTTTGGGGATGCCACCGTTGGAGGCTGCATTGAAGGAGTGTATTCGCTCTTGACCGCACTCGGCGTCTGCGGTCGCGAACGCTCGTAGGACTCTTGCGGTGTAGGCGCATTGGCACTGAAGTCAATAGCCATTTCGTCGTACTTTCTCTTCGATGCATCCTGCGCTTTGCTGTGTTGCTCCAGCTGAGACAGGCTCTGCTGCATTTTGCGATGGCGTTTCCCGCCCGCCTTCTGGAGACGTTCTTCGAGCATCTTGTTTCCTATGATCGATTCAAACAGAGTATAAACCATTTTGCCTACCAGCCAAACTCGAGACACCTCTTTCATGGCAAGCATGCAACTTCGTAACCTGTCCTGCGTGACTTGTTGAATGGATGGCACGGGTGATCTCATCTGATAGACGTGCATGATGAGTGCCGAGAATAAGCTGTAGACGATAAACGCTGGGCAGTAGCGCAATTCCTTATGTGCGGCGAGATTCTCAACTATAGACGTGATCATCGCGGCAGCCTGGAAGGCGATGTTACGAGATGGATATGGCGAGTCATCAGGAAAGCTCCTTGTCCCGCTTGGAGGCATGTGCGCTCGGTGTAACAAACACAAGGTAGTATAATAGTTCGAGTGCAAAAGAGCGGACCAGAAATGATGGCGAGGCGTTTCCCAATACACAATTTTGGGACAGTTTTGGAGCCAGTCTGCCAAAGCCATGTCGCTATGCGTCAGATCTATTGCGTTGCGCTGACGGCCCTTGGACGCCACCGAATATTGCTGAGACAAGACCAGCCCCATAATCTCACACAGCTTTACATATTGCAGGAAGAACTGCACATGTATCGGATCTGCCGGGAACTCGCTGGGCCGGTCTGGTTCGTCTTCGATAAAGTCGTCTTCTGTCAACATTTCCACGTCCGAATCGTCAAGATTGATATGAACGGGACGACCTAAGGCGACGGCAACGGACCTGTCGCGGGTGAAGAGAGTCCACCATATCCTCTTCCATAATCTCTTGTCGGATCTGCTCAGTTGTGATTGCTCAACGCTCCTGTGCATTCCGGAACCTTGCGCGACAATGGTGGCCACACGACTCCAGTAAAAAACGTTCTTGGTTACGTCCTCGGGGCCCTCCCAGTACCAACCCATTAGCAGCAGTGACTGAACAATTGTCACTCGGTCGTCTTCGTAATTTGCATCATAAAGGGCCTTTGCCCGCTTATAGAAGGTCAAAGCAGCAGGGGTCGTCGATCCATTGGCGTCCATCAGCTGCGCATTGGTGCAGACTCTAGAGCCAGCCAAAAGAACAGCTTGAAGGAGAAGTAAGGATGGGGGGTTTTTGGGATCGCGATACTGTCTCATGAATCGTGAGCGATTGATAACTGGCACTATGGGATGGATCCATTTGAAGTATGCCTCGATAAGTTCATCGCATAATGACCGTGGCGGAAGAAGGAATGCGCCCCTCTGATGTAGAATCTCAATCTCGACATTATCCAATTCGGTCAATCTGGCACGTGAGCCTCGAATATTTTCTGGCAGAGGATAATGAACGACGTCAGAGGAGCCTTGACGGTCGTGGACAAGCAAGGTGAGATTGGAAGATTCGCCGAGGAAGGCTACTCTTCCAGCTTCTGTGATTGGGGCTCTGGTGAATTTGGGTTTCATGACCAAATTGAGGTACGTGCCATTGTCGACCTCCTCCTGCCGGACTTGCGCTTCAGTCATGGCAGAAGAAGGGGTTCCATCTGTCGTGTGCGAGACGGTCACCGGCCTGGGATACGATGCCGAGCTGCCTGGTGTGGCCTGGGCTGGCCGTTCTTCGGTACCTTCGCGATCACTGTAATGGCAATCACAGTGTATCAGTAATCTGTCAGATCAGGAGCAGAGATTATGGACCAGGAATACCTGTCGGAATCCTTTGCGGGATGACTGCCGACATTCTGTTGTTTTTTTCTTTTCGGCGTTGGAATACGGCACTCAATCTGGAATGCGACGCAATTCGTACATGGGACGCCGAGACTGGCAGCATCGCATCGAACCTGGAAGCCCGTAAGTTTATTTCGACTGCACAGAGCGAGCAGGATTCAAAGGAAGTTGCAAGTATTGTTACCTTTCTTGCATGACATGTCTGGTTTGCGACACATTTGGTCAGTTAGCTCTCAGTGAGGCCAAACGCGTGGGATGGTAGCATGGTGTTTTGCCTCGGCTCGCAGAGCTCCATAAGAGCGCAGCGAGACCGAGCACGACGCGGCCACACTGGGAAACGTACCTCACACGCTCGCGACGCCCGTTGCCTGAATGGGAAGAACGAATCAAGTCAGATTCAGGAGTCTGCCATTCCTGCATCACTCGTAATGATACGTACCGTCTAAAGCTCATTTGTCCAGCAGCATTCGCAGCCGAATTGTTAGGGCCAGGCGGTGAGGATTTTGAAGGGGAATCGGATCTCGACGCTTGAGACTGTGGCTGTTCAGGGCCGCCGGATACCATGGCGACATCCATTCTGTCCTGGCTGAGCTCCAGGGAGCAGATCGCGGCAAGAAAAAAAGAAAGAAAGGAAAAGTCTCAAAGAAAAAAAAAAACACCAACCTATGGTCAATAATATCAAGACGTGAACCCGGTCGTTCAAGAGTATTGGCAGACACCGACAGCTGCCAGGTGCGGAGGCGGAAGCAGAAGCGGAGGCGGCGAGGCCTGAACTCAAGCGTGCGCAAGCAATTTCACCGCTAGTGCAGAGGCGACGCTGAGATCCAGTCCGCCCTCGGCCGCCGGAACGTTGTAAAAATGGTACGAGAGCGCGCAACCAGATGTTGACTACTTTATGGACTAGAGATGAACTCAGATGGCCAATGGAATAGCATGCAGATGGCTGAAAGGATTGCGATGGCTCATGCGTTCGCTGTTAACTCACGTTTGTCGTGTTTGTTTCTTAAATGCCCACTTCGTGCAACAGACTAATTGAGCGTTCCCCGCAAACTGGAGCGTTGGGAATGGAACGACTGGCTCTACGAAGTACTGCAGGCTTACCAAAGAGCTTTAGATCGTTGGATGGAGGTGTGCAGACTCGGTGCGGCGTGGAAAGAAATTGCGGGGCAACCGGTATATCGGTCAGGCGGGGCGAGCCCAGTCAAGGAGCCATTAGAAAGTCACGGAGGTCTGTCGACGACCTAGAAATCTTCAGCACATATCGGATTACCTTCAACGAAACATGAGCAAGGCCCCATCATCGGTCGGAGCGGCCCCACAATCCGTATAAAGCGATTACATGGAGACAAATGAAAAATACTGTCGACACGTCAGCTGACCCCGAGTGTATTTCCTCGTTTCGTCCATGTCAAGATCAGAATTCAACTCTCTTCCTTAATTTACATCTGCGAGCCATAGCTGCCGAACTATGCTGTGAATAGGTCTTAGCCAGATGTACGTTGCTTTCTCTACAATGTGCCTACCCAGGTACCCAAGTACGAGGCATCTAGTACCTAGTAGGTAGGTGCCCGGTACTCAAATCGTCTCGAGCCTGTTTGGTGCGAGTGCGACCCGTAGTTGCCTGGAGGCCAGTCCCACTGTCGAAAAGTGATGCGCTGCTGCACGAATGGACTGTTGGCAGAGAGATATCGGCAATGTGCAACATCGTTAGTCGTCGCCAGCATACGACACTGAGTTTCAATGACCAGTCTCAGTCCCCATATATCCTCTCCCTCTCGGGTAGGCTTGGATGCTGAAAATGTGCACTTGGGTGAAGATCAGCTGCGTTTGCTTGTCAACGACGACACCAAACAGTTAAGATATAAAGAGAGTAGCGATCGGGCGTAGATTGATGGTCAATTCGGTGAGGCCTCAAATGTCAGCGTAGATTCTGGGCGTAGGAGAGGTTTGCGTCAGCTACGATGGCTCGTAAAGGACTGACCACCCACCCTCTGGGTCGAAGACCAGTACAGACGCATTTGTTTCAAGCTCCACTGAAGAACGGCGGACAATCCCTCAAAACCAAATTCGAGGAGTTACCGTAAAGGCGCGCCGTGCCGGAGAACGGCTTCCGTTTTGGTCAACCGACATACAGTGGGCTTGATGAACCTCAACTCGCGCCCATTAAAGAAGGGAAGAAAAGGGAAAACCCCGTGGAATTGCATCCCGACATCAGACGAATTCGTCTTATTTTGTGCCATTCTCCACCCTTTTCCAATACCGCCTCCAGTTCGTCAATCTTCTTTACTTATTCGCTGGGTGAGAGACTTGTTCAATCTGCTGTAAAAATTGGATGCTTGTGTTCTCGTAAAGGTAATCTCCTCTATCAAGTAATTCGGTAACACTCCGATTAAATCCCCATCTCGACTCTCGTCAAGTTGAGGGCTGTAAGTGAATTGAATGTCATCGTACACATCGGGACCAACGCCTGTCTCGAGAAACAGTTTGAAATGTAGGGCTGTGAGCCGTTAGCACCATACAACTAGTTGGGGGGCCAAATAAGAGACCAACTTCCGTTTCTTCCAGTTTGAATGCAGTCAAACACATGCTCCCCGCCGTTGCGACTGTTGCCTCGCATAATGAGGCCAGTCAAGTCACCGTAAAGGTCCTCTCTCGCTTGTGCTGCCAGGGTCGCTTCAGCAGAGGCCGGCTTGCTTGATCCTAGCCCACTCTTTGATGTAGTTCCTGTCATGTTGGCGGACGCTTGCGCAGCTCTGCTTGCGGCAAGCTTGGCAGTCAGTGTTTCGATTTCAGATGTGGCTTGTGAGAGAGACATCGTGAGTCTTTCTATTCTATCTTCCGATTCCTTGGCTCGAGCCTCGCTTCGCTTCAATCGCTCATGATCTTCGTCCATTTTCTGAAGAAGAGCCGACTGAGTAGTGATTTTCTGTTTGAGCTCGCCTATCAGCTTTTCAGACACTGTGCACCAACAGAATGTTAGCTATTATGGTCATTTCCAGCGCGACTCATCAAAGAGGCGGGTAGGTGGGCTAGTTTAACCTGCAGTCCCCTCCTCTGATTGCTTCTTCAACCGCTCGAAATTGTGTTCAGCCGCCTTGACCCCTATGTCCCGAAGCTCATTGTATCGGACTTCCAGGATCTGATATTTCCTTTGCATATCTTCCAAGAAATTCACGGTAACAGAGTCCTTCTGCGCATCCCTCTGCGGTACCAAGCATGCACGCAGCACATGCTCCTCGGATGAATTTATACTTTGGGGCGTTGATTGCTGGTGTAAGGGGGCAGGTTCAAGCTCCCTGTTTCTACAGCCTGTCGCTTCTGTATCATGGCTATCTTGACTCGAATTGCAAAGTGTATCGGTGGTTTGCTCCATTTGTTTCCCGTCGAAGGAGTGCCAGAGGGGTTTTGAGCCCTTGACCAGTCTGTCAACACCAGGACGGTCACCAATTAGCTGATTCCCATCGCGCTGCGCCTGCCTTGTTGCATCGACCTTCGTTGTGGAGTGATCGAAGGAATTCTCTGGCAGGTTCCGCTTCGTCGCAGTTGCCTTCAAAGAATTTGCAGCGCTCCGGTGGCTCCGTCCTGAAGTTTGTCCATGCTTCATTACTCGATTTGTTCGGAAGTTCTTTTTGTCGCGATACTGCTTGCCAGTGATCTTCTTGTTCTCTTGCTCACAGGTCGCAATTGTGTGGACCATATCGAGGTCGTCGAAGTCTGGTTCAGAACTAGACGTCGCCATCGAGGCAAAGCCGCCGGCCATCGCGGAGCGTGGGCCCATGATGGCGAAGATTGTGTAGAGACCTAGGCGATAGTGCTGTTGATGTGGAAAGGGCTGACACTGAGTTTGCGGCAATTATCAATTGAGCTAGGCTCGAGAAGCTTGTGATTTTTGGGTGACTTGTTTTGAAAAGCGGCTGTTTCGCACGCCAGATAGATTGTGCTCGACAGGTAAAGTAATTGATGTCCTCCGTACACGAGTATTACGATACTTTGCCGGGCCGATCGATGGCAAGTACCTACCTTGTAGGTACGTAAATACATTTCCAAATCGGGACAGTTGTAAACAAGTCAATGCCGCGGCAAAGAGCCCCGGGCGCCTGCTTAGCTAAGCTTACTGTCGTCCACTACAGAACAGCAAAGGCAAATTCGAAGAACAAATGTCCCAGTCAGGGCTGCCTTTTCATCAACTTTTGTTACAACGTCGTATTATGGTGTACTACAAGCAAAAGAGAACAAAATATACGTCCTAGCCTATCCAGCATCGGCTTCGGGGCCGCGTTAGCCCTAGTCCGACGTGAAAAGAGTACGCGCCATTCAGACTCGCATTTCGAGACGCCTGCCCGGAACGCATAACCGAGGTCCGCATGATTCAACGAATATAATCACGCTTTTCTGGGCCATTCGGATGATTTTGCCTCTTTCGATTTGAAAACGTATTGGTACAGACCTACAAACACGATATTCACACCCGTTCAATGCCCGGGACCCAAATCCCGTGGCTACGCTTCATCTCTGGGATGGGCGAACGACGAAAATTCGGCGAAATCGCCATGGACTTGCTATTCTTTGCTGGCATGGTATGCACATTTCATCGCATCTGCGTCAAGTACGCGATCTGACGAAATGTTATTAGATGAGTGCAGGTCTCTACGTGGCGCGTAACCTACTGGCCCCAATCTTCAGCAACCTTGCGGATCCAGATAGGGAAAAACACGAATCGACCAGGCGACAAGCCAAAGCACATTTAGAGCGTCTGAATCGCCACAGAAAGGAAGGAGAAGGCGGAGCAATCGATGGGAGAAAGAGCACACAGGTCGAAGATTTGCTGCTAAACGAATACGAAAATTTGGTGGCTTTGGAAATGGTCTCTCCAGAAGATATTCACGTCGGATTTGACGGTAAATCCTGAGCCTTTTTGCACGGTTTTCTGGAGTCGAGTTTTAGTATACTGACCACCACGGCCCACCGCCTAACTAGATATCGGTGGTCTAGAAGACATCATCGAAGAGCTCAGAGAGTCCGTGATTTATCCACTGACAATGCCTCATCTCTACTCACATGCAGCGCCCTTACTCAGCGCTCCATCGGGTGTGCTTTTATTTGGGCCCCCTGGCTGCGGGAAGACGATGCTTGCCAAGGCCTTGGCTCACGAGAGTGGTGCATCTTTCTTGAACCTACATATTTCGACGATGACAGAGAAGTGGTACGGTGATTCCAACAAAATCGTGCGGGCAGTGTTTTCACTCGCTCGCAAAATGCAGCCAGCCATCATATTTATCGACGAGATCGACGCGGTTTTAGGCACGAGAAGAAGTGGTGAGCATGAAGCCAGCGGCATGGTGAAAGCAGAGTAAGGCACCAAGCTCCCTTGCGATGAACAGGCCTTCTGAAACGGGAACTTAGATTCATGACACTTTGGGACGGGCTTACTTCAGCGAGTTCAACAGGAGTACCGGCCCAGATCGTTGTCCTTGGCGCCACAAATCGAATCAATGACATAGACGAAGCAATACTGCGACGCATGCCCAAAAAGTTCCCAGTGACTCTGCCAGGGTTGCAACAACGACGGCGAATCCTGCAACTTGTATTGCAAGATGCGAAATTAGATTCGGAACATTTCGATTTGGATCACATTTCTGGACTTACCTCAGGAATGTCGGGCAGTGATATTAAGGAAGCCTGCAGGGACGCAGCTATGGCTCCTATTCGAGAATACATGCAGCGGCACAAAGGAGAACGAAGGCAGCTTGCTGCTGTTGATTCTACACAAATTCGTGGCATCAGGACCGACGACTTTCTAGAGAAAAAATGCACTCACACTCTGCGAAACGATGGCAATCAAGGTGCAGTACACTGCAGATCTACGGAAAAAGAGTGCGATATCGCAGAAGTGCTCGCCATTGAACGTCATGGTTAGTCAAACCCGTTGCCTACGGCGCTGACAGAGGCTCTCGCATTGCGAACGCATGTATGCGTTTGTAGCGCATATCGAGACGAGCCTCCCCGGATTATCATTCAACGTCGCTGTTTGGCATTCGTTGTCACGGCATGCTAGGTACTGGACGATCAACTGTAGAGACTACAGACTCTGCGAAAAGAGCAAATTCATGCTACGATGGTTCAATCGTCTCCTGGTACGCAGGATGCAAGATATCATTCAACATCGCTTTGCATCTGCATTTATCACGCGCAGTTCCAGTATGCAAAGGTCGCCGGTTCTGTTTCCAGACACGTTCGGCAACAGAAACAATGTTGTCCTCCCTATAATTCCGTGGACCATTCTAGTTCCTGGATCTAGGACCTTCCGAGACAGTTTTACTGAGTCTGGTGACATCTCCAATCATGATGCGGGTAATAGCAGTCATTCTTTATGAAGTATTCAACGTCACATTGGAAGTAGCCTATATGTCATGCGATACGATGGTCTTTCTGTACCAAATCGGATTCCTTCTTCTCGAGCTCAGGAGGGGATTTCTCGAGTGAGGAAAGAAAGCTCTCCCTTCTATATGGACTGCTGTTATTCTGTCTTCATTGAGATTTATAAAGAGGTGAATGTGTACGATATCTCAAGCCGCCTGCCTGGTGCCACGTCGATTCGACAGAAGTCTATCTGCCCCAAGGGACAGAGAAAGGGAACGCATGACCTATAAGTCGTTTGCAGCACAAAATGTATCTTCGCATATTCCTACAGCAGGTCAAAATGCAGTTCGCGCTCGATGCTGAAGTAGGCTCTCTCCTACACGATGTAAGTAGCGATTCAAAAATCCCTTGCCCTGGGCCAAAAGATGGTGATTTTGTTTTGTCGCCTAAGCCGGGAACTCAACGCAATTAGATGCGAGGAACTCCAATGACTTGTCATCTGGTTTTTCGTGATGCAGGCAATAGCTAAGTGGAAGTCAGTCGCCACATGACACCATTCACTGGAGGATGTAGGTCAATGAACATCCGAATTTACATGAAGAAAGGAAGGAAGGAAGGAAGGAAGGAAGGAAGGAAGGAAGGAAGGAAGGAAGGAAGGAAGGAAGGAAGGAAGGAAGGAAGGAAGGAAGGAAGGAAGGAAGGAAGGAAGGAAGGAAGGAAGGAAGGAAGGAAGGAAGGAAGGAAGGAAGGAAGGAAGGAAGGAAGGAAGGAAGGAAGGAAGGAAGGAAGGAAGGAAGGAAGGAAGGAAGGAAGGAAGGAAGGAAGGAAGGAAGAAATATGTATTAAGAAAAGTCAAAGCGATCTGGTAGGACGATTGGTGCGACCAGGCTCCAAGTATAGAGTGCATAGCACACCCATGCACTGACTATCTTGATCCAACTTGCTGCGTATGTACGGCCAACAGTGGCGAAGTCGCCGTTCCTGGTGCTCTCCTCATATTGCATCGTCAACAAAGTAGAAACCCATGCCGTAGCGAGCAGAAATATAATGTGAAAGACGCTGTAACTGTACTGAGTCCGGGAACGCTCATCATCATGTACAGTATTCTCGCCCATTTCGCTCTCATCGTCCGATAAAAGAGCGTCCGCAGGTAGGCTTCCCTCTTCGACGGCGCGTCGCAAGGCTTCCGCCCTCATTTCTCGCCGGGCAGTAGGTTGCTGAGTCACCAAATCATGCTCGTCGTCCTCAGGTAAACGGATGCCACTAGGATTGTTGCCCAGCCCAAGACTCTGAGTGGCTGCTCTAGTCGTCGTGTATGCCACTGTCAACATCGTGACAATTGCCCCAATGACAACAGAAGTGGTTCTGGTTCCCTGTGCCCTAACAAGCGGATTGCAATGGTTGTCGTCGGGCTCCATGGACACAGCTGACATGGTAAGATATGTACAGTAAACGGAGACCATCGCAGCTTGGGCCAAACCTGCTTTGGGATTGTGCTCTTGCACAGCTGGGTTGATTGAAACCAGAGATACAGCCAGCCAGAAGAGTAGGTTGATGGTTATAACAGCTTGATTCATATGGCATTCTCCTTTGGCGAAGAAAATGTACTGGATCACCGTCATAGCGATGGACCCAGCGTACATGGCCAAGGTGCTCCCAATAAGAACAAACCGCCAGAACCTGGAATCCGTGTCCTCAATCTGAGCCAAACAATACTCAGCCCAGGTATGTGCAAGGTCAACTAGAAGAACGAGGCCAAGAATTAAGAAAAGCATTGCGCAAAACAAGGAAATGTAATTGCCCCAGAAAATGAAGAACTGATTTGGTATCAGAAATGCGACGACTATGAAAGCCAGCCAAAGGACGATTTTCGGGCCCCAGTATCCGTTCTGAATGGCAGCGCGCGGATGTTTGGAGGATGTGATGCCAAAGAGTAGCCCAGCGAGTATTGCATGGAAAAGACCGAGAGCAAAGTTGATCCGGTGCACGGCTAACCAGCCATAGCATTCGCCATTTGGGCAGTTGATTTTGACATAGTCCAAGGCTAGGTGCTGCAGCTTCTCGATCGCCCACGGAGTGAGCATAATCCATGCCAGGATCGAATTGACGAGGAGGATCATAGCATAAGCGATACGAGTTGCTACACTGTCCAGTGGTTCGTGTCAGTCATTACATGGTTGTGAAGGTCATTTAGTTTGACTGAGAGAACCAGAAGAAAAAAGCTGCCTCGAGAGCAGATTGCACTCACCTATTGCCACACTTGCCGCACGCACTACAAACCATCGAACAGGTTGCAGCGCCGCAACAACTCGCGGCGAAGGACAACAACTGCCGGCTCGTATATCAGCCCCCTCATTCGCAAGAAGAGACGCCTCCGCGGAGCGAAGTACATACAGTGCCCAAGCTGGGAACCGCTAGCAGCGGAAGAGAGAGAACGGCGCCCATAGTGTGGTTGTTTAGTATGGCAATGCCGAGTGCTGACTCGAGAATTATCGTGAGCTGTTGAAACGACGTGGCCTGGTATTCCCACTGATGTTCAAATTAGCCAGACTGCTTTATCGTGAGAGTCTGTTCGCGATCGCAATGGGCGAAGCGAGATGTATTATCGTCTTGAGTTTGAAGCAATTCCCACCAACAGCGCTGTAGTGAATGCCCTGGAGGACTTGATTGCTTATATAATATTATGACAACGATAGTGGCACCCTGCGCCCCTCAAGCCGTCCCTTGGCTTCGTACTTACCTAATAAGGCACCAAGGGTGGGTACCGAGTACCAATAGGTGCTCTCAAGAAGGTATGACTTGTTAAGCTACATACTTCATTAGGATGAGAACGTAAAAGTTTTAAAAACTTACAGAGACTACGCAGTGGGCAAAGACACTGCGTGTCGCGTGCCGGAACTGACTTCTGTCGCATGGAACCTGCATGTTGAGTTTGTCAATGTTACAAGGGTCTTCAAGAGGTCCTCGAAATACAAGCAAGTAAACAGATAATTTTCAATCATTTTCTCGTCTCCTTTTCTAAAGGCTGTATTCCTCCATCCGTAGGTCAGAGCCATCACGTGCACTGACGGATCCGTATGCCGTGTCGCGACATAGACCATCTGCTATTACATGTAGTACAGAGCGTACGAAATGTTCGAAGTATCTCGACTCGAACTTCGAAGAAACCCAATGTATCCTCTGCAATCATTCGCACGCCCGTAGGCGCTTATCAGGTGTGCCTTTACTATCTGATCCCGTAATCCCGTACCACGTCCCGGACTTGTGGGGCCACTATCAACTCATCGCCCAACAGCATCCTGAGTGACCTCAAGACCACCTCGGGCATATCTGGTAGACAGGATCTGTTCCGCGGCTGTCACCTTTTCTTCATTTTCAAACTTCTTCGACGGCGATTCGCAAGAGCGTGTATCACGCGATTTTGTCTGATCTGCTATCACCCTCATCCTCAAGTGGGACATGCAAACGAGGGAACCGATCGGATCATGGGCAAATATGAGCGGCAAGAGTTGCGGCGAGCTCGCTTAGTCGCGAGCGCTGCTGCCACAATTATCTCACTCGCTTGCGGCACCAACGTGAGTTTACTGCCTAGAGTTTGGGGGCCCGCTCCAGTGTTCGACATCATGACTCCCAGTATCAGTCTGCTAACCATTGACGACCAAAGTATGTGTATTCGGCTTGGGCGCCGCAGTTTGCCGAAAAGCTCAAATTGTCGGCTACTCAGAGCAATTTGATCGGCCTATTCGGTAATCTGGGCATGTATCTACTCGGTGTTCCGGTGGGCATATTCGTTGACCGGCGCGGGCCTCGTCTTTTTGTTATCTTTGGTGCAGTCCTGCTAGCCGCAGGATACTTCCCCTTGCATGTAGCCTATGACCGTGCTTCTGGCTCGGTTGCAGCACTATGCCTCTTTTCTTTTCTCACAGGCCTAGGCGGTTGCATGGCCTTTGCCGCGTCTGTGAAGACATCCGCCCTGAACTGGCCCAGTCACAGAGGCACAGCTACCGCATTCCCCCTGGCAGCCTTTGGGCTCAGTGCTTTCTTTTTCTCGTCTCTTGGCTCGATGTTGTTCCCTGGAGATCCAAGTGCATTCCTGAAACTTCTCTCCTGGGGATCTTCAAGCTTGACACTCGTTGGCTTCTTCTTCCTAAAGGTTTATCCACACCGTCACAGCAATCACGAGCCTGATTTGATTCGTGACGCCCGGCGGTCTTCTTCGGCGTCTGCCCACATGCGACCATCGAGTGCACAGCTGCAGCCCTCAGGATCCCGCTATCCTGATGACGTTGGTACGTACCCCGGCCCTACATCTAAGACGACGCAGTCTCCATCTTCCTCTTCCGAACCTAGCCCGAGTGATAGAATTACCGGCAATGACGTTGAAGAGACTGCTATCGAAGAGGCATCTTCCCTGTTGTCGTCGAGAGCCTCTGAGTCGGTAGAGAATGTAATGGCGAGTAGTGTTGATACGGATCGATCCCATCGCATAGATATCCGCGGATTGCGATTATTTCGAAGTCAATCATTCTGGTTTCTCTTTCTCATCATGGCGATTCTGGCGGGTGTCGGATTGATGACTATAAAGTGAGGCTTCCACCTTCCAGCTTGTATTGACTTTCGCTTCTTTGGGTGTGTTCATATCAGATGCGTCATGGATGAAATTAACATTGCCCTAGTAACATCGGGAACGACGTTAATGCATTGTGGAAGCACTACGACCGCTTGGTTGCAGAAGACTTCCTGGTGCATCAGCAGCAAATGCACGTTTCTATACTGTCTATCTGTAGTTTTTCTGGCCGACTTTTGAGTGGTTAGTTGCAAGCCCTACGTTTTTTTTTTGGGTGGCTTTTTGATGACTTTCCCCATTACCGACCGAGTCTTCGTTTGTGGCCATCAATGTCCTATTTGACGATGTCTTTTCTGTTTGAGACAGCTCATTCAACCGGCACTAAGTTGTGATCTTTCCAGGTGTTGGATCGGATTTTTTGGTCAGGTCCCTTCGTGCCAGCCGACTCTGGTGCCTCTTCATAGCATCTGTCGTGTTTCTGCTGGCACAAGCCTGCGCTCTTAGCACTCAGAGCCCACAGTTTCTCTGGACAGTATCGGGGCTGTCTGGCCTTGGTTATGGTTTCCTGTTTGGTGTCTTCCCTTCCTTGGTCACTGAAGCATTTGGAATACGAGGCTTGAGCCAAAATTGGGGTTTGATGACACTCGCACCTGTCATTTCGTCAAATTCGTTCAATCTCTTTTACGGCATTGTTCTGGATTCCCACAGCATTTTCGATCCCAGCGGAGAGAGATCGTGCCACAGTGGGTTGGCATGTTACCGTGCGGCTTACTGGGCGACTTTTACGGCTTGTGCAGGAGGCATACTCATCACTTTGTGGGCAGTGCAAGTCGAGCATTCGCGAAAAGTCAGAGAGAGAAAAGCGCAAATCGCGTGAGAAGTTCGCGACATATGAATAGAGCGCATTCAGTAACCTCTTCATCGCGTATAGATCATAGTCTGCCTCAAAGCTGGCGTTTGCGACGCGGATGATGGCAACGGTGAGGTGCTCTCGCTAACATTCAGTGAACGCCTGCGATGCGCGTAGGGTGGCTCCAAATGTAGACGGCTATTATTACTCTGCAAAACCTGCATGTGGCAGTAGACTGTTCTGTAACGTGAACATCGAGTTGATCCTAGATTCGAGGCATTTATGCGCGACCTCGAAAACTTACTGAGCCCGCTAGTTTCTCCACCAATAGAGCTTTTAATAATCGCATTTATCCAAGTTGATAATTCCGCAATGAGTTCAAGGGATCGGATACAGATTACCTAAACCCTCCGAATAACGCCGAGCAATGCGTGTCTGAATTTCAAAGAAAGTAAACCCCATGCCATATTCTGGGGCCTGTCGTCCGGTGTACGACATTGGGTTTTTGAAGCGACATTTGCGTAATATTATTAGTCCCAAGAAATGATGATCAGTCATTGCATGATTATTTGGAGCGCAAAATAATTGCTCCGTGTTCGGTTGCAGCATATTGCAAAGCGAACAATGGCAGCTCCGGAGTCGATCCTGTCTCATGAGTGGCGGTCTTTCTTGATCGCGCCGCCACGACAGTCAAGAAATTTTCCCTAGTTCTCGATTACCGATGTTGCTACCGTCGAAGATAGCGCTCACACGGGCAAAAGACCAAGAATCTGCGGTAGAGTGCAAGATTACCAACCATCCCGCAATGATGTTGACCAGATAGTGCAACATATATGCGTGAGATACTCCATAAACAGCGGCGCAGAACGCAGTGCCGAATAGGAGCACGCTAGTCACATGTCGTAAACGACTGGTCACCCGGGGCACCATTCTGCCAGTAGTCAGATTCTCCACCAACAGAATGAACGGCATGATGGACAGGACATTGTGGTGAGACGAAAAGGGCGTAAGCCAATGAACTGCCAGGTTTCGTATCCAAACTGCCAGTATGGGAAGGTTTATGGGAAGAACCCACATCATGAGTAGAAGAATCGAGTGTGCGTAGCGGTAGAAATTAGTGTTCCAAGTCGAATCAGCCGTAGCGTATATGTGAAAAGCGCGTACGGTCGTGAAGAGCTGCACGAGGCAAGCGACTAAGTATGCAAATTGATAAGGGATGAAAGTGGAGACCAGGAAAAGTAGAACAGCTGTTGATATCACCCTCCTCTTTGGGGTGGAGGTCCTGACGGCTTGCGAGGCCAGTGGTTGGGAAACGCGAGCAGCACTGATACCAGCCGCGCCCAGGAAGCCATACAGAATACCGAGAATGCGGGTCAGAACCATTACCGTGTAGTGCAAAGTAGCACATACACCAATGCAAACGATGCCGATGAGTGGTACAAGAAGACAGAAAGTTGGGTCCTCAGTTCCTATAAGGAGCTCGTTTCTGTGAAGCGCGTCCAAGTGACCCCCTTTCCACAAGCTACTTGGCACTGCCGAGGCGGCGCCCTCTAAAGAAGCTGCGAGAAGGGTCAGGGAGAGGAGCAGTAGAGGTATTGAGCGTCTCAGTGAGAGATCAAGCCCGTCAGAGAAAGAAATAAAAATGCCAGTTCGGTCATACACTCTGAATTGTTTCCTGAGTACCAGTGTGACGATGAGCAATGGGAAAGCGGCGAAGACGGTTCTGTAACGCATATATAGTTTGCCAAGGCTGCCGACAACGTCGATGCGAATACTGCCTTCCAGTCCTGACGAGCATGACGGATCAGACCAGATCTGGAGGCCAAGGCCTCTTCCCGAGCCAGTCGCCTCAAGGGGTGGAGGTACGTAAGGGGCAAGTCCATGTGCGCTGATCTGAACCCTGCTCGCATTCACAGAATACTTCGACTCATACGGCCTCTCAAGGTGCTGTCTGACTAAAGGCGCGAATGACTCGCTCTGATTTTGGCATCCATATTGGCGTATCTTCAAACGGAAGGAAAGTAAACTGGAGGTCAACGCAGGAAGTTGCAAGTCGACCGCCAAAGGTCGCTCGGCTGGCAAGAAAAAAGATTCTCCGGACAAGATGAGTTTTGACAAACTCGTGGGAATACTTCTATGGGAGTTGCTCTTCTCACTGAATTCGGCAACGAGGAAATTTGACGGGCGAGTATTTGCTCTGTCAACTACTGCAACAAAGTTGTAATCCAGAAGGTCTTCCAATTCGTACTGCAAATACGAAAATGGACGAATTGGATCTTCATTTTCAAGATAGAATGACTGCCGTGTTGCCTTCGTGGAAGCTGGGATAAGAATGATGTCGGAGGCGGCGTTCTTACATGCGAGCCTTGCCGGGCTGCCTTTCGACCGTGGACTTAGGTTTGAGTGGTGCTGGGGTACGAAATCAGGTGAAGTGGAAGCAATAGTGCATAAGAGCACCTCCACAGGACCATTGCCAACCATATCCGACATCGACACGTCTGTCAACATGGAGAATGTTCTTGAAAGCGCAGTGTTTTCCGGAGGAATCGGTAAAAGGTGGACCGTTGGTTGAGGCGAGGTCCTTAGTTGATGCAGTACAAGTCGCTCGCCCTCACGCAAGAGGCGGCTTGTTTCATCGTCAAGGGTTAACAGGATAGATTCTTCTGCAGCCCCCAGTGTTTTCTCTGCTGATGCTTCCAGACCAGAGAGTAGACGCCTTCTGAAGAACCGCATCCTGTCAGCTCTAGGTTTGGTCTGCGAAGCCCGGTGAACATCAACGATGTCATACAGTGACTTGGCCACCACCTTGCGGAATTGGTCGCACCAGAGAATGGCTTGGTGATCCATGCTTGTCCACACCGTGGGTATGCCAGTGGTAAAGACTGTAAATCCGTGTGTTTCTGGAACAAGAGGCTCCACACTAGCATAATCTGACGGCACGACTGTGTCCAATGTGCCCCCTGCAATCGAGATGAGGGTGACATGCCACAGAGGATTCTTATTCGCCCATTTCTGCGCATAGGCTTGTCTCCAGTAGGCATTAATCTCGTCGTAGATTTGCACAATTTGCCCATCAAATGTTACCGGAGGCCTTGAGTGAGGGGCCGACATGGTGATGATCGTATTGATGGAATTGGATTGATAATTCGATTGCACCAACATCGTTCGGGCAACTATACCTCCCATGGAATGACCGAGGATGACCACGGAGGATGGGTCAGGCAACTGTGGGTCTCTTTCTGCTCTGCCAGGATCGGAGTACAGAGATAAAATGAATCTGATGGCTTCGTTGAGATACTCAGCCTGATCCAACAATGTTTGCCCATGGAAAGCAGTGATATCTTCATTGAAATCCACGGTAAAGAAATCGAGGTTGCGCACTCCTGAGTCTATGCGTCGTTTGTCATGCTGCAGTGTGTCATGGAAGTACGTTGCTGCCTCTGCTGCTATTGGCCTGACTTGTTTGTAACTTCCAGCGTTTCCGGGTATAAAGAGCACAGGAATGCCTCGCAACTGCATCAAGGGCTGTCAGCATCGCTGATACACGATCCGGTCTTACTTCGAGTATACATGAAATGATCGCTTCACCTTATTTTCATTCTCTATGCCCTGTTCTCGGTAGAGGTAGAGGGAATACTTAGTCGCAAAGCGCGTGTGCTCTGTATCAAACTCCTCGAAGCGCACGTAGGATGGCCTCATATAGGACATGCGACATCCTTTGACTTCGACTCGGTAGCTCATCAAGGATTGTAGGATGAATGCCAATGCGATAATGCCGATGCTCGCAGTAAAAATTACAAGTATCGAGGTGGAACGTGAGCGACCGCTGTGAGGAGGCTGCAAGGATATCTTATCTAGCGGCATAGTCGCGCTAAGAGTTGTCGAGACAGGTGATGCTTTCGAATACGTGAGTGAAGCGGAATGGGTGTGCCCGTTGCGTTCGTTACTGCTCGTCGCGTTGGCAGACCGGAGGATCGAGATAACTGGCCGAAGGTCATGGTCGGCTATGTCGGTGTTGATAGACAAATTGTCTCCACCATTGACCGTTTCGAGTGAGCGGTTGGTCATGGAGAAGGCGACTGGCCGATTGACCACGTGAAGGAAGAAATGGCAGCGATTGTACTCAAGTGCGTGCAACGAGAGACTCGATCAGGTGGTGTGCGACAGACGGACGATGGGAATTCTGGGTGCTGTTGTAAACTCGGAGCTGAGGATCCCGCCAGGCTCGATCTACGGAACACGGACTTCTCGAGGCGAATCTATCCCTTGATCTTCTTCGTCGTCTTCGGCGCGGAAAGAAGGAGAAGGCATGCCGTCCCTGTGCCAGGATAAAGCGTTCAGCTTACGGGCTGGCGTGGACGAAGATGTGAAAATGAGGAGCATACGGCTCCTACAAGACGCGGAGGGCAATGTGGGAGTCGCGGTGTGCGGAGCGTTTTGCAATGGCCGGGGGTACACTTCAGGGCTTGTGGATCGGGAGTATGTATAACAAGGGCCTCGGTCCTTGCTTGGGGCCCGTATGTCACGGTGGTAGGCACTTAACTACCTACTTACTTAGTAGGTATCTGGTACCTGCCTAGGTAGCGCTACCAAAAGTGTCTCCTGATAGGTTCTTACTAGGAACCTTATCCAGAGGACTACCGGCCTCGGCTACTCGGGTAAATCATCCCAGGCGCCCTGGTATGCAACTCGGCAGCCAGACCTGATGCGCATTGCGGAGTGCTCTATAAATTGTTCGAAAATTGGCACGGGGTCTTTTTGCGAGTGTTATGACAAGGCGACCTTTGGGGGGGGGGGGGGGAAAATTGGCCTAAGCCAACTATTTAAAAACACATTAACCAACGATTGTTTCAAGCTAACCTTATTATAAGCTTTTTAAAAAAAAATTATAAAAATTTTAAGAAAAAGCTTGCCTATCCCCCCCCCTTTCCCCAATGGTTGCTTTGTGTGTACACACTCTTCTTGCTCAACAATCGCTTTGAGTAGAGTACCTCTAGTGCTTAATACCTTCTACACCCATGTCTACGTGCGCTTTGTAAGGTTTTAACACTCTACTAGAGTTAGTAGTGAATTTTTAACGGAGCTGCATAAGCTCGTTTTGAGCTAAATTGTGAGAGAAAAGGTAGCTTGGTAGCAGGGAGAGACAGTATATTCAATAGTTAAGACTAATACTTGTGGAAGCAAGTTCTAATTGCTAAGACTTATGAGGGGCGTGACCTAAATACTGGGATACACGCGATACGGTGGCGACCAGTTCCCGAAAAGGGCCTGATTAGCCCACCATTGTGCCGGGCTGTTAGGCGGCGGCTGCCACAGGCGGCGGCTGCCACAGGCGGCGTGCGCTATATAATAGGTTGTAAGGTGCAATGCTAGCACTAAAGGCTAGCATTGGTGGATCTTTTGGTTCATTGGTGTAGCTAGCACACCTATTAGGCTACAAGGGTCACGTGCGCAGGAATCCGCAGGATTCCACAGAAGGTCACGTGCACAGGACCCCACTAAGACCTATAGGATTCCGCTCTGCATTATCACCTAACGGATTTAAAGGAATATATAAGAATCTAAAAATAAAAAGTATTATACTTTATTAAATTAAAAAGAAATAATATTAAAACTATAAAATAAAATAAAGATTTATATAAAGAAAGAATTATAAAAAGAAAAGCCTTTTAATTAAAGGAAAAAAAGGGTAAAATTTAGTTTTATAATAAACTTAAGAGTTCTTTAATTAATCTTTATTTAAGTATTTTTTAAATAAGTTTTAATAATTTTAAATCTTTTTTTAAGATATTTACTTAGAAAATAAATA
>AZGY01000002.1:0-28031 GCA_001636675.1 Moelleriella libera RCEF 2490
CTAAAGAAAGTATTTTAATTAAGTAATAAGTATCCTTTATATATCTTTTATTTTTTTACTTAGGTATTAAATTACTTTAAATTATTATAAAGTTTAGTAATTCTAAATTACTTTAGCTTATTACTAAGCCTTTATAATTTAACTTTAATTATATATTAAGTCACGTAATATTATACTATCTCTACATCTTTATGTTATTAGGGATTAGTTTTATTCGGGGCTAGGCCTATTCTTATAACCATAGGTTATTAGTTCATAATAATATATATATAAAAAGAGAAATAGGAAATATATTATAAACTTAAGCTAAAGGCTTAGGTTTTAATAAGACTTATATTAAGAGAACTTTAGGGCTTATATATATAAAAGCTATATAAGCTAGCTTTGCTTAGCTTATAAACTTTTTCCTTAAGGTTATTAATATTTTAATTAACGCTTACTAGTAGTTGCCATAAGGCTAGTCTATTATAATATTAAGAGCCTAATCCTAACGTAATTTGGCCTAGAACATAAATAAGCAATAAGGCAAGGCCGCTCTTAAGTATTAAGTCTTATATAGGTAAAATACTTAGTACTAATAAATAAAACAAGAACGTAATCTTATTATTATTTTATAAGGTTAAGGATTATAAAGTATCTTAAGTATTATCTCTTATATTATTAATAATAATATTATAAAGTAAAGATAGAGATAAATAGGTATAATAATAAGATAAAAACTATAAGGTATATAATATATAAGTCTATAAGCTTTAAATAATAATATTATAGCTTTTTAGTGCTATTAAGCTTATTTAAACTACTTAAATAGCATTAGTTATATAATAATATTAATCTTACTATTACTAAGTGGCCCTTTAGCTAGTATAATAGCCTTAAATAGTTCTAAATAATAAGCTATATTTTTAAGGAGGATAAGTACCTCTATATATACTAAATTATAGCACTAAGCTAAGTCCTTTATTTACATAAAGTAGCTATTTTTTAAAGACTAGCTACCTAATTATATAGTATAATTTAGTAATATAATAGCCTTAATAAAAGTAAAAAAAAAAACGCGTTTAAATTAACTATATGTATATAACCTATAATAAAAATCTAGGATATATTTTTACTAATAAAGTTTAAGGAAAAATACCTTTACTACTTTGGGCTTAGTCTAGGTCTATATATTTAAAATCAGGGTCTGCGTGTTTACTTACTCGTCTTTGATGGAAAGAAGGTTAGCGTGCAGGACCCAACGAGCACAATCTTTGGGTTATCTATCTACGCAGTACGTAAAGAATTTATCGCCCCCCCCCCCGCGTCCGGGGTAGCACCACACACATCATTCACTCGTCAGAAAGACGTGTTGTGAAAATAAAAAAAGGCTCTGGAGCTGTGCCTTGGGACTTTTGGAGAATCATTGTCCCTCCCCTCTTCCAGTGTGCCCTTTGCGACTCTGGTCTCTCGAGTGTGTCTTTGAATCGGAAGTGCAAACAAACATAGAATGGTGGAACGGATCATGGTGACCTCACCGTCTGGTGATGGTAACGAATCCGGAATCCCGAAAGCAACGGCATGCTGGTCCTTTCTCCCGTGCCATCGTTCCTCACAGATTTTGACCTGGGCAATAGATCACTCCCACACCTCAGGTCGCCCTCTGGGACCACAAGGCCGAAGCGGCCCTCGTCCTGAAGCAAGATCTCCGGATCCTGCCCCTCTGCGCGGCCATTTATTTCCTGTCCTTTCTGGATCGCAGCAACATTGGCAATGCCAAGATTCTCAACTCGTCCACGCGCGACGACATGCAGGACGCCACAGGCATGACTGACTATCAGTTCAACATCGCCCTGATGGTGTTTGTCGTGGCATATGCCATTTTTGAGGTCATACATACGCGTCTTTTACACCCGGCGCGTGGCGCTTGCGGCACCTACTGTAGCGCAACAAAGAGACTAACGTAACGGCCCTTTGGCTTTCTGCTCACAGGTCCCTTCAAATATCCTGCTCAAGAAACTGCGCCCCTCCAGATGGCTCGCGTTCCTCATGTTTTCTTGGGGAGCCATGACCACGTGCCTGGCTGCCGGCAGGAGTTTTGCTGCTATTGCCACACTGAGATTTTTTCTGGGTGTGTTTGAGGCAGGTATGCTTGCTTGCTGGTAGCCATGTCTACAGAGACCAAATGGCACGCTGAATTTGTAGTAGGCTTATTTCCGGGACTGGTCTACTACCTGACTTTCTGGTACAAAGACAACGAGAGAAGTGTTCGGTAGGCTCGAGCGAGTACACAGAGGACGGGTCATCTGCTGACGCGTATGCAAGAGTTGCGTTTATACTTGCCTCTGCTACCCTGGCTGGCGCAGTACGTGCAACGCGAAACTCTGCGAAGAGAACCCTTGCGGAATCATAGAGCTTCGGTGTGTTTTGCTTTCTGACGGTCTGAATCCTATAGTTTGGCGGTGCTCTCGCCTACGGAATCGGACACCTTAATCACACCCAGTCGTTGCGAGGCTGGCAATGGCTATTCATCCTCGAAGGCATACCGTCATGCTTTTGTGCTGTTTTGGTCTTCTTCCTGCTACCTGACTACCCTGAGCGTGCTGGTTGGCTCAGTCCTGCAGAGCGAGAGGTCGCCGTTGCGCGTCTGAAGGATGAGGGAAGTCAGGGATCGGCGCCAGCCATGACCTGGTCCGATGTCAAATCGACGTTAACGGACTGGCGGCTTTACGGACATTATCTCATCTACTTTGCGATCAGTCCTGGCTTCGCGAGTCTGAGTTTGTTCTCGCCATCAATCGTTTCCGGGCTTGGCTATCAGGATCTCAAGGCCCAATTGATGACGGTACCGCCTTGGGCAGCGGCATACGGTGCGTTGCCGAAGGCAGTTCTCTCTACTTCAGTGAGCTAAGAAAAAAGCTACTTATGCAGTGTGCCAGTTGCTCGTGGCATACTCAGCAGATCATTTTGACGCACGTGGCCTGCACACGGCAGGTGCGGCCATTGTGAGTGCCATTGGCTTCATGTTATCGGCGTCTCTGCCAGCAACGGCATACCTCTCTCGTTACGGCGCTTTGGTGCTGGCCACGGCAGGCGCCTTCTCGTGCATTCCGCCCCTTCTCGGCTGGCTTTCGTCAAACGTGCTTGGCACGGCAGCGACTGGCTTGGCCATCGCCATCAACGTAAGCTTTGGCGGTGGTCTGGGCCAGATTCCCGGTGTGTGGATATACAAGGCGAACGAAAAGAAGGACGGATACCCCACTGGGCATTGGACCAACGCCGCATTTCAGTTGGCCGTCTCTATCGGCTCTCTCGGTTTGTGGTGGTTTTACACAGCGAGGAACAGACGAATTCGCGAGGAGGCCATCACAAACAGAACAGAGCCTAGATTCTTCAAAGCGTGATTGGACAGAAGAGAAATTGCTGATCGCTTTTCGAGGTGCTCAGACTCGCAATTCAGCGTGCCAAGTTTCACGTATATGCCGGCAATGGACGCAATAGCAAGCCAACTTGTTCATGTGTGCCTGGGGCCGATTCGAATTCTTCGGGTTTGCTGTATGAGATCTTGTCGGCGGACTTCGGGCCAAGGCTTTAGACCATGATAGATGTGCCGAACCCTGGCCGATAGCAGCGTGCGCCCTAGAGTTATTGGGGGGCGGAAGGCCGATTGACAGGCAAAGGGATGTACTGTGAAATATATTTTCGGACCTCGCTCCGGCTTCTTTTCAAAGCAAAGGCGTCCCATCATCTACACATGTTTCGTATCACGAGCCATTCGGAACGAGGCCGAACAAGGCTTACAAGCCCACGCGGCTTCGTGTTGGTTAGCCTCCGGAGCAAGGGGGTGTCACTTCTAGTTTGGGTTTATTGGTGCATTCTCTGATCCTCGCCAGGATCTCTCGATTGTATGGGCAATGAAAGATGGCTCCAGGAACCCCCTTGCATGATGTGAGCCACCATCAATTTCACTCTTGAGCAGTTTCGCCCAAAAAGGCTGCCAAGTTTTCCGTTTGGAGAAGGTAGGTCGTAGCGGGAGGCAGGAGATGACATCATTGGACGGAAGCCGGGGAAGGTAGGCTGTGCTCTTGTTCCAGGAGGATGTGGAACGGCCCAAAGACGTATGGTGCTCGTGTGATGGTTGTTTGAGTGTCGCGCTCGCATCTCCGCGCCGAGATTTACCAACTGCGCATCTGCTCCTCTGTGCAAGTTTCTCAGTGTCTGTCTTTCATTTGCCGGATTTGCAGGAGACCTCTACGCCTTTTCCCCTTCTCCACACGCTACGACAGGCCGCGTGATTGGCAAATCCCTTGTCGCCAGTCTTGTGGTCACTGACATCCACGACCAAAGTGCACTAGGCTTTGTCGAGGATGGCTTTCGCTCATGGCGGCGCCTCTCCAGTCTGGGGTTGCTGCCGATGCGGAGGAGGGAGATGGCTAAAGCAATCTATGGCACACCGCGAGCAGTGCTTTTACTAAGTAGGTATTCACCACCGGGACGCCCCGAGATGCCGTATTGTACACTGGGCGCATTCACAAACTTCTCAATGCACGCATAGCGCCGGCGGGCTCGGGTGGCCTCGCCAAGTAGCAAAAAAATGCGAGTCGGGTACCCTGCGGTGCAGTCAGTGTGAGTCGCATGCCGACGTCGAGTTGAGAGTAATCTAAATTGTCAGCTCATCTTGTCAAACCTTTTCACACCCTGGCCCTCTCGTTATCGAGTAAGGACACTCAATTCCAAGCCGTGTTCTAGATTCCGCGCGAGGAGAAATCTCAAATGCGGTGAAAAGCATGTCCCAACCTGGCGCTCGCAATTCATGCGGAGAGGGTCCCGTCAGATTATTGTCGCGCCCAGCATCGAGGAACGCTTCGGCCGGGACAGCCCAAGGCGGGGTGTCAGTAAATGCCTTCCGTTGAGGTCGTGCTTGATGAGTACGGATACGCATTGGGCAGACTGGCGCGGCGCGCGAAAATTGCGCGCTCAATGCGGCGTTTCCAAGGCAGCATCATTGATGGATGCTGCCGCGGCAGGATGTCGAATCTGGCCAGCACTGCCGGTGCGACTTGTCGAGGCAGCGCACGATTGACGCGCTGCGATTAATTGTCCTCGCTGATCATTGCCTAAAGGTCGAGACCCAGCCTATTTTTGAGCTTTGGACAGGTTTGCGCCGTATGATTGGCAAGGGCGACGTAGAAATATGGGTCGATGGGGGCTCCCGGGGGTTCATGACGTATGCGAGACCATCTCTCTGCTGTCTGCCAAGCCGCCAGGGACGCACAAAATCTAGGCCCAGGGAAAAAAAAAACGATGTCGATGGGGCGCGGCATCAACAGTGCAGGCGCAAGGAACTTGTCCTCCGACTTGCGCCAGCCAAGCGGCGGGCGCTCAAGTGATGAGCGGTTTTATTTTTGGTCTGTTGTCTCTTGTCTGGAAGACTGACGGCGAGATGTCCAGCGAACATGTCGTCAAAGTGCACGGTAGCCTGAGGCTCAGGATCTGCAACACCCACGCACTGCCAACGTCATCGATGCATCGACTGGTGCGATAAGCCGTGGGGGGGGACAGGCTGAATGGAGGAGGGTGGCTGACATCATGGCGTCGACGTCAGGCACCAGAAGCAGAGGAAAGCAAGGATGATTTGCTCCGTCAGCATGGCAACACGGGCGAGCCAGCAGGTGGCAACGCACTCGGTCGGCGATGATGCTTCGAGGACGGCGTTGAGACTGGCGTGTGCAACAGCCCAGCCGTTCGTGGGAAATGAAGGTGAGCCGCGTGCGGATGCTCCCAGCATTGTGCACGCAAATGCCTGGAAGACTGGAACGGGATCATGATCCCAGCCACCATGTTCCGTCATTGCCGTCACTGGTCAGTCGGTGGCAACGTCAACGGGATGGTGCGCCGTGACCGAATACAGCACGCACACGCGTGCCTGCTCGCGATACGTATCGTCCCAAGGTGACATTTACGCACCTGGCCCCCTGGGCAGGCCTCCAAAGCCTGTTGGAGAATAGTGACCTCATCCCAGGCCCAAGCCCCGTTTTGCGTCCGCCCCACCGCGAGCAATTGTGCGCGACAAAAGTCAGTGAGTGGCATGACAGCACAATGGCAAGTACAGTAACAGGATTGATAGAGGAGAGATGAACTGCCTGGCGGCATGGCCTCCGCCCGGTTTGCCCACTCAGAACCAAGGGCAGCGGAACGAGTAACAGATTGGATTCTTCTGCTGCATCGCGATCCGGCCTCTTTGATGCCTCAGCCTTCCATCTTCGGAATCCTGTTCGGACGTACCTAATCCACTTCATTTATTCGGATCGCTTGAACTCTCCTACTTCTGTCCCCCCCCCCAACCCGTCCATCCAGCTACCTACTTACCTAGTCCGCACCTTTTTTTTTTTGCCGATTTTCCTCTTCTCATCTTTCTGGCTGCTGGCGATTGGTAATCGTTCTTCCTATCACGTATTTGTACCATCCCAAGCGATTCGACGTTTCTGAGCTTCGACCTGTTCTCGACTCACCCGCTTGTCTTCCCCGTCTGAGTGGCCCATCAAGACCATTGAGCTCCGCGCGGCGTTCAAGGCAAAAGGCCCAGCGGCTGGATCTTTGCTCCGAGCCTGCCTCGTCGACAGCACGTCACTTGCGAGATAATTCTGCCGCTTTCTCTTGGGTCGAAAAAAATCCGAACACCGTTGGCCGATTTGTCGCAATTTGGGTCGTGCGTTGACGGCTCTCCCCAGCCATCATGTCGACCATTCAACAGCTTAAAAACTTCATTCGTCACGGTATGTACTCGATCGCTCAGGGACAACCTGTTCGAGTCGTCCACTCGAGCGCTCTCCATTGAGTGACAGCATGCAATTCGTCTGTCAATGAGTCAAAATCTAGTGTTACCCCTTCTCTTGCGCCCGCGACAGCCCTGCTAATTTACATTTTTCTATTCGCTGGTAGGCAAGCAAGCGCGAAATGTCAATACGAATGATGACGCCATTCGCAAGGATGATCTATCAGCCGCGCCAGCAACGCAGCCCGCCAACGACAAGAAAATGCACTTTTCTGACCCCATTCTCAATCACCATGCGCCGCCCAAGGAACTGCTAGAAGCTTATTCAGAAGCCCCCGGGGATGCTCAGAACCGCGCGGCTCAAGCGGGCCATGCGGCCGCTCATCGCGCCGAAGCTGCTCAGGAGGTCCACGGAAAAGCGAGAGGTACCTCCAAGAAGCGTGTCGACGATGCCAGCCTCGCGAAACTCGTCGCAGAAGAGAACGCCAGCAAAACCAAGTTTCCTCAATACCCAGGCCTCGAACGTTGGGAGTTGACAGAAAAGATGGGCGACGGAGCGTTTAGCAACGTTTACCGCGCCCGTGACTTGCAGGGCGATGCTGGTCAAGTCGCCATCAAAGTCGTCCGCAAGTACGAGATGAACAGTGTACAAGTAAGTGAATACCGTTTGGATGAGCGTTTGCAAGTCGCTCGTCGCTTTCTGCCCATGTCTGTTTGATCTGCCTCGATCCACTTCACTGTCCTTGTTCCATATCGTGTGGTTCGACTTTTGTCATGCCCACTGCTTGCGTGGAAGACAGACTTCTTTGCACCGCATCCCACATGCCACCATCCGTTTGATATCGACCGGTTACCAACCTCTAGGGCTCGCACCTTGATAGGGAGATAAGCATTTACATCCAGACTTCAAGAAGGTTCCGAAGGCAGCAGAGGTGCGGACATTATTTTTCTTTTGGTCCAGTGGATAGAAACATCCTTTTCGCATCTGCACGAGTGTATTGTTTGCGAATTGGCCCTTCACCGTTTCAGAGCCATTTGTATTGACGCACAGTTGATTACTAACCGCGGTTTAGCGCTCGAACATCCTCAAAGAGGTTCAGATTATGCGTCAATTGGACCACCCGAACATAATCAAATTAATCGATTTTTCCGAATCCAAACAATATTATTACATAGTGTTGGAGCTTGCTCCCGGTGGCGAGTTGTTTCACCAGATTGTGAGACTCACATACTTCAGCGAAGAACTGTCGCGGCACGTCATTATTCGGGTCGCCCGAGCACTAGAGTACCTTCACGAGGAGAAGGGCGTTGTTCATCGGTAAGAAGTCCTGCGAACCATGCGGACGTTATCGAGAAGGCGCAGCCGCTGACGACATATTGTTAGCGATATCAAACCCGAAAACATTCTGTTTTATCCCACCCCCTTTGTGCCATCCAGGGTTCCACGGCCTAAACAGCCGGGTGATGAGGATAAAGTTGACGAGGGTGAATTCATACCCGGACAGGGTGCCGGTGGCATTGGCGAAATCAAGATCGCCGACTTTGGGCTATCAAAAATTGTTTGGGAGAACTCGACCATGACACCATGTGGAACAGTTGGCTACACGGCTCCCGAAATCGTCAAGGACGAACGATACTCCAAGTCTGTAGACATGTGGGCATTAGGATGCGTTCTGTACACTCTTCTCTGCGGATTCCCTCCCTTTTATGATGAAAGCATCGAGGTGCTCACCGAAAAGGTGGCCAGGGGTCAATACACCTTCTTGTCACCATGGTGGGATGATATCTCGCATTCAGCCAAAGATTTGATCACTCATCTCTTGACAGTCGACCCCGACAAACGTTTTTCAATTCGAGATTTTCTCGCGCACCCTTGGATCCAGGGCACCGGACCAACGCCACAAGAGGAGAAGAAGAAATCGGACACGATGCTACGGGCGTTCGATCCCAACAAGCTCGATGTCGCCAAGAGATATGACTTCCGATCCCCCGGTGCTGTCAATCTGCGTGAGGTCTTCGATGTCAGCTATGCTGTGCATCGTCAAGAAGAAGAAGGCAAGCGACGCGCACAGGTTGGAGCTAGGGCCGGTGGTATGGGGAAGCCGTTGAAAGGACTCAACGAAGAAGATGAGGAAGAAGACACAATGCAGATTGATCAGCAGGCTGCCAGCAAAGGGCCGACCGTGGCTACGCAAGCACTGGAGCAGAGTATGCGAAATGCCAACATCAAAGACCAAGAGGCTCAAGCCCGAGGCAGGGAGCGGGAGAGAGTAGCGGAGAAGGGCTACGGCCAGCACTCGGCCGCAGTGACAGCCGCGGCCAGGCAGCAAGTCAGAGATCGGAATCGGCAAAAAGGTCCCTTCGAACTGAATCTGGAGAATGCAACACTACTCGGCAAACGAGGCAAGAAGATACCGGCCATGGGCGCCTGAGCTCAGCGACCGTGGCACTCACGTGGGGAGATGCAAAATGGCACGACAGTCGCCTTTGATTCCCCCGATGTGCACTGGCTCCGCGGTGAGCACTGCCGAGTGCGTCCGTATCCTGGGATCGTGGAAAGCTGTTGGGCATGCGATAGAGGGCACCGATGGAGAAGGTTGTGGGCCAGGAGCCCCGGCCGGAGTGACTTGCACCAGGCGGCGTCAAGTTATGAGGGACGTCTTAGAATTCCCATTCGAGTACAGGAACATCAAAGATGTGGGCAGCTGGAGTGGGGGCGATTCGGGAACTTTTCTTTCTCTTATCTATTCTTGTTCAGCGTCATTTTATTTGATTTGCTTTTTCCCCGGCCACTTTCTGGCTTTGCTGTCTTGGAGGATCTCGCGCAGGATATTTTCTCACACGTTGCTCAATCTGCGTTTGCCAGCCTCGAGGGCAGCTGAATCCGTCTACGCGGACCTTGTTTTACGTGCACGTCTTTCACAGACTCGTAGATACGTGCGAATCGGGCGAGTGGACTCTGCTGAAGCAGCAGTCAGGCTGTTTGTGCCCCAAATGTCTTGCGTGAGGTCTCATAGTTGAACTGATGTACCACAGCGGAACTACTGAAGCACACTTTATCCAGTTACTCTCTTCGAAAAGGGAAACAGAAGCGGTCAACGTCTGTACTGAAAGTCAGGGCTGGCCGACAGCGCGCGAACATGTTCAAGGATCTGTGATGTGAGGGCGATTGACCAAGAAAGCTCTTTCGATCACGCCCCCTTCCCCCCTCTCCCTTCTTCCCTTCTCCCCTTCACTCAACCTTTGCCAAGAGAAGAGCGAGTCTGTTCTCGCGTCACTTGACCACTTGCATTTGGAGCAATTGGAGGATAATCCAGTCGATCAGGTCAGCTGGACTTCCCAAGAGGTGGTACTTCTGTGCTGACATACGAGAGGGGAACCCTGTCGCAACGCAGCACTGACTGAAGCGGCACCGAACAATACGTGTGGCGCACAACCCTCTTCACTTCTCGTAGGTGCGTGAGATGCCGATTTAGTTCCGTCTCGTCATGCGCTTGGCTGGCTGGCGGCCCTTGCAAGATTTGAGGCAAACACGATGCCCCGCCCTTTTTGGTTGGCCAAGTGTCTCTCCCTCGATGAAGCCAGAAGACCCAGACCCTCGTTTGTCATGGGAAAGAAAATGAAAAAATGAAAGGAAAGAATTTTTTTTTTCTTACTTTGTTTTTAGCTCAGACAGACACTTAATAAAGAAGAAAACGGCACTGGTCACATTGTCCAGCACACACAACGCATTCGCATGTGGATTGGGGGAGTAAACAAGTCTTAATATCTACAAGGAAAAGGAGGGAAAAAGTGACCAAAAGTTCAATCGTCATTCGCCACCCATTAGCTCGTAAAAACTCATTATGCAAGTCAGTCACTACTAGGCTTTGGGAAACTCTTCAAGAAATGATGCTGGTGCTCTGCTTCTCCTGGACAGCAGCGTCCTCCTTGTCATCGCGCCCGTCGTGATACAGCGCCAGCTGCAGCGACGAGTAGACGACGTCCGCGCTCTGGGGCCGCTGCTGCTGGCCCGGCGCCGCCAAAGTCCAGTCCGACCGGTCGAAGCGCTCCCTGACGGCGTCTCCGAGCCCCACGAGGCGGAACTGCAGCTCCGGCCCGACATAGCGCCTCAGTTCCATCTTGAGCTCGACGAGGGAGAAGATGCCGGTCGTGTCGACAAAGGACACGCGCGTAAAGTCCAGAATGACGCGGCGCAGGGGACAGTCTTCGCCCTTGAGGGCGGTGATGCCCTTTCTGCGGCGGATCCTGGCAATCTGCTTCTTGGTGGACGGGTTCCAGGTGCGGTTGGCGTCGTTGACGTCGATGACGGCGTCGGCGGCCGGCTCAAAGTGCACCTTGACGGCCTGGATGACGGAGAGCTTGAGGCGCCCGGCGTTGGGGAAGAGGATGTCGTCGGTGTACTGGACGAGGAAGGCGTCGGCGGGGACGTCGATGTCGGCGAGGGACAGCACGGCAGACGACGAGAAGCCGCGGAACGGCTGCGGAGAGAGCTGATGATGATGATGATGAGGCGAAGGAGGAGGAGGAGGGAGAGAAGGTGAAGAGGCAGCAAAAGTAGAAGCGGAGGAGGAAGACGTGGCATGCCGGCCGGCCAGGTGCATGTCCCTGGTCTCAATGTGCGACAGGCCGACGAGGCGCGGGAACGCAAGACGCAGGAGGGTGTAGACGATGCTGAAGCCGACGGCGGTGGCGAGACCAATCTCGGTCGAGGTGAAGAGCGTGACCCAGAAGCCGAGCATGGACCCGACAAAGTCGATAAAGGACATTTTCCAGAAGCGCCAGATTTGGCGTGGGTGGGCTACGAGATGGGCAACAGCCATAATCTGGTCGCGTGGGTGGCTTGTTAGTCGTCAAGACATGACAAGCGTATGCGTGGACGTGTTTGTGTGTATGCTTGCGTGTGCGTATGTGGTACAAATAACGTGTGTGGGTGCTCTGCAGGTCGGAAAAAGCAAACAGGGGAAGAGAGAGAGGGAGGAGAGAGAGAGAGAGAGAGAGAGAGAGAGAGAGAGAGAGAAAGGTATTATACGGGAAAATTGACGAGAAGAGGGGGATGGTATGCTGAAACTCACAATAATGGCAGACAAGGTAGCCTTGGGGATCCAGTACAGCGCAGGAGCAAGTTTGTACAGAGTCAGGATGATGAAGCCCGACGTGAAGATGAAATTGGCGGGGCTCCGGACGTTGCAGTCCGAGTTGACGGCGGTTCTGGACATGGCGCCGCCGGTCGGCATGGCGCCAAAGAGGCTGTTGATCATGTTGTTTGCGCCCAGATAGACGAGCTCCTGGCTCTTGTCGATGCTGTAGTTGTTGCGCAGGCCAAAGGCCTTGCCGACGCCAAGGTGCTCGACGGCCATGGCGATCAGGGGCGCGATCGACTTGGCCAGCACCTTCTTGAGCAGATTCGAATCGTGGCCCCTCGGCGTCGGCAGGCCGTCGGCCTCGACCTTGGTGATGGCCCACAGGAGATCCTTGGGGCGGCCGCGGTTGCAGAGGTACGAGATGAGGGTGAAGAGGACGAGAACGATGACGGCGCGGCTCGTCACGGCGAACTTGATGTACTTGCTCCGCTTGCCCCAGCGCTTGCCGACCTGCTCGAAGGCGACGAGCACGGCGATGCCGGTGAGGCCGATGCACAGCGTCAGGGGCTTGATGCTGCCGAGGTGGCCGAGGATGGCGCGTATGATGCCCGCCGTGTCGCTGGGCGCGTCGAGGCCCACGAGCGAGCCCATCTGCCCGAGGGCGATGACGATGGCCACGGCCGAGATCCACCCCGTGAGGACCGGCGCCGACACAAAGTCGAGCAGGAAGCCGAGCTTCAGCAGCCCGATGGCCAGAGAGAAGATGCCAACCAGAAACGCCATGGCCGACGCGATCTCGGTCGACTTGTAGCCCTCCTTGGTCAGCTCCTGGACGCATTCGGCCGTGAGCAGTCCGAGGATGGAGGTTGGGCCGACGGACAGTTCTAGGCGGCGTGGAGAGGAAATGTCAGAGATATCTTTTCTTTCTTCTTTTTTTTTTCTTTCCATTGTGGTGGTCCATCGCCTTGTTACAGGGAACGTGCGGGACGACAAGGGCGAAGAAATCAAAAGCTCACGTCAAAGAAACGTGTAACAAAAAAGGTCAGGAAAAAGGTTACAGAAGGAAAGAAACGGCCAGAAACCCCACCCATCTTTCTTTCCTGCTCCTTTTCCTTACCCCATGTCATCGAGGCATGAAACGGAAAGGATAGAAAACCAGAGGGAAAAGTGAGGGGAAGGGGTTCTGAGAGGTTCATTTATCTCATCCACAACCTTTGTCCGAGCGTTGAAAAGATCAAGGAGGCAACTGATGAAGCTCGGCGCAAATTCTTTTAAAAAATTCAGGGTGAACCATTCAACACGCAGGGGCGAAGATTCAAAAGTTCGGCGAGGAAGCAGACAAAGAACAAGCATACCTTTGGACGTGCCGAGGAAAAAGTACAGAGCGGGCGGAAAGAAGCTGCTGTACAGGCCATTCACTATATCGATATTGGCAATCTTGGCGTACGCCAGGCCTGTGTATAGGTAGATACAACTGCCGGTCAGCTAAATGTCCCATTCCTTCTCCCCTCCCCCCCAACAATACAAGGAGTTTGGAACGGGCTTGCCTTGCGGGATCAGCATGACGCCGACTGTGATGCCAGCAATGGCGTCCTGGACAACCCATCTGTAGTTATAGTGCGGCAGCCACTGCGCAATCGGCAGCTTCTCCGCGAGATACTCTGCCGTGGCCGAGGGGAGCCGTCTCGACACGGGACCGATCCAGCCCCGGACCCTGTTGATATTGGGGTCCGTCTGAAAGATGTTGACGAGGCCTTGTCTGGCCCTGGTCAAGAAGTTGGTCATGACGAGAGGGGGGGGAGAAGAAAGGAAGAAGAACAGCTCAAAAGCAAGAAGAAAAAACAAGAAGAAAAAAAGGGCAGAGTCAGTAATGGGTTTCCCCTTGTCAATTTCCCAAGTACTTTGGTCTGTTTTGAGGTTTGAAAAGAAGAAAAAAGAAAGGAAGATGGGACCGTTTGTAGAAGATAGTAGATAGATGAAGGAGGTTGGCTGCCCTGCTGCCGTCTGGTAGCAATGAAGAAGAGGGGGAGGGAGAGCAGCAGCGTTTTCTTTTGGATTTATAAGTTTGGGACAACGAAGACGCTGACCTGCCTTTCTTAGACGAACAAGGTCCGCACTTACACACACCACACACACACACACACACACACACACACACACACACACGCACACACGCACATTTATACACTTACACCAATAAATGGTACATGCCGCCACGATGACCGAGATGGCGGACGTGGGCTGCGAATCAGAGGCCCCAGAAGCATCGACCTCGGCGGGCCAAGAACAGAACGTGAGCAAGTAAGAGGAGAGCTGATGGCATAAGCCATGTCGTGCCGTGTACGCACACCTACGCACACACACGCATAAACTTGACACTAACGACGTCTGGGAATTCGTTTCCGCGCGGCGGCCGGCCAGCCCAGCCGAGCCCAGTTTAGCCTACATAATTCGGGTCTAGTCCCCTCTGCGTCGGCGGCAGTAACAACGAGGAGGGTCATCAGACAAGACACGAGCCACGTTATGCGCAGGGGCAGAGGGGGATGGGGGAAAGAGGGCAGGCAGGCAAAGCAGCACAAGACTAGCAGGCACGGTGCAATGACAGCAAAGCATCCCATCGAGAGGAGAGAGGGCCAGACGGCTTTCCAATAGGCCTGTCAGTCTGTCAGTCTGTCTGTCTTTCTGTGCTGGTGTATGGCAGAGAGGTGTGCATGTGCGTGTGAGAGCGCGTATATCGGGGAGGGGAAGGGGAAAACGAAAAGGGGAGTCGCGGATCCAAGGAAACCACGACTTTGCGACGAACGCCATGGGCAAGTTTCCCCAGGTTTTCTCTTTTCTTTTTCCTGCGGATCGGTTTCTGATTGTTGGGAAGCTGCCGTCGACAGCCAACCTAGTCCCTTCTTTTTTTTTTTTTTGCCTCTTTCCTGATGTTGGCGCGTCAGCCACCAACGGACAGAATAACCAGGAAGCAGAAACTCATTGTTTCGACGCCATTCCCGCCCCCCTCCTCTGTCATGCTTTTCAAACCTTAAGCAATGTTTACCGATCGATGCTTCTAGACGAAGATAAAGAGAGCCAGGGGTCGAGGAATGGAGATACTGGAGATACGCATGCTTGAAACACAAAGTGATGCAGGGTGTCGACGACGGAAAGAAACAGAAAAGGGGCGTGTATGCGTGAATGATTGCATAGCGGTGCCGTTCGATCCGATGGGGTTACAGTCGATGGCCCGAATGCGACAGCGAACGAAAAGGCAAGGCCCCTCCTATACAAGGCAGGCATGCAAGCTCGTCGCATCGTCTGGTCCTCTGAGGTGGATGATCTGTTTCTTGGGGGCCGGACGCCGCCCAAAACGTGAGAGGGGGACGAGGAGCTCGTGCTACTGAGCTCGGGATGCCATACTCGGCTGCTGCGCGTGAAAAGCCACCAAGTTCAGCTCTCTGCAGTACAGACAAAGACGGATGCACGTATGTAGATCTTCATGCCTGATGGTTTTCGTCTTGTTTCTTTTTCTTTTCTATCTTTTTCTTTGTTTCCCCAAAGATTCGATTTGGCATCGGGTGCCATCATAAGCTTGATTGGTGGCTTTATCTCGCCAGACCACAGGGGTGGCGTGCAGCCAGCCAGCCAGCCAGCCAGCCAGCTAAGCGGCCCCCGAGGTGCCCAGGGACTAGAGAATAGGATATTGATTGATTGATGGATTGGATGGGTCGGGGAATTGACTGCGTCAACGTCAAGAACCCTGTCTGCCAGCTTACTCGCTGACGAATCAAAATATCGGGCCTAGTAGAAGCAGGACAAGAGCAAGAAGAAGGAGGAAAGGGAAAAAAAGAAACAAGCTTCGTCGCCAAGAAGCACTCACGCACGCAAGCTCAACGTACCTACACATTCATGCACCCACACAGCGGCCTGACCCCCACCAAAGAGATTCCCAGGCTCCGGGTGCTGGGCGCCAAGAGCAAGGCGCAAAGTCATGCACGCTGTTGCATTTGTGCATCCGGCGAGGCGCGTCAGTACACAGACAAGAGAGAGAGAGAGAGAGAGAGAGAGAGAGAGAGAGCGGAGGGCGGAACAAGTGAAAGTTGGGAAAAAGGGAAAGAATGGCCGCCGGGCTGCGGGTCATCACCAGCAGCACCAGCACCAGTAGCGAAAAAGCCCGCTCTCTACCGCAAGCCCCTCTTTCTTTGTTCTCTTGCTTTCTTGTTTTCCATTCGGCACACGCCCCTCCCACCCCCCTTACCCCTACCCCCAACCCCGGCTTCCCCTCCTCTTGCAGGTACAGCTTGTACTGCAAGTGTTGTTGCTTGCCAAGTACTGTACCTGAGTGCCCAGCTTTCCTCACCACACCACCAACCACCAAGACGAAACCAAGCACGTACAGTACCGTGGAGCAGAGCAAGTCTAACATGCGGCGGCGACAGCAGCAGCGGCCGCAGCAGCAGCAGCAGTTGCGGCTCAGATCTATCCCCCTGCCCTGACTGCCTGCCTTGAGACGGGACCCCCATCTTCCTTCCCACATACAAAGAATAAGCTGACGTATTACTACTACTATACTTTTACCGCCGACCTCTGCTATCTATTAGTCCGTCAGCCAGTCGGTCAGTCATGCAGGCGCCAATGTCGAAGAATGGAGTTGGCAGAAAAGGCGGTTTGTGGATTATGGCATTTCTCGAGAGATAGGGAGAGGAGAACACGTCCGCAATCCCGCATCTCCGTACAACACACATAGGAAGAGAAACTCGGATTCTGCCCACTGGGCTTGATTTGTTCTTTTCGCCGCAGCCGCCGCCGCCTGCTCCTCCACCCTCCCTCCTTTCCTTCCCCTTCGATGCACCCCCCTCTGGGGCCCCCCCAAAAGTAACCACCTCTCGCCATCGCTCAACGCTCATTGCTCGCGACGCGGTGCTGCTCGCACAAAGCAGGCAAGCCACTTGCAAGGTCCGCTGATAGAGCACTGGCCCAGGAGTGGTCAGCCCGGGTCGTGGCTTTTTTCGTCGCCGTGCGGGGAAGAACGACGAAGAGGAGAAAAGAGAGAGGCGGCGGTGGGGGAAAGCGACACTCTCGTCACTCGTTGCAGCGCTTGTACTTCGTTGTCATACACCTCACACATCCACTACCACCACCAACAATATCATCAACGATGAATGGAACAAGGCCGAGTTTGCACCAGTGAAACGGCAGTACGCGGCCAACACAAAGTTCAACCCAGTCACATACCTCAACGAAACTTGCCGATTTAACCCCGGACCCTGCTTGTCTGGGCCCCCGTCTCCCAGGCCGGCGAGTCGATAGTAGATGCTGACGACAGGCATCGAGCCCTTTGACTCATTCGCGCGTGCTCTAGATCGAATGTATCTCGTTCCGATCGGGCTCGTAATGCCGCCTGCCCGACCGGGATCCCGTGCCAGGCAGCAGGTGTCCTGCACTGCACGGATGGGGGGGAAAGGCAGGGGGGCAGTTTGTGAAGATTGCTCATGATAGGAAACACTCGGCATCGTATACCATTGTGCTGGGCATCTAGCTAAGCTAACGCCTCTCGCTCTTGATGGAAAATCAAACGTGATATCTTGCTGGCCCTTCTCTCCACCCTTATTTCCTCCCTTGACCCCCCGGCCCGCCTTTTGTCCCTTTATTCGGCGCCGGTCCTTTGGATCCACTCCCAAGGCATGCCTGCCCGGTGTCATACTCCGTGGATTGCGAGAGCACAGAGGGAAACTAAAAAAAAAAAAGCTTGGCAACGCCTCCGGGACGTGCCCACCATGCACCTCTTCTCGCCTTCTGCGCATTGTGGTGTCACCCGACCACGTCGATATGGTGTGCTACGAGAATGAATAAAACAATGTACAAAGGGAAATAGCCCAATAGATCAAGAGAGAGTGACATCATCCGGTCTAAAGCTCCGCGCCCTCCTGCCCCTCCTTCCCGGCAATGTCGCCCGGCTGCTTCACCTCGTCCTTCTTGGCATCCTTGACCGTCTGCCAAAACTTGTCGCCGTTTTCCTTGTCGCCGGGGAACAGGTGGTCCACCACCAGTCGCTGCGGCGTCTCGCCCATCCACTGGAACAGGGAAAAGTCCCTGAACTTGTCAGCCCGGAACACCTCGAGCATCTCGATCGGCTCGTCCCCGATATTCTCCACAAAGTGCCCCATGTTCTTGGGCACGATGCCGACGTCGCCAGGCAGGTAGTCGAACGTCCGGGCGTTTCCCTCTGCGGCGAAAATGGTCACACGCGCTCGCCCCTTGATGAAGAAGGACCACTCGTCCGCCGTGGGGTGCCAGTGCATCTCCCGGAGCGCGCCCGGCTCAATGATGACGTGGGCCGCGGCCACCGTCTTGGAGATGGGGAAATTGGTCGAATCCGTGATGCGCACCAGCCCGCCGCTCGTCTGTTTGGGAGCCTGGTCCAGCATCTTGTGCGTGAATTGATAAGTCGATTTCTTGACATACTTGCCATTGGGCCTCTCCTCTTCAATGGATCCTGGGTTCGAGCCTTGGAAAATGTACTTCTCCCCGGCCGGCAGGTGTGCGAAAACTTCAGGCGCAAGTTGAAAGTTTTTGGCCACCACCGACTTGGGCGTGTGAGCTGTCATCGAACATATCAGCCGTCTGATCCGCTATTCCGCTGAGAAAACGAAAGAGATTGGTAATGGACAAGGAAAAGAAAGGAGGGAATAGCCTCACCCAGCCAGTCGGTCAAGATAAAGGTCGATTCCTCAGAGAAGCTTCCGTCGTCGAAAATGAGCAAAAACTCGGTGCCATTCTCGCCTAGCCCCTGCAGTGAGTGAGGCACGCCACTTGGAAAATACCACAGATCGCCCTGCTTCAGGTCGTCGATGAAGTTGCCGCCGTCGTAGTCGAGAGCCGTGACGCGCACTTCGCCGGCGAGAACGTAGGCCCACTCCGCCTCCTTGTGCCAGTGGAGCTCCCGGATGACGCCCTTGTCAAGTCGCATGTTGACGCCGGCGAGCTCGATGCTGGTACCGAGTTCGCGCACAGTGGTTTGCCGGGTCCATCCACCTTCCTGCAGCAGGATCCAATCAGCATGGCCGGTGGGCTGGGGTTCGCATCTCAAACGTACCTCGATTCTCACGTGGGAATCTGTGTAGCTCCAACGCATGTTGGGGATGTTGCCGTGATCCGTGCTGGGGGGTCGTATCATGTCGGGACTCTGTCGGGAGCGGTCGCGATTGTACGGACCAAGCACCGAGGCGCCGTGGCCGTTGCGCCAAGGCAGGGGATCGAGTTTCTTGCCAATGGCGTCGACCGCATGATCGTACGGGTCGCGGTAGCCCGGTGCATAGGGATCGCTCTTGGCGAACCTGCCGGTGAGCTCGAGGCCCTTTGCCAGTCGCTGTTGGGGTGAGTCTTGATGAGGGAGCGCAGCGCAAAGCTCCGAAATGGCTCCCGCCAGGAGCAGCTGGCCCGCGTTGAGCTTCATGAGGGCGTGCGTGTATGTCTGTGTGCAGGAGGGGGGCGGATTGAGACGATTGGCGGCGAGGACGGACTCCAATGACCCAGATCAGAGCTCAATTCGAAAAGCACGAAAATTTTGATGGTGATGGAGGAGTGTGCAACCTGGAGGAAACGGTGCGACGAAGAAGCGACATTCCGAAGTTTGCGTCATGGACGGGACCAGCTTATATGCATGGCGCTGCCATCCACGTCTTCCGAGCCGGAGGCCAACTCTGGCCACCGGCTGGAGGTGACGAGAGATGAGCACGGCGCGTAGCGGAATGAGAAGGGGCCGCTGCCCAATGCGTCCAATGCAATGCGCCGAGCGAGAGACACGAATTCGCCCATACTTCCGCAGTACCAAGGCGGTGATGCCGGAGTGGCTCGTGCCAGGAGGGCGAGACGCACCACGCACCTTTGCCAGTCTTGGCCAGAGCGAGCGTCGGCTGGGAACTCTCTTCCCGCTTTACCTCTTTGGGCCGTCATCTTTGCACCATCACAGGTCATCCTTTGCCGAGCCAAGTCCGAGCCAGTCCGGGCAGGAAGCTTACACTGGATAAGCCAGTTAATTCTTCCTCGAGTCACTAAACATCAACGAGACAGCTGCATGGATCCGATGGCAGCAGCACAATCCCGGGTTGTCTCATGCACCGCATGGCCTTTGTCCCGTGCAACGAGATGGGGCCGTTCAGAGTGGCGGAGGGGGGGTCGCGCCCGGCTAAGGCGGCTCCCAATACTCCGAAGCAGAGATGCATTGTACTGTAGGGACTTGTACCTAGGTGCTTGGCAGGGCAGCGTAGCATCAGAGGCGGCGGGCATGTGGAATGACGACTGAGGGATGTCGCAGGATGTTGATGATGTCTCTTGTCACCGGCCAGCTTGGGACTGACGAGAGGAATCGAGTGGCATGATGGAAAGCCGTCCAATCTGTGAGATAAGTGCAGGCGTGGGGACGGGGGACGAGGAATTTCGGCATTCTGGTGCTTTGTTGGCTTCTGGGTTCCCCTCCCGGCCCCTGCCTGCCTGGCTCGCTCGCTCGCTCGCTCCTGCCTCGTTGTTGGTGTTTGCTTTCTGCACTTTTCCCCCGTCGTGGAGCGAGCAGATCGAGCCTGGCCCGTTCCATCGACGTCGATAGGCGCAACGCTTCGTGGCGCCAATCATCAGACTAACAGGTAGGCAGCCTTGTATCCCTCCTCGGCCGTCCTGCGGTCCTATACATAGACTTTGAACGTCACAATCTGGAACTAGCGACTGGCAGCCAGGTTCCGCCACCCCGGTCGTGCTCTCGAGGGCGTTCCGCGTCCGCCGGCAGCGCGGCCAGGACCACCGATTTGAGGGCCTCGCCCATTTGCAGACGGCAGCCCCGCTGTGGGCTGGCTGCTGGGCAGCACGAGCCCGCGCTAGCTCCGGGCAGTCTCCGTGCTGAACATTTGCAGCTTTGGGTGCCTCGGATGGGGTGGATTGGGGGCTATATTTCCCACCTCAGCTTCTGTCTGAACTCGCAATCCGCGCGTTACCGACGCTTCGTGTTAACCTCAGAAAGATTCATCCTCCCTGTCGCAACGGCAATTGGCATCACCTTCACTCACACTCATGATGAATGGACACAGGGCAAACGGCGTCTTGTCCGGGCCTGGCCATCGTGCCCGAGATGAGATGGAGCCTCTTCTCGGCCGCAAACCTCATTCGGCTTCTCATCTTGTGAGAATACGTCGGCGGATGCAAGCCGAGGTCTCTCGGTCATATGCGGATCTCGTACTTCTGTCATGCTACGTTGTAACGGGCTTGCTGGACAGCGCATCGACGCAAGTTTGGGGAGCCTTTGTTTCCATGCAGACAGGTCAGTTTGATCCATCACGAAATTGCTGCTCAGAGAAACGTCGATGTTGACGCTTACTGTCAGGGAACACTGTCTTCGTGGGACTGGGCCTTGCCTCGCTGGTCAATCCACCTACCAACCCGCGCCTCTACAAATCTGGTGTCTCTTTACTTTCCTTCTGTGTCGGCTCCTTCATCTTCGCTCGCTTCCATCGGTACTTCTCACCCAAACGCCGCTGGGTGCTGTGTGTGTCCTTCGCGGCACAGGCACTTCTCACTGTTGCTGCCGCAATCATCGTCACGGTGAGGCCGGCACCCAAAGATGAAGAGGCCATTACCTGGAACGTTCTGCTGCCACTGGCCCTGGTCGCTTTTCAGGCTTGTGGCCAGGCTGTCACATCACGCGCGCTTAGATACAATGCTCTGACCAGTGTGGTACTGACGAGCATCTACTGCGACCTATTCTCAGACTCTGACCTCTTCAAGCTCGACAACGTGGAGAGAAATCGCAGAGCGGCAGCACCAATCCTGCTGCTCGCCGGTGCCGTCTTGGGTGGCCTGTTGTCGCATAGTTCTTTGGGCATCCAGGGAGCATTATGGACGGCCGCTATATTAAAATCTCTCATGGTGGTGCTGTGGATCATCTGGCCTGAGGAGCATGAGGACAACAGTTGAGGCCTGTGGCGGGTTCACTGCCAGATACAGACATTCGGTTTCTTTCCTTTCGTTCGTCTTTCACCTTGCATTAGAGATAGCGTTTCACTCATTTCTGCCGAATTCCACGGCGGCAATCCTGGTATCCATTGACGGTTGAGCAATCTCTTGTGATAAGAATGACACGCACACCCCAGTCACAACGTAGCATTCTCTCGGGGCTGAAACACTCGCAATTGACAACAGCCTAATCACACAGCCGGCCGTGTGCAGATCGCATCGCGAGCCCAATCTTCGATATCATCGGCTAAGCTACAACAGTTCCTCTTTTCCTTTGTTGGAACTACAACTTAGATTCCAAGGCCCCATAGACCGCCACAAGAGAAGTCATCACCTCCTCGGCGGCTCTGCTTCCAGACGCCAATGCACCTTCCGTATGACCCTTCCAAATGAAACTCGTCTCAGATCCTGCGAAATGAATGTGGCCCTCTGGCTTCCATTGGTCGCGCTCCAAGTCAAACAATCGATTTGCTGGGATGGCCAGTCTCTTCCGCCTCGGTACCCACGTTCCCGAAGTTAGGCTGGGCACGAATACATGGTTTGGTGAGGGCACGCCAGAACCAAAAATTGTCTTCATCTGATCAGAAACGGACTGCCTTAGTGCTGCGCCCATCGTCCTGGTTTTTTCTTCGAATTCTCCCCCTGGCAAGGTACATGTGAGGCTGTAGCGGCCGTCAACATCACAGGATGTATCATTCACCATCGTCACCGGACCATGCAGTCCAATCGCATGACCGGAATATCCTAGCTGACGCCACCAAGGTTGTTGATAGGCCAGCGTTATACTGGCACAGGAGCCTTGCATGAAGTCCGATCTTAACCACTGCTTGTCGTCGCTCAACGGAGGTATCATTTCGGTACTGCTACAAATCAAAGGGTCTGCGAGAATGACCCTGGAGCACTGAAACACGACTCCTGACGCTGACAACAAGACGCACTTCTCTGTTGACTGTTCAATGTGCGTCACCTCTTGAGAAAGACACACGGTGTTTGGCGCGAGACGGATCAGGAGCTCCTCTCTCAGCCGGCCATGTCCTCCCGGAAGCCACATATTCTGGCCGCCGCCGGCCAGATTCGCAAGCATTCGAGTCAGGCCTCCCACGGATTTACAGTACAATAAGAAGTGAAGCGCGCTGATATCTTTGGAGGCCAACCCAAAACTCGAGAGAGTCCACGCGTTGGCGAGTTGCTGGACGGTTGGAGTTGCGCCCTGAGACACAAAGGCCTCATCAACAGACATTGTTCCGTAATTGGGGTATAAATAGGCTGGGCGGTTAACGTCGACCTTATCACAGAGAGATTCGATGTTGTTTCGGACCCGAGCGAAAGAGCGGCGATCATTGTCGACTAGCTATATTCCCCGATTCAGTCTTCGAAATTGAAACTACGACAAGGCTACTTACTTGCGGAATGCCATCTTTGTCAGAGGCGCCGAAGCCCTCGATTACATCTCTCCCCGACCCTTGCCTCGTCGTCAAGTCTACGCCGAGATCACGAGCGAGCTGACAGGTTCGAGGCTGCGTCGTGCTGTGAACGATCTCCCCGGCAATATGAGCGCCCTCAGGAGCTATGACGTTTTCAGCTTCCAGGACGAGACACGTTAAGCCGGCCTGCTGAAGTTGGAACGCCGCTTGAAGGCCGCTGAGGCTGGCGCCGACAATTATAACTTGGGCGGACGTCCTGTCCCTCGGAGGCAAATGTCCTCTGCACTCATTTGAAGCATACATCGTCGTTTCGGTGACAACATGTCAAAACGATGCGGCCCTGCGGAAATATTCTCTCATGTTTGTCTAGCCATGCGAGTCAGTTGACTGTCGCATTTGAACCAATGTGGGACCATACGAATTGGGAGAGGAAATGCAATAAAATCACAGAGTGATTGGAAGAGATGTGCCATATGAGTGGGGTCATTACTGACACTTTTCAAATGGCAATCTGCTATTGGAATCTCAAACATTGCATTACGGACCGATGGTGACTATCTTTTGCTAGATCGGTCGTCAGTGTGCTCCCGCAGGCCACGGCCTCCAGCAGGAATGAAATGGCGGTTTTCTCTGCGCTTCCCTTTCCCTTGTGTTGCAGATATTGAGCAGTCCTCACGCTCTGTTTTCCTTCTGGAAGTCTAGCAGACTGAAAATTTGCGCCGCTGATTTGAGCAACCGGCAGACGGCGCCATGGCGCTCAACGAGAGTAGTTACACCGAAAAAAAGCAAGCAACGGTGAATGAATTTATGAGTAGTAAATCTTCATCTTTACAATACATACGACCATACCTACTGGAAAACATTGGATCCCGTTCGCTCTCCGTGCATTAAGCCAGTAAGGGGCAGATTAGTAGTTGGGTCGGTGACGACCAGCGAACACCGGCTGTTGTATGTTTTTTGGTCTCACACTCGTCAACAGATGACGTCACTGGGCGCTCCATCAACACTTGCACCGGCTCTCGCTGACCGGCGTTCGAGGAAAACTGCCCTCCATCACCATCAAGCATGTCCGCAGACGTCGAAGCACGGCTCTCGAATACGGAATCCTTAGGGAAGCAGGTTCTGCTAAAGCAAGGTGCTGTTCATGGACGGATTATAGTTGGAAGCATGATGCGATAAGTCTTTTGTTGAGAAACGACCTCCCTGACACTCGTCGTCAGACCCTGCGCGGGCGAAAATTGTCCTATAGTCAGGCTCCAATGCCACTGTCCGTTCGGTGCTTCACTGGGGTAAAGGCAGCCGTGAGCATGCTTTGTCTCCAGTCGAAACCGTGGGTGCACTGGTCTTCTTGCGATTGCTGCAGTCCCTTCGCTCCGGACTCAAGTTCCACACGTCAGGTGTCGAATCATGGTCGTGACAAGCATCGGAACTCAACAGGAGCTGCGAAGCCATCCAGCCCTTTGCCTCGTATAGCTACCTCATAATGCTGTCCAGGAATGCTGACAAAGATGACGTGAAGACATTAATTTGGCGAGCGCGGGGTTTGCTGCAATGACGGAGGAAGGAAGCACCACCGCATGCTGCCTGTGAAAGGAAGGTGCGGCAGTGAAGCTGCACGTGCGCACGGCGACATCAACATTGCAAAGCCGTGATTCAATTGTGTATCGACACAGTTGATTGATTGCCGGTAGTTCTTTGCGCAATCTTGAGGGTCAGGTCAAAGTCTGGACGCCGCCATCGGGGCCGGCTCAGCACCCGATACCCTGACTTGGAGACACGAAGATCAGTGAGCGTAGACTGTGCACACTCAGCCTCCTGTTCCTTTGCGAACCTCCTATACGGCCAGCGCCCACGTCGGCATCACAGCCGATGGCCCTCGTCAGCCTTAACAAGCTGAGTACAGTATTTGCGAAGTCCTCTAGGCCCCTCCGCCACAAATCGGCTCGCGTACCCATCAACGCCTCTGCAGCACAGTCCAGGCAACGCGATGCAAGAGCAACGTCACGCGAAGCTAGCGAAAGCGCTCATGAATGTCCACGCTCCTTGCGACGACGACGACGACGCCGACGCGGCAGGAGCGGCCCTTCGAGCTGCTGCTGCCGTAGAGTTGCCTTGCTTGTGGAGCGACAATCTGAGCAGCTGGGCAGGCCACGCGGCGAGCCGTTCTAGTCCCGTTGGTGGCTGACTGTCTCCACCAAGGCTATCAATGGGGAATCCGCCGGTGTGTGCCGCGGTTTGAGGGGGCGTCCAATGCGCTGGAATGTCGCCGTCGATGGCGTAGGAGCATACGTATGCTCTCCCGGGCACAAACACGACATCTTAAGGGACGGTATTCCCGCCACACAGGCCGTTCCGCGAGTCAATGGTTCCTTGCCCCTGCCTCATCCTTCAAAGACGCATCTGCCATGAAGGACGCCCTGGAGAAGGCTCCACTTGTCGAGCCTGCTGAGCATCGTGAACATCAGAACCATGCCGGCGACGAGACCAAAAAGGGGCGGCCACGTCGAGCCAGGGCCGCGTGGCTCGTCGTTAAGGTTCTCTGCCTTGTCACAATCGGTCTGTGGCTGATCAAATCGCCGCATTGGCCGTGGCCTCGCCGTGGCCATTGCCATCGTCAGCCTCGGTCACCGTATGGCCGCTTTCCCAAGAAGGACGATCCCTTCCACTTCATCCCTTGCACCAAGGATTCCATCCCGCCCGCCTTGAACGACGCTCATCCAGATCAATCCTGGGCCAAACTTTTCGATCCCAACCCACATCATTGGAGCTGGGGCAAGGCTTCTGCGGATAGCCAGGCTCGGGACCAGGAGCTTGGATGGCCATGGCCGCCTCATAAACCAGAGAAGCCTCATCCGCCTCACCATCCAAAAGAGCCCCATGAGCCCCATGAGCCCCACGAACCACACAGACCGCATAAGCCCCATCCGCCGCATCGCGATCCATTCGCTGGGCGCGGCATTTACTTGTGCGGCTACCTCGACGTACCCTTGGACTACACGAACGAGTCCGATACACGCATAGCTCGCCTTGCTGTGACAAAATATCAAGTGTCCGGGCTGGCTCGACACGGCCCTAGGCATCGTCGAGGTCCCAAGCATGGGAAGCATCCGCACGACGGTCTCCGCCACGGGGCCGGTGCCAAGAGCAATCGAACAATTGTCGTTGAGCCTGGTGGCCCTGGCGGAAGTGGCACATCGATGGCATGGCGCAGTTCGGAAGACATATCAAAACGACTCAGCGATGGCAAGTACGATGTCCTGGGCTGGGATCCCCGTGGCGTCAATGCCTCTCTGCCGGCCTTGTCTTGCTTCCCCAACGACGTGGACCGAGATCACTGGTCTATCCGTACGTCGCAGTATCGGGAGACATCGCCATCGCCACGCGCTCAGTTGGAATTTGCCGATGCGATGCACAATTCGATCTTGTCGGCTTGTAAAACGTTGCACGGCGATATTCCACGCTTTGTGTCTACGGCATTTGTTGCCCGCGACTTGGAGAAGATCCGGGAGGCTCTCGGCGAGGACGAGCTGACCGGCTACCTCGTGAGCTACGGTACGGGCATCGGCCAGACCTACAGCAGCATGTTCCCGAACAGCGTTGGTCGGGTCATTTTGGATGGCACCGAGTACGTGCGCGATCATCGTCTCTTGGGCGGCTTTGGCTGGGTAAGTGTTCCCTGCCTTTTCCCTCGGCTCGCTACACACGCTGTCGTCAAGGCTTTTGGATCAATGTCTGTATAATGCGTGCTGACAGTTTGAAAAGACGGCTCTTGACAACGGAACAGATGCCTGGCATGATGGCTTCCTCGGCGAATGCATCAATGCAGGTCCCGAGCATTGCGCCTTGGCGAAACCCATCAAGGGGGAAAACGTCACTGTCGCTGATCTCGACAAACGCATGGAGAAGCTGCTCAAATCGCTCATCGAGCGGCCCATCGTCGCCTACACTGACTTCAGCGGCCCCTCAGTGATCACGTATTCCAATCTTGTAGGCCTGCTATACGGTGTCATGTACAACGCAAAGAGCTGGCCCGCGGCGGCCCAGATGCTCGCCGGCCTTGAGGCAGGCAACTCCACTCTCGCGGCGACGATGCTTGAGCGCAGTATCTGGGAGTACGATCCCACACAGCCCGCGCCTCCCTCCAAGCGGCCCAGCTCCGACGAGCTCACGGCGCTGGTCATCTGCTCGGACCAATACGACGCGCCACAGCCAGAAGACGGCATCGCGTGGTACGATTCCCTGTGGGCCAACATGACGGCGCGTTCCTGGATCGCAGGCAATTCCCGCTTCCAAAACGTGTTCCCCTGTCGCCACTTTGGCGAGTACTGGGCCAAGCCCGCAGAAGTGTTCCGGGGCGACCTCAACGTGACGCTGCGCAACCCCCTCCTGCTCATCGCCGAGACGTACGACCCGGCGACTCCCCTGCGCAACGGCCGCCGCCTGCTCGACGAGATGGGCAAGAACGCCAGGCTGATTGCGCACCACGGCTACGGCCACTCGTCCAGAGACACGTCTGCGTGCACAGAGGCCATTGCCAGATCGTACATTTTGGAAGGGAAGCTGCCCGAGGAGCAGGAGACGGCTTGCTATGCAGACGAGAAGCCCTATCTCTACGGAGTGAAGCCCGACGGCGGCGTGGCCCAAGGAGATCCGTTGGCGATTTGGGACGAGCACGTCAAGGAGCTGGCCATTATGGATCCGAGGCTGTTGGGCTGAGCTGAGCTGAGCTGAGCGGTGTGCAGCAGGCAGCCCAGCGCGACGGCAAAACGCTTGTAGTCCCCCCCC
>AZGY01000002.1:28358-140798 GCA_001636675.1 Moelleriella libera RCEF 2490
CCCCCCCCCCCCCCCCCCTACTGTCGTTTTCTCTACCTACCTACCTAGGTAGGTAGCTGGATCTTTCTTTTCTAGGCAGCACTCTGAATTCCATCATCACTCCATGACTGTCTCGCATCTTTATTTACGTGATACGGTAGAAGGACCTGGCTGGAGTTGGCGCAAGGTACCTCGTGCGTCACACAGGCCGCAGACATTATCCGGCGCGGCAATTTTTTTCCCTTCTGTTTTTTTGGCCGACGGGCTATAACGTGGAATCATCTTGCGGGGAATGACTGTCCGCCTGTCTGTGTAGCTGGGCGAAGACAGTTGGCCGGTTCGCCGGTGGTCTGGAGCATCCCCGCGTTTCGCCCTGGCCATTCTGCATCACCGCCTGGGCATGCCACGCAGCTGCAGCCCTCAGCGACGAAACCACCCACCTACCATACTTGACTGACTGGCAGCGCCTTTTCTGTCCGTCCATCTCTGTATGTGTGTGTATGTTCGTGTACGTGCGTTGTGTGATCCATTGGTCCCCGACGCGATGCGAAGTGAAACCGCGCTGCGCTCTTCCGCGGACGGAGGGACCATGTGGCGGGGCCGACTCAGGCACTTTCACCCACGCTGACTGACTGACTGACTTGCTTGACTTGGCTTGGCTAGGCAGCAGGGCTCTGGCGATGATGCCATGTGCCATCATGACTCACCTGCCCAACGAGCAAACCGGGGGGGCAACAGAAAGTGCAGAGTCATGTTTACGTACGGCCTTGCCAATCGCCCGCCTGCCATGCCCATCGTGTTGGCGCCCTACTTCGCGCACCGGGGGGGGGGGCGATGGTCCCGCGTCTCATCTGCGTCGCGAACGACTACCAACTAGTCATCCCCAGCCCCTTGGCCGCACAGCGCACACAGTGCTATAACTGCCTGTACTGTGCTGTACTGTACCTTCATGGTTCGTTCCCCTAGTTTGTGTTCCCCACTCCCGAAACGGATCGATCAGTGGCTCGGGGGAAAGTATTTTTAATCTCTAGCGCGAAAACCATGTTGCAAATCCGCGGATTGTTTCCAGGCCAAGACGTCTCCACTTTGAACGTTCCCTTCCTCCTCGCCTTCTTTCTCCCCGTCTAGGTTCGACTGCGTGATGAAGCATGACTTCGCCATCGCCATGAGTGTGCCTCCGGCGGCCCTACCGGGCCTACCGGGGGTCGCCTGCGGCGGGCTGGCCTCGCTGCGCTCGAGTTGCTTTATCATCACGGGCCAAGGCAGCACAGAAAACAGGGACAAAAATAAAGTAATAGCCAGTATTAATTTTGATTCAAGACACTACTAAAGGAATGGATTAAGTAAGAAAAAAGGAAAGTGAACAAAAAAAGACAAGCCTCCCAACTTCATCGTCCCGTGCAATGCGCTGAAGAGCCCTCTCCCAAATCAAATTGGGAAACGGAAGTCGTCTACATGTAGATATACCAGTATCTTGCAACATCTTTTTCACCATGTCAGCCCCGTGGGGAGATGGGGGACAACGACAAGAGTCAACAGCTTATGCGCCAAACTCAATCTCGCCGCTCTTCTCGTCAATTCGCTTGATGAAGGCGCCGCGAGACAGATCGCGCTTGTTGTTGGCCTTCTTGGCCTTGGCACCCTTGGCACCCTTGGCACCCTTGGCGGCAGCGGGCGAGGCAGCAGCAGCAGCAGCGGGAGAAGCGGCGGCGGCGGCGGCGGGAGCGGCGGCGGGAGGAGCAGCGGGAGCAGTGCCATTGCCAGCACCGGCCATCTGGACGGGGACGACACCACCAAAGGGACCAGCACGGGCGGGGTTCTGGCAACGGACCATGCAGACGTTCTCTTGGCCGGCGACGGTACCGGTGCACTTCTGGTTGGCGGGGATGGCGGCGGTGAGAGGGTGGTCGGCAGTGCTGCCGGCGTTGTTTCGGCCACGCTGGTTACCCTCGACGTTCTGGGTAACCTGGATGTTCTGCCAGGACTCGGCAGTGCCGTCTCCGTTGATCATGCAGGTGTAGGGGCCGGCACCGTCACTGTTGACCTGGTGCAGAGTCATCATGATCTGGCCACCGGGGGTGACTTGGGGAAGAGAGCCACCAGTCATGCCCATGATCTTTTGCGTGCCAGCCTCGACGCTGTTGGCACCAGCACCAATGGTCTCACCAGTAGAGCCGGCAGTCGCGCCCTTGAAGCGGGTAGAGTCGGCCTGGAAGGGGTTTCGGCGTGTTCCATCACGGGGAGTGTCGGGGTTGACACCCAGAGCCATACCCTCACCACCGGCGTCACCAACAGCTTTGATGATTGCACCGTGACCGGCAACGAGCTGAGCAGCCAAGATGGCGCAGGTAGCGGCGACGACCTTGAAAGACATTTTGATGTGTGTGTGTGTGTGTGTGTGTGGTTTTTTTTGTTTGAAAAAAAAAAGATTGTTTTGGATTTTTGATTTTTTTCAAGAAAAGACAAGAAAAACCTGGCCGGCAGGAGATATTAAGATATTAGACTGGTGAAGAGAAGAAAGAGTTGCAAGTGTTGAAAGTGAACTGGGTTGATGAAGAAAAAAGTCCTGACAGAGAGGTCATTTCCAGTTCTCTTTATACTTTGTCGATCAGGTTTGGTTTCCACAGAGATCGCTTCTCTGTTCCCCTCCTCTAGCCTCCCTCTGGCTTGATGGGCGCGAGCTGTGCAAATCGAAACGACTTCAAACCGGCTGCTGACCCCTGGGAGGAGGAGGGAGGAGGGGGCGAAAGAAGGGTCCCGCACATTACCAAGAAGGAAAGAGTAGTTGCCGAAGCGATCACCTTGTAGGCCAGGCCATAGCATAGAGCACGAGGGGGGGGCTCGTGAGGCGATCGTGAGGCCGCGGCCTGCTGCATCTCGGGGTGGCTGATTGGTCGGGGGAAAAAAAACATCAGTCCAAACAGCGCACACAGCCCTCTCGAACGTGACAAGTTACGTTTCACGGCGGATACGCCGACGTGAAGGGCGATGGACCCTATGACGGCGACGTAGCGTCTGTGTGTCTCCCCAGTCTTCTCTTATTCTTCGTCGCTAGACTGCGGTTCGAGAGGGGGTCAGATGAGACTCGGTTTGTCTTGCACGATACAGATGGCAAGCTTGATGGAAACCGTGCGGACGACGAAGAGGAGACTCGGGTCCGTCCGAATCGACAACGCACAAAGCCCGGCAGCAGCATCGACAGCCGCCGCCCCGCCAGCCCAGTCCCTCATGTCGGCAGATGTACCAAGGAGGAGGCGGATTGTTGGATTGTTGGAGAATGGGCCAAGTCGAAAGAGGCCCCCATTTCCTGATTTGGCAAGGGAAGAGACCGTGCTCGCGTGTCAAAGGCCCCCTCCTCGACACTGTGCAGCAGCAGTCCGGGGTCCCTCTGACCTTTCGGTAATAGCGAGCGTCTAGACTGCCGCCAGCTGCGTCTGGCCCGTTCCACGCCCACTGAACGGGATCCACCGGGGCTCACCAAATCAAAGCGTCCAAACAAGAGAGAACTCGGCGAGGCAGGCGTCAAACGAGTTGAATCAATAATGGCTTGTTTTCCTTCTTTCTGCTTCTGTCCCTCGTTGCTTCGCCTCCCCCTCTCCCCGTGCATCATCATTTCGTCACAGCGTGTGGAATTGGGTATGAACACTGGAGTGGAGGCGAGGAGAGAGGAGGGGCGGAAAAAAAGAGAATAGAGGCGGGTGCTTCGCCAAATGACCCGCCCCCAAGCAAGCCTATTCATCGTCAGTACAATTAGGCATCAACCCATCCGATACCCTAAAATCAAGAATAAAAACAACATTCTCCGTAGACATTCTCACTAAGCTCACCATCAGAGAGTTACGCATAAATTGCACACAGCCCTCTCGTCCTGCTGTCGACTTCTGGAACAAGCCGTCGCGGAGCTGCGTACCCGTGTCGGAAGGATGCCTGCATGAAACACCGCCTGAGGCCGCCCCTGCACAGCTTGTCCCGCGCGAGGGAGAGAGAGAGAGCAAGCCAACGTCGGCGAAACTCTTTGGTTTACATGTTTTGGGAATCTTGCCCAGGAGCGACCGGGAACGAGAACACTGTTTGCAGATTGGTTCGTCGATCCTGACCAGCAGCCAAGATACGAAACGCACAATTTTTTTTCCCTTCACCAATTTTTCATCCTCATACTTGTTCCCCTCCCTCGGTCCCCTCCCCGCCCCTCTGTCAGTCTTCGCCCCCCTTTCCGTCTCTTCAGTCGTCGTTGCGGGAAAAGCAACAGGGAAGAGGGAAAGGGGACGGACAAACAGGGTGAAAGACTCACTCGCTCGGCGTACAGACGTGGCTGGAACACGTCGTCTGGGAGTTTGGCCTCTTCCTCACCTCCAACTTGAGTCACTTTTCTAACTCGTTATCCGAGGAGCCGAAAATCGGGCATGACACTTGGAGGAGGGTGGAAACCCGTTGGTATTTTTCTTTCCCTTCTCTTTGGTAAGTGACTCGCTGTGGTGCATCTGGAAAGACCCCCTTCCAGCGAGCGGCAACGTGGACGACGCAACGGATGTCGGTCCCGGAAACGCTAGAAGCGCAGTTTCATTGCCATCGACAGACACGACATGAATGGGTTTACTTCCCACGAGGCCATCAAGCCACTGTTTCTTTCTGCATTTCTCTGGAAACCTTTTCCAAGAAACCAAGATGCGGAACAGCAATGATGCAACAAAACATCTGCCAAAACCCAAAGTGCGTGGTTTCGTTGAACCACGTTGCATCGCCATGCAGAGCACGCTGGGGCCGGGACACTTCGGATCTCTCTCTCCTTGGCAGATCCTCCTCCCAGGAAGGCGTAACATGTATGATGCAGGAACACGTCTGCCGAACGCTGCAAACAGGGTTTCATCGGCATCGAAGTTGGAAAAATGAAGGCGTTGACCCGGAACACTTCGGGGTTCCTTCCTGTTCTTCTGGGAAGGCCGTTTTCCCAATGACGGAACATCGATGATGTAATAGAAGACTCCAGAGACGTAATTTCATCAAGATCAAGATCGATACGCGGGCCAGGAACGCTTTTGTCCATCACTGGCTGGCCTTTGATCTCGAGATGCCATTTCTCATACGTGCGTGACACGCTACGATGCAGCGGAATATACTCCAGCAGCGTCGTCTCAACGGGAGCGAGACACCTGCCTCGCCAAGTTACCTGTGATTGTGCAAAGCCAAGCCAAGCCAAGCCCAGCCCAGCCCCCCAAAGGTGTGTTGCAGACAGCAGCGCAAAAAGCAGCTCCAGACACGTAGTTTCATGAGTTCACAGAGGACAGCAATTTTGTTCGGAACGAGTCTCCGTTTCGCCGATACCTAGATAGCCAACCGCTCCTGCCGGTTCGAAAAGCGCAAGGAGATTAAATTTCTCCAGACCGATTTCTTCCCTGTCCACGCTCGTGACGTGCATCCGTTCCCCCCCTGCTCCATTTGGAAATTGCACATGACCGCCGCGTGTGATGACCATGCTGAGCGGGTCTACAATCATCGTTCTGTGTTTCGTACAGATACTATGCTTCCGATTGAAGGGGTGGGATACGTACCGTGCATCTTGCTTGTAGCCGTGGCCCTCTCCATGTTTAATTTGCACTAAACATGACATTGAGCGCGTGGCAGGTGCCAAACACAAATCGTAAAGGTATAAGCCGTTGTAGGATCACATGGACAGCTTCGCATCAGAGGCACGCATTACATCTAGAAAAATCGTCATAATCATCATATGTTGCGAGAAATATACAGTTACGGTGTATATATACATTGAACATGCCTCCTGCGTCATCTTCCAGAGTAGCTAGTCTGGTCGTTTCCTCGCCAGCCGTTTTCTCGAGAGATCCGGAACACATTTCTGGATCTTGCTCGACGACTCCTCGGGACTCCTCCGCGAGTGACACATGGGAGGTGTGCCACAGCGACTTGCTGAACAGGGCTTTGGGGAGGGACAACGCTGATATGAAGATGACGCTTTTGTAGAAACGACAGACCGTAACTCCGTAAAAAATGCTGCAGACGCTTCAGATCGAGGGGTAGGGGTATCGGACCCCGGGATATCATGGGGATTAGTATTGTTGGAGTGATCAAGGGAAAGAAACTCATTGTCAGGGGGTTGCGTTGTAGGGATATCCGCAGCCTCATCTTCCGATTGAGGGGTTTCGGCTATGGCATGAGTGTACTCAGGCGCGACTTCCACAGCGGTAGCCTCGGTCGGGTTTGATGATCCTGGGACGCGATGACTGGAGTCTCCGAGCTGGCTTCTCGTGTGGTGCATAACTCCGAAGCACCGTTGTCGTGTCAAATCAGGAACGAGATCGCCGCTTTCCGAGTCGGAGAATGACATAGATCTGGAGGAAGGGTTGAATAATAGAACATGGGAATCATTCAGCCGTTCCCCAGGTATACTGTCATGCTCGGAATCGGAGAGTGATGAAAACTCTGAAGGCGCAGTCTCTGAGACTGGGGTTGACGGGCGTGTGTTTACGTCAAAAGCATCGTCGGAGGTTTTGAATGAACATACTTCATCGGTCGTGACGGGACCGCGAGGAGAAAACTCATCTTCGTCGACGCTGCTGGCCGCGGTGCTGACGGAGTCGGTTTCTGAAAAGGTGGAGGATGAGATGACAGAGCGGGTATCGTGGCGGTCAAGGTAATTTTCAGGGAGATAGCTTGCGTAGTAGCGAACGATGGAGTCATATGACTTGGTGCGAAATAGTTGCAGAGCGTGCTGCCACTGATCGATACCCAAGAGCTTCGGGTTGGCGATGATTTCAATGGCAAGCGACTCTAGAGACTTGTTGAGCTCATGGAGGCGCATCTGCCGCCGCTCAGCCATCATGCGGTGGAACTCATCAGCCGTGTCGGCATCGCGGGAGATTTCGGAAACATCGTGGTGAAAAGCCTCGATGTCTTGGATATTGAAGGAGAAAGTGTTGTACTGGTCGTGGAGAGAAGAAAACAAATCATCTCTCTTCATGCCAAACTTCCATGCCGGCCAAGTCCAAGCTGGGTCATCCATCGCAGGCGGCAATGACGCCCAGACGCGGCTTCGTGGAAGGAGGCTACCGAGGAGAGGCAAAGGGGAGAAGAGCGCGTCAAACAGATTTTGGCCGATGGCCCAGTGTGCAGTCGGCACATGGGCTCATTCAATCTTGCTGAGGCGATTCATGTCCATGGCGAAGATTTCCGTGAGTTCGTGAGGAGTTATCGATGCTTTGGAGGGCTACCTGGGTTGAAGAGCATGTAGGTGAAAGATTAGCACAGTTTCGAGGCCATTCGAGTGGCAGCGCGGTCGGGGGGAACGGACGGTAGCAACATAGAAAGTGCAAACTTACCCTTGTCGTGTTCAGCCATAAGCGGGTGGGGCATGGGAAGGAGGAATTTGGCGAGATCGGCTACGATTGGATACCGCTGCACGATTAGCTCCACATAGGTGCTGAATATGGCACAGGTTCCACTTCTAGCCATGCGGTAAACACCAGTAAGCGGGTCTGATCAACAACCAATTGCACCAAGACTTTTCGCCCTTGGAGTGGAGTTTCGCGGAGTATTATGCACTAAGGCGGAGAATCATGTACGCACTACGTACTAACGTTGCCCGGCAAGATTCTAGAGTGGGCTGCCTGCCCAAGGGTCAGCCGAGCCACCACGCCAGCCACGAGAACGTCAGCGCCTGACACACAAGATCCTCTCCACCTGCAAGGGCACCCTCCCGTCCAGTCCAGCCCAAGGCTGTCGCGACGATGCTCGCCTTCCGCCGCCCGTAGACGGCATGACTACATTCACTGTGTGCGAGTCGTGGCTGTGTTGTGAGCAATAAATGCATCACCACGTCAGCATGCCCATGGTATTTTGTCATCGCCGTATTTGCGTTGTGTGGTCGAAGTGGCAATTTTCTCTGTCAGATCCCACAGCTACATACGGTCACCTGACTTGGGCCGTCGTCGGCTGTTGCCGCCCATCGAAATGGTGGGGGTGCATCGTGAGCGATTTTTGTGGTTGGCTGGACAGTACGTACGTACGTCATAGCCTCGCGCGCAAGCCAATGCTCAGCATCTCGTCATCACAGAGGCGGGAAACCACTGAAGTGATAAAGAAAAAAGGGATTGAAAATGCGACCGGTTCTCATAATGTAAAAATTAAGGGAAAGGATCAAAACGAGGGGGAGAGTCGATTTGTCGTTCAACAGATATAATAGGCAGGGAAAATGTCTAGTTTTATCGCTATGCGGTGTCGTAAATCGTATTGTAGATAGCTAAGATGAATATTTTCCGTCAAATCATGTGAAAAATGAATAAGTGAAAAAAATTGGTGAGCCAATCCGCCACCAGACGCCCCATAGTAGAGCTGTTTGTCTCTTTCTTCTTTCTTTCTTTTTTCCCAGTGGTAGATGTCGGTTGAAAATATGCAACGAAATTACTCACGCCAGTCAAGGCGATTAATGCATTTCGCGCAAGATGCCCTTCATTGTGATGCGATGCTGTGGGTTTGGCGTCAACATGTCCGCCACGATACGGTCCAGCCGGTCTTTGCTGCCCAGAAGGCCCTCGCGCGCTTCGTACATTTCCTCGAGCCACTCGCGCATTTGACTGACGGCAGAATTGCCGTTGCCGTATTGCTTAAAGGGCGCTCGAGGATCGTTGATGCCCGCGATCAGCCAATACAGAGGCTTCGGGTGTCTCCTGCCCCGGCTATCAGGAAACGTGATTCTGCCCAGCACGTACAGCATGGTGATGCCCAAGGCCCAGACGTCGGATGGGGGACCGCGCGATTTGGTGCCGATGAACTCGGGCGGGACGTAGTACGGCGTGCCGCCACCCGACGGCGGGTTTGCGGCCTTTGTCGACAGGCCAAAGTCACAGAGAACGGCGCCCCGTTCCGTCGAGTAGAGAATGTTGCCGGGCTTGATGTCATTATGCACCAGCTGTCTGCCGTGTATATAGCTCAGAGCTCCGGCGATGTCGCGCAGAATTCGCCACGCGTCCTTGCGTGTTCCCATGAAGCGTTCGGTCCTTCTACTCCTCCACCGGTCGACGGCCGTCAGGTCCGGCGCATCAATATGCTCCATATATAGCGACAAATAACGGGCGTCCCCTCCGTAGTAGCGCACAATGGAGTCATGCTTCAAGTCCTCTTGGCTCTGGCACTCCCGCAGCCACATATGAGCCTGGTTGATTACGTTGCGCTCGTGGAGGAATGGCTTGTCATTGGGGTCGGCAACTTGCGTCTTGAGAACCTTGACCGTCACAATCTCGTCGGAAAGGTCGGAGTGCTTGGCCGTGTAGACGGCCGATAGGGCCGTCGACGCGATGGGTTCATGCTTGGTCAATTGATACTCATTGACTTCGCACACGCCAGGAATGGCGATCGTTTCGCCCTGCTGGGCATCCAGCAACGCATGACCATTGGAGGCGGAAAGCTCCCGGCCCTCGCTTCCTTTCGGCAACGGAAAGACCAAGGGATCTGCGGATGGCCTGAGAAACATGACGACGCCGTTGCCTACCTGGCTTGTGTCATTCGACATTCGCCGCTTTGCCCTCTTGTCATCGGCATCTGGACTGAGGGCCCGCTTCATGCTTGAGTTGCTGTCAGTGCTGAGGAGGGACGATGACTCATGCGTCAACACCCGTCGGGCGTGATATAAAGTGACGGGCCGCTTTTCCAGAACGCGAAAGTCCAGCACGGCAAGTCCACGAACCTCGATGCGCCATGTTCCCGGGCGCAGACCTTTAGTCGATCCGGGGTTGATGACATCGGGCCCGCCGGATGGCGGACTGCCCAAGGGCGTCTGCGACACCGTCTTTAGTGACAGAGGGTCGTCCGATTTGTTCAAGAAAATGACCTTGTCGCTGGCCGGGTCATAGTACAGCTCGCACCACAGAGGCGGACGAGGCATCTGGTCTTGGCTTTCACCTGGAATGCGGACGGAAAACTTAATGTCCTTGGACGTCTGAGTCACCGCGAGCACCTTATGCTCAGGCTGTTCGGACGAAGCAACTTCGGCGCGGAGCGCCACCCATTGGCAACTATCACTCCCTGGACTGACCGACCGCGTTCCGGCAGCCAGGTTGGTGAGAGGGCGCACCAGGATGCGGATGCCTTGTCTGTGGTGGTGATCCTCGATTTGTAAGACATCGAGTGGGACGTGCCGGTCATCGTGAGGAATAACGGCCCCTTCAACACTGATGGGCCCATTGGCCAGACGAGCATCCAGTTCGGACGGCGAGAAAGGCTCTGTACGCTCCTCCGTCACAGACAACGAGCCACCGTCGGCGGCGGCAGCATCGCGTCTGTGCTCGGCCGCCATGGGAGGCATTTGACGATGTTCCAGGCAAGAGCTCGGTGCGCAGGCAGCAGCAACAAGCGGGGCTGCCGTTGAATAAGAAGAACGACGCGGGAGCGCGAGGGAAGATTAACGGGAGGGGCGGGGGAGGGGCGGGAGAGTCTAGCGGTCCCGTTGGCGACTTTAGCGCCTGTCATTCATGAAGTACGGGACGACACAGTGCTGGTCCTGCTGGTTTGGGGGGCTTGGGGGGGGACACGGACGTCTGGTCTGGGTACGATCTGCCACCACTTCATGCAAGCGTCTCGGGGCGCGTCCTCGACTTTTTTTGCGGTGTTTGCCTTTTCCGTTCGCACAACGCTCGGCCTCCTGGATTGATTCGATCGTCGTGATAGTGAATGGCCTGCACGGGATTTTTGCGTAGAGCCACGTTAGACCTCGACTACACGTGCGCGTCCACAGCTGAGATCAAATGTCCCACCCCGTTGTTTCGGCAGTGCGACGGGCTGGACAAATGTCGGGTTGCAGCTTGCTTACGCTCAACGCTGGCTTGCTTGCTCGTATTGAGCCAGTGTCTGAGTCATTTCGATCTCTCGAGTCGGGATCAACAACATCGGAGGGAGGGAAGGGGGAAAAGGGAAGCGAGAATTGAATGAAGAAATCCAGGCCAGGACGAGGACAAACGAGCAAAGATATTTCAAGTCCAGCAAGGGGGCTGCGGGCAGTGGCGCGGTCCATAGGCCTTGTGATGGGCTGTCAGCGTGAGGGGGAGGACCAGGTGTTGAAGACGTGGAGGCCCGCAGGCCTGCTGACGGGTTCGAGTCCTGTCGTATATTCGTCTGCAGGCCAACTTGTCTTTCCACCTCCAGGTCACAAAGGGGACATCCAGGAGAAACGAATTCCCGTCATTGCCGGTGAGTCAGCAGTGCACTGGAGAGGAGCCTGCCATGGGATCTTTGGACACGCAATTGCTTCAGAGCCAGTCACGGGACCTGGGAGGCCCAGTAATGCGAATCTGGGGAAATGGGTCGGATGCTACTTGACGTCACCGATTGCCAAGTTATTCTCGATGCCTGTTTCGCCAGGTCACATACGCTGCCAGATGTGCGTGAACAATTCTCGTCATGAAGCTATCGACACATGATTAAGAGACCTGTTGCCTCCTCGTGGCTCTGGTCAGCTCACTCGGCAATTTTATGACCTTTGAGAACGTCGCGGCGCTTGCAGAGTCAATCGCAGAGCCAACGTCCTCCAACCCCCCTCGGCTCACAGGCCCATTGCGAGGCCGGAAGCCAGCGCAACGACCGTGAACAAAGCCAACATGTTGGCGTCCACGACTCCAGCACCGCCCTGGTTGGAACCGCTACCAGAAGTGCCGTTGGAGCTGCCGCTACTGCTGCCTCCCGTGGAAGAATTGCCAGATGTGCTTCCGTTGCCAGTCTGGTCCTTGATGAAATTCACCTTGATGCCGGGGGTGGTGGTGCAGTTGCTTAGTGTCTTGGCATCGTTCTTGAAGCGGATATCAGCACAGTTATACAAAGCATTGCCGCTGTCGCCGACCGTGACCACCTGCAGTGAGGCCAAGGCACCATCCGAAACATTGACCGGCACGGCCAATTTGTCGACGCAGAGTGTTCCCTTGCCGGTAACGTTCCAGAATTGCGGTGTCAACGAGACGTTGAAGTTGGTAACATTAGTTCCCAACCCGAGATTGACAAAGACGTATGTCCATGCATGGTGTAGCTCGAGCTTAAGAGAGCCGCCTCCTGTGGGCCAGTCGGTCGTGACATTGTTGGCTTGGTAGGGAACTCCGGCGCCTGTTCTGCGCGTCAGTTGCAGAGCCCGCGGCGCACTAAGAACAAGGTTTGTTTCACGTACAAGGGTATGTCCATTGGCTGTACTTGGCTTCGCCGGCTTCTGAGAGCGTGTCAAAACGCCACGGCGGATATGTGATGCCAAAGTGAGCGGACGTGCCGCTGACGGCGGCCAAGGCGAGCAGGAGCTTGGAAAGCATGTTGAAAGTCCTTTCGGTCAGTACGTTGAAACTGCAGTCCCTTGCTCCACGACCGGTAATTGTGCGCCCAGTCCCAATCTTATATCTTTTGTGGAGGCGGGAACGATGGGATTAGGATTTGAGCACATTATCCCAATTCGTTTGCCATGCATTCTCTCATTGGCGCCATGAGGCTGCCAGCCCTGCGGAGGGTTACATGTCTGTGCATATTGGAGGGAAGGGTCTGGACCAGAACGGTGCAATGGGGGCGGCAGGCTGCTGTCGATGGAGATGCCCTTCGTCTGCCGGGGTGTCTGCCATACAGAGAATTATGCCCTGAACGTGGCCGACGTGCATCGATCGAGGCTCCTTGCCGAATCAAGATTGATAAACGTGAGAGTTTTGGCCACAAAGAGTGCGGCTGGAATGGGCTATTGGAGAAAACTTGCTCAAACGCTCTCAGCATCCCTGTCAGCCAACCAACGCACCCCAAGCGCCTGCGCCTAAGCGCTCGCATACATCTCTGCCCGGCGAAGATTGGTCCAATGCTTTGCTGCATACGGTCGGGTCGTGCTGGCTTGCCACGTTGCTCCAGCGAATGTGCTGCATGTAGACGCATCCTGGATGAACATGGATGGTCTGCTTTCAAGGATTCACGCAATTGGTGGCAAAGATCTCGCTTGTGCGCCCCGCACGACGAGGATCCATCACTACTACCCTGCATTTAGACTGGACCCTGATATCCGGTGCCAGCATCAGGTATTCTTCACAGGTTTCTTTTGAGAAGTGAACCTGATTCGACGGCCCTGGGCGGATAGGTGATGACGCAAGGGAGGCGTAGTTGTTAATCAGGGCACCAAGCGAGGCGATTGCTCTTGACCTAAGTGTGTGTGTTTTCACGACGATTACCACTCTGGTTCTCAAAATGGGCCATGCGCTTTGAGAGTTCTCTTTGCAGACAAGAGCCAACGTGAAACTTGGACCTGCGAACCAGACTTGAATTTTGAGTAACTCGTGTCATCATCGAGCCTGGATGGTCAGTGGCCTGGAGGGAGCCGGCAGCCCCTCGGATTGGGCTCGGATTGACTGGATGGGAGCTGCTCGCCCGATCAAATCACCAGAGCAGCGCGGACCTGCATAATTCGATTGGTTCAGACGATGTGTGTCAACTCTGGAGATCAGCTTTCTGACGAGAGGTCAGGAATGAGTTCAATCAGAATCAACAGCCCTTGGCCTTCCTCTATAAAACCCTCGGTGGTCTCTCGACCATCACGTATCAAACCAGCAATACCAGCTAGAATCGTCGCGCTCTCGTCGTCATGGCAAAGTTCAGTCTTGTGGTCGAGTCCTTCACACCCCCCACCCTTCCGTGTCAGTCGAAAAATGCGTCATCTTCCGTAAATGCGTCATCGCTTGTGCAGTCTCCAGACGCAGCAACGTCGCCGCTGCGCTTAACGGTGCGGCTCCCGTCGGCGCTCGACACCGATCTTCTCTATCCGGCAACGCATCTTCAGCTGTCGTATGCCTTCTCGGCGGGAACCGAGATCTTCGCCCCAGCTGCAATCACCTCGCGGGATATTATGCAATCTGGCGGCGAGTACCTTATTCAGTCGCCGCCTGGAGACATTCCCCGCGCCAAAGTCAAAACGGGAATGACGAGCGCGGCAGGCGTCAGGGTGCATGCTTGGCGTGGGGATAAGTTGCTGGGCACGTGGGTCGTGGGACGGATCGAGGGTTTGGGCATCACCGACGTCAAACAGCTTTCGCTACCTTTTCGACGACAACAGGCTGCTGAGGAAATGGTGCCTGTGGGCGCGACGTAACGCAGGAGGTGTCGAGTTTCGGGGTTTTTATTGGTATGCGCACCATCCACAGCCGGAATCCCGGTCAAATACCGATGGAGTATGCGCAAGGCTATAGTAATAAGGGTCCAGAAGCCGGGCGTCCGCCTGATGCATCTCGCCATTCCCGCTTTCTTCTGGATGCTGCTCCGTCACGGTATATAAGGCCCCGATGTACATGCTACTGAGGCCAGTCGGCTGTGCAATTTTTGACATGAAACGTTCCGTACATGCTTCTCATGATTCCTCGACAGTGTTGATCTTGTCAGCACGTCCGTCTGAGCTGAACCTTCTATAACTTTGCTTCGCTTTCCATTCTCCTCTGCTCCTCCAGAACCTGTTCCCTCAGTCGAACCTCGACATTCGACGGCCCACCCTTGCCAAACCTGACCAGCACTACCCTTTCCCAATCACCGCCGTCAGTGGTTCCCTTCAGCTCAGGTCCCGCCTTGTCCAGGGCCATGATTGCCCTCTTCTCCTGCTCCCTGTATCCGATGGCATATGGGCAAATGACCTTGTCGCCCCACAGTATGCTCGCCGTGCGGTGCCTTTTGCCGGCGTCGGTCTCCGCCGTGAGCTTGTGCCTGAGGAAGCGTAGCAGTTTTTTCCTCTGGCCCATATAATGCAGCGTGCTGGCCTCGACGTCAACAGCGTGGCCGGTCAGGAATCTAGTCAGGAGCGTCATGAGGTAGACCTGCGGGGGAAACAAGATGATGATGTTTCCCGCGGCCTGCTCGAGGAACGTCTGTGCAGGTGCGAAAAGCGCGGCTGTGTGCTCGACACCGCCGTCGGGCGTAGGCACGTGCATCTGAGATGGGACGCCCCTTTGCGAGACAGGCAGCATGTAGAGATACATTTGCGTCGTAAAACGTTTGCTGTAGTTGTTGGCGGGCGTGATCCAGCGCGTAAAGGGTAAAAGGCCAGCTAGGGGGTAAAAGAGAAGAGAGGTTCATCACGTCAGTTGCAGTTCAAGAGAGATGATGAGAAAAAGGGAAAAAAGAAGACAACGAGGCGATGTCGCATACCCGTGTCGGCAACAGCACCGATCGAATCTAGAAAGTCCCCGAACTTGACCTTGTTCTCGTGAATCTCCTTCCTGGCCTTGTCCCTCTCGTGCAAAGGCAAGTTGACCAGTGCGCCGTCCCTACTCGCCAATAGTATACCAGTCTCCTCAAAGGTCTCTCGGATGGCACCCATCCTGTACGCTGGGCCATCGCGGTGTCTTTCCGGGCTGGCTGGCTCTGGTAAGGGGCCTTCGTGGAACGGATCTAGGTTACCGCCAGGAAACACATGGGCCGAGGCATACGACGTGGACGTCTTGACGCGGTGCAGCAGCAGAATCTCATTGGAAGGCGATAACAGGAGGACGGATGAGCTGGGTCTTGGTTCTGGCACCTCGCGCGGAGAGCTTTTCGCCTCTGCACTCTGCGAGCCCATTGATACTGATGTTGAGTGTCTTGAACGCTGCACGAATGATGAGTGTGGCAAGGGGAGAAGAAGCGTAGACAATGTTTCGCAGGGGAGCAAGGAGCTACGGCAAGCAAAGCGCCCTGGCACGGCGCGAAGCAGGCAACGCATCGGCGGCCAGCTCGGCGCCTTTTCAGCGCAAGTGAAGTCGAATCGCGTTTCCAGAAGCCACTTGCCTAGAGGGCTAACTCTTGGTGGTGGGGATGGGCGAACCAGCAAGCCGAGGCTCCCCTTTTCGGATGACGGAGTGAAGGGGATTGAAACTGGCCTCGAACGGAGCTCGGACCCGCTTGCCGCCCGCTCCGTCCTCCGTGGCCACTTCGGCTCTCCCGAAGAAGGATTATCCAGCCTCAGCTTGTCTCGCTTCCTTGCTGCTTCCAATACCAATTGAACGAATAATTATATACGAGTGTTCAGAGCTTGACTAGCCAAAAAAAAAAAAAAAAAAAAAAAAAAAAAAAACCGCCCAGTTGCGCCGCCGCCAAGAGTATGCTATCCAAAATGAATTCTTCGTTTCATCATCAAACTGTCATCCGGCCGTTTCATCAATAACGCTTTCGCTCTTTGCCATGCAAATTCACCTTCCACAAGCAGCAGATACTCTTTGATTGACACCACTTCTTTAGATCGCCTGGATTGATTTCGTCATCAAACCCGACTCGACTAAGCTGTCCGCTGTTGAGCCAGGCAGCCAGCTCCTCCAACACAATGGGATCGTAAAGGAGTATCTTCTCGTGCCAAGAAGGCTGAGAAACGTCATTTGTGCGAGGAGCAGTCGTGACCGCTTTCGTGATGCAGTCAAATAGATCCTGTTGGGCGTCAGTGGGTGCCGCTAAAACGGATGTTTCCGTATCTACATTCATCGACTTAGTCAAGTCAATTGCTCCTGGAGAAGAAAGTATTGAGGAAGGGCTTGAGTCGGATGATGGGCAGAGCGCGTTCACAGACTCGGACTCTGAGTCGGCAATCTCGATCACTTTTGCACCCTGATTGTGCTGCTGAGGCGTGACGCTTCCGTGTTGACTTTGAGCGCGGGCTCTTTCGCCAACTGGGGTCCGCGGCTCCGATGGGTTGGCTTCCACTTGCTTTCTTGGTCGACCACGCGGTCGCTTGGGCGTTTGCGGTGCCTGCGCGGATGGGGGAGGCTCTTGCAAGGAGACATCCTCGCTGGAGTTCTTGCGCGGACGACCTCGAGGCCGCTTCGGCGAGGGAGATCCTAGAGGCGGAGCTCTCTGCGATGGCGTGAAAGCAGACTTCGCCCTGACCTGACCCGTTGCTGCTATACCATTCCGTTGTTGCCAGCATTTTTCGAGCAGAGCAATCATGGTAGACCGTCGTTTGATGGGCTTGAAACCAAAACGGGAAACCTCCTTGGCCAACTGCGCGTCAGTGAAGTGCTCAAACGTCACCGGAGGTGGTCGTTTTTCATTTCCTGGAACAGGCTCGGTCTCTGCTGTAGCACATGAGGCAGCTTGAGAGAAGAGTGGGAGGTCAGCCCCTTCGAATGACTGAGTTTCACTTGATGTCTGCTGAGACGGCAGAACATCATTGCGCGCCGTGATCTTCTCTGAATCTGTCGGATTTCCCCCGGGCGCAAGCTCTGCAGCTTTCACAGGCGTCTCCGAAATGTCTATGAACGCGACTGTCCCTGTGGAAATCTGCACTGTATCAGTTCGCAGCGATGAGCTATGCTTCTCATCGCCCCTGACGTATCCGAAGGGATCTTGACTGTTGCTCGCATGTGCCGCACCTGAATCGGTCTCGGTAAGGTTGATTACTTCAAGATCGAACAGGTCTCCGTCAGCATCCCGTGTGGCCGCATCCCATAACTTCGGCCTTGATTCAGGAGGTTCGATGACGTCGCTGTTCAGCGGCTCGATGCATTGAACAGTGTCCAGCTCATTAGACATTGCCATGGCCCGTTGCAGATTTTTCAGAAATGTTGGCGAATGCTCGCCTGCCAGCTGGCTGGATGTTCCAAATACGAAATCTTGATGCGCAACCTGCCTTAATGCGGTTTCGGGAGAGAATAACACTGGCTCTGGTAACTTAGCCTTCCTTTTGGTCTTCGACGGCCGCTTGCGAGCTTTTGGCTTGGATCCGTCTCGCGTTGTCGGACGGTACGCTGTTGGTAGAGCTGGCTCCTGTGGCTCATCCACGTCATCAGGTTGTGTCAATGGTTTGTACGCAGCAGTAGCAACAGATGTGATGGTTCTCGGCTTCTTCCGACTTTTCTTGGGCTTTGGCTTCGTGACCGGTTTCGGTGAGACGGAACAGCTGTCCACAATCGTTTCTTCACCTTGATCATGATCAAGCTTTCTCTTCGAGACAGCCGGAACGGCGCTGATGAGCGTCGCAGTCTCAAACGCTGCAGCACTGGCACACCTGAAGCCGGAAATCATGTTGCCGAAAGACGCTTGGCGATCTGGGGCCTTCGAATCTGTAGAAGCGATCTCACGCGGAGAAGAGTCCAGTTGGGGGAGGGAATCGACTTGCGGAGGCGGCGGCGTCCAGTCCTTCCTGCGTGTCATTGCAGGTTCCAACAGGAGAGGTTCCAAAATGTCCTGTCTCCGGACTGGAGCAAGGTGAAGCGGCGGCGATGCTGGGGGCGCGGATAGCGGCGGCGCTTGTTCTGGAGAATCCACCAGATACGTGACTACATCTTTCGAAATGTCCGGCGCCGCACTAGGTGCAGTATTCGTTGCAGTCGGTTCGCAACGGCTTGCCCTGTCTGGCGTTGTGGGCTTGAACTTCCTCCACGGCTGTTCGGATTTTTCCTTCACCATTTCTGCCCCGTTCCCTTGCCCATTGACCTCCTGGATCTGGACTTGCCGTCTCTGTCTTGGCCTTGGCTCCAATAACGATGCTGACGCAGTGACTGGCGTTGAGGTTTCGCCGTCATCAACTTCAATGGGATGATCCTTAGATTGCGCATGGATCTCAGAGGCTTGTACGGACTTCCACAGGTTTCGCGCGCTGGTGAATGTGGATGGCGCATCGTCTGGAATAGGCATCGCCCGGCTGCCACTTTTCACAGCCGGTCGCCTGAGTTTCGAAGATAAGAATTCCTGCACGGATGGTAGATCTGGGGATGACGAAGGGATGACGAAGTGCCTCGCTGTGCGAGACGGCGAGGACAAAAAGACATCAGGGGACGCCATAGTCAGACGAGAACGGTCCTGAGTGCGCCAAGCGCATCTCAAGACCCTAATGAACACCCGAATTGTGGTAAGAAGACGAGATCCCCGCGCAATGCGATGCGCTGCTGGCTATCGCCACGTTGCGGTACAACGCGTGAGTGCGAAGTGGGTATTCGGGACCACGCACGAAAGCTCCGCGACATCAGGTGATCTATCACATGACACATAGCAAGCCCTTCCTGCCCCACGAAATTATCAAATTCGCACGGCGTTTTCTCAGAGGCCTGTTCGAGAGCGGCCGCAGCAATTATCGACGTTCACCTTTCCTTGCATCCTCAAACGACGCTATCAAAGCCGACACCATGGAGAACGACCGTGGCGAAATCGTGGATCTGTACGTTTCTTTTCCTCTCCGCAGAACGGAGAGCCTGTCAATGCTAATTTTTTTCCCTTCTCGCCAGCTACATCCCCCGCAAGTGCTCTGCCACCAACCGAATCATCAAAGCCAAGGATCATGGCTCGGTGCAAATCTCAATCGCAAAGGTCGACGAGAACGGCCGCGCCGTCCCGGGGGAGAACCATGTCTATGCCCTCTGTGGCTTCGTCCGCGCCATGGGCGAGTCCGACGACGCTGTAAATCGCCTGGCCCAGCGCGATGGCCTGCTGAAGAATGTTTGGAGCGCCCAGCGATAATCCGAGCAGCCGTGTTTTCTTTGTTCAAGGCGGGTGAAAGGGAGGCGGGACAGGTTCTTCTAACCTGCAGAAGCCAAGCATCGAGAGGGACGATAGACGCGAACGACGAGACTTATGGCAGCACCGCGCACCGAGTCGTGCATGAAAAATGGGCATGACTCCGGATGCCAAGTTGACAGCATATAGCAGATCAAGTATCGAAAGGCTCATAACTAGGATGGGAAATTCGAGGACAATCAAAAGATCACGGCGCAGCGTATCCCCTGCGGTTACCTGACAGTGTTCGTAGTGAGAGGTTTTTAACTTGGATCACTATATTATCCCCGGCTTGTCACGTTTCCCCGGAGTTGTGACAAACACATTCTCTTTGTCCGGGGACTCAGAGATCACTGCGATGGTCTCCGTGCCGCAGATTGACGTTTGGCCTTCAAAAAGCTGTGTTGACTGAGCATTGCATCATGGTACAGATACGGGTCAGACATGCGCATTTCACATTATTGATTCTACATGCCCCAGAACATGACGAACGAACACCCGAAAAATAGCACACTATGCTACACGTCACCACTACATGCCGTTTGCTATCCCTTCTTTGTAGGCGCTCAGCGCTCGATCTCGACACTCTTTGTGAACGACGATTGGCTTTGGGTATCCCGATTTCTTGATCTTTGCCCCAGCGCCACGTCCGTATGGATCATGAATCTCCTTATTGTTGAGATTCTTGAGCTCGGGAACCCATTTGCGAATGTAGTCTCCATCAGGATCGAATTTCTCGCTCTGTAGCAAAGGATTGAAAATGCGAAAATAAGGCTGAGGATCGACCCCGACACTGGCGCTGAATCCCCAGCCGCCGTTGTTGCTCGCAAAGTCGCCGTCGATGAGATTCTCCATGAAGAAGCGTTCACCTTTACGCCAATCGATGAGCAAGTCCTTGGCCAGGAATGAGGCAACGATCATGCGACAACGGTTGTGCATGTACGCCATGTGTTTGACTTGCCGCATGGCTGCATCGACGATGGGAAAACCTGTCATTCCATCGCACCACGCCTTGAAGTGGTCCTCATCATATGACCAAGTAATGTTTGAATACTCTGGCTTGAAAGGCTTGTTCATGCTGCATGCATTGTCAGCAGCTGGACGTCACACGACCGAGCAGAAATCTTACCAGACGTATGGCCAATTGACGAGAACATGCTTGTAAAAATCGCGCCAAGCAACCTCGCTGATCCACACTTTGATGCCTTCGTTCCCTCCGTCCAGTTTCTTGGTTTTGTTGCGATCGCGCGCTGTTCGCACGCACGTGCGACTGCTGATTGTTCCGCTGGCCAGGTGAACCGAAAGATTGGAGGTACCCTCGTGGGATGGGATATTTCTCTGATTGCCATACTCTCCCACTTTCTCTTCGCAGAACTTATGCAGCCTCTCGGCCGCAGCGTGTTCACCAGGTGGCCACAGTGCACCGAACCTCTTCAGTTCCTCCTTACCCAATCGCTTGCCCGCAGGGGCCTCTGGGATGGGGCAGTCAAACAGATCTTTGTAGGCCTTTCTGGCAGAACTGGGGTTCGCGCTTGGTGGCTCGAAAAGCTCCAGCAGATCCAAGTTCGCATGTAAATGGGCAATCCAGGCTCGAAACCAGGGCGAGTAGACAGCGTATTGCTTTCCCGAACCGCTTTGCAGCTGCCCGGGGGGGACCACACAGGTGTCGTGGACGACTTCGAAGGATTTGCCGTTCTCTGCCAAATCTCGCACCATGGCAGCCTCGCGGCGCAACTCATCCACTTCGTACTCCATGTTGGCGAAGAGATGCCGGCTACCCCATTTCTCCATGAGCTCCAGTATCCTGTCTGGGATGTCTTTTCGCTTCTCCACCGTCTCGACGTAGAGGGGGATGTCGAGCTTCGCGAGATCCGTCTTGAGGACTTCGAGCGTTCTCAGCATGAAATCCACACGAACCGGAGCCGTCAGGTGAGCCTCTAAATCCTGCGGGCTGACAATGTACATGCAAATCAGAGGCACACCGGCTTCTTTAGCCTTTTCGCTCGCCAATGCGAGAGCCTTGTTGTCGGAGCATCTCAGATCCATCTTGTACCAGTGGATGACAGCATCTTTGACGTCGATCTTTTTGCGATCTGCAGCCGTGTCTTGCAATGCAGACAACAGCTCTTCGATGGGGCGCGGGATTTCATCCGCGCTGTAGGCGCGAGCCCTGGCATTGCTCATTTCCGGTGGATAGAATTTGCGCAGAACAATATTGTGCTTTTCAGCTTCCGCGGCCAGCGGGTGTGGCTCGCGGAGACCATTTGACGTCTTTGCTCGTTTGGCTTTGGAGCCGTTGGTCCTCGATGGGCTTGCAGACTTGCGTTTTGAAGTTTTTGCCGGCATCGTGACTGAAGCTGCGCAATAGCGCCCTGATGTGTGAAGCTTTCGAAAGCTGCCCGACGGGGAGAGGTAGCTCTGGTGAGGTACAAGAGCTGGAAACGTTTGAAATAGACGGCGAGCTGCAGGGCCTCGCAACAGACCCAATTGCATCTAATCAGGTCACTGAATGATTCGCCGTTTATGGATAACTTTTTGGGCGCGCAACTTCGGGAGAATGGAATTTTCAGGCCTGAACATCAAGAAACGCGGTGCGTCGCCGTTTGGTGGCTTCGTTTTGCGGCAGCCGCGTCGATGATGGCATGGCGTGGTGTTAGCTCGATGGGGGAGTGCTCAACGACCAGCGCTGCGATCGAATTTAGAGGCGCCATCTGGCCTGCTCGATAGTGGACACGCGCTGCAAACTGCCAGCATGCTGCTCGGTGCTATACAGCAAGGTGAGAGACAGGCTAAAATGTGGGTTTTTGGATGTCCGTTATTTTGTCTGGAAGCTAGCACCGATGAAATGGCACGACTGACGCGACAAGATTCAAAGGCTTTCATGCACGCCAAAGATCCAATTCAGCTCGCGGGTGACGTACTGCCTGTAGCTCTGTCAGGGTCTCGGCCGCCCGAAAAGAGTCTCTCCCACGCGACGACAGGGCTGGTGGGCCTGAGGTGTCAGGCCAGATTCGCAAATTGCCGATTCTGGGCACATGGGGTTTTCGCCGTGACTGGTCGGGGAAATTTTTCCCGGAAGGATTGATGGCGTGGTATACCTGCTTATTCCAGTACATGGGGCTTTGACAGGACTGCTCCGGCCATTCACGCGGGCCAGACAGACAGACAGCTGGCGGGTGACTGGCATCCACCTGGCCGCTGCGCGCTTTGTACTGTACGACGTCGAGCTCTGCCCGTTGCGTGGGTCGATGCTGCAACGCCGTCACTTCCCGCGGGGCAACACGCCTGCCTGTGTCTGTTTCTGTCCGGATTTTTCGTTTTCTCGCAACGCGCCTTGCGGAGTCCTTGTGAATGCCTTAAGCACCATGCCCCTCATTATGCCGCCGCCTTGATCACGACCACCTCAAGGCAATGCGTTGGCCGACCCCCGTGCCAGCGAATTTTCCACAACGGGCGGTTCTTCTTTGACAGGTGGACGTGGCTCCGTCTCGCCAATCAGGCAAAATATCGATCACACGGGGCTGACGTGTTCTGTCTGCCGGTCCCAATCGTGCCGAGAGTCGTACAGAGGATCGGCACTCACTCTTCAGAGCAGGGCATATTGTGGCACCTGTGAAGAAGGGCCTCTTGAAACTTCACTACGGATCCATTTGGCACACAATTTCCACCGAATTTATTCTTGACACAGACCTCCTTGTTGGACACGAGTCTCCGTCGCATGGCCCCAAGCGTCAGGCCTCAAGCTTGTATTCGCCGAAGCTCGGCCAGTTACATCTCGCCTCGCTTGCGTCTCGTACGAATCCAATCCCTACCGCGAGTAGACCGGTCGTTTCCAAAACTGAGGAACCGAAAAGGCAACTTCATCCATGAGTGTGGCAAAGTCGGGCATGTGGCGTCCACTGCCCGTTCCGCCCCCAAGTGGCGTCCCCGTGCTTCTGGCAGCTGTCGAAACAGGACCATCATCGTACACTGTCCGTGTAAGTGACCTGGCAAATGTATGGTCAGAGTCCCTGGACAGAAAAGCCATTTGCTTAAGGGGTTGGAGTGAGAACACCTGCATTGATCCCAGTGACACGCCGGAGAACATGGCCAAGCTCCTGTCGTGCTTAAGAGCAGCCCTGGATACTTGCCAACCTGATCACAATACGACAAGGATCACATTGTCGCCCGCGGTCCCAGCCAATGCCGGAGAAGACGGCATCACTATCGAGATGACATGTCCGTTGCCGGGCATCGGTTCTCTGAAGTGGCCGATACATCTGGCAAAACAACAGTCATCAGCACTCGCATCGACTTTGATCTTCCCACTCATTCAAGCACAGTCCGATAAGTCGCGGGAAATTCAATCGTTGATACAGACGGTGCGATCAAAAGATGCAATCCTTACCAGACTCATCAACGGTCTCGAAAAATCGGGGACGGGGCTGGAGCACGTATTTACGTCACTCTCTGGCCGTAAAAAGGTTACACGATCCGATGCTGAGGACAAAGTCGAGAGACTAGCCCCGTTTAACGAGCGAGATTGGAGGGAGCAGCTTGCAAATGACGACACTCAGTTCACGACTGTGGACCAGCTGGCTCGCAGTGTTTTCAGCAAGGACGAATTGTCTCCTCAAATTAATGTTGGATTTGATGTCTCCCCTGCCCAAGACGATTGGTGGCGAGCCTTCAAAGCCACAACCCCCGTGCCTGGGCAGAAGCCCTCGTCAAGCGAGCCGGCCTCAGCCGACGGGCCAAATGCGCCTTTCTCACAAGGTGGCCCGAGTGACAATGACGATAGTTTTCAAGTTCAATCAACTCCACCACACCTCAGACTACCTGCAAGTAGCAGTGTCGGGACTGTCGAGGAAGCCACATATGATGATTCCACAGTAGGCAATAATAATTCCAGAGTCGCGAAAGACGCGCCGTCTCCCGCTTTGTCCGACGACAGTCGGCAATTTGAAACCAGGAAAAGCCCGAACCCTCGGCAAGCCACAGATGGCGAAGAGAGATTGGCCGCACGGCCCATTCGATCCCCATCATCAAGGGGCTCTGCACTACACCAGGCGGAAGATGACAGCGAGACCGCCTCTGAAGCTTCGGACAGTGACGAACAAGTTGCGGCGCTCAAACCAGAGCCATCCACGTGCTTGCCACCAGACTCACCCAAGGGCCGGCCAAATCAGAAGTCGGGCGTCATCGGCACAATTGGAGGATCTGCCCCTAAATCAAATAGCGAAGTAACAGCCACATCGTTGGATGAAGAAGCATCTGCAGCGAAAAGCGCCAGACCCAAAAGATTGGGACGAATCGGCGGTGAAGCAACTGCATCCAGTACGGAGAGCGGAAAGATCTGGCGCGGCCGAACCTCGGGGTGTGCGGAAGGTCTATCAGGGACGGTACAGGTGCGAGAGACGTCTCAAGAGCGGGCAGATCGCAAAAGGGAGGAGCTCAAACAGGAATTGGAAAAGAAAACTGCGGCAGGCCCCGCAAAGAAGAAACGACGATTCTGATGAAGTGCATATCGGCAGCTCGATCCTGGCCACGGTACGCCGGTCTGAGCAAGTCGATGATGCTACGTCAATCTAGTAGATTATCTATTGTGGTCCCACACACTCACTGTCTGCAGTCGGGTACACCGAATGAACTCTGGCCAGCAAACCAAAGGCTTTGGTCTCTCGATCTTTGAGCGCTGGCAACATTACGTTCAATCACCCGAGACATAAAGGGTGCCGCTCCCGGATTTCATGGAAATCAAACGGCTCGCTTCATGCTGAGAAGTCGGACTAGAGCATCAAGTTTGGCGCACTCGTCTGATGAGGATGACAAACCGCATCGGATTCTGCTTCAGATGGCGATTTCAATACCAAGTATGTCTCCCAAGGCGCTGTCGGGCTGTTGTGCTTGGGAAGGCACGCCAGCAAACGCCGGTCATCCATGGCCGCTTGCGGGGAAGCCTCAGAGATGAGTGACGTGTCAGCAGTCTGGTGCATCTAAGTGGATGCTTTTGCTCAGTTTGAGCGTTTGGCGCTGCCGCAATGGGCTGCTTCGTCACTCGGTCGCATTCGTAGTTTAGGTCAGCCTTGCGCAGTAACGTGTCAGCACGAAGCGACTAGCGAGCGACCCTTGGCCACTCACATGGAAGTAAGGAGCAAGGATCTCCCCGGCAGGATGCAGAGTCCTCCGTGATACCGTCGCATCCACGACGGATCGAAAGAGGAAAAGACGGGCAATGCGCTAGGCCGCCCGCTCCCTGGCGTCGCGGCAGCGGGCCGCTCCTGGGCCGCTCCTTGCCAATAAACCAGCCAGCGAGTTCAAGTTCGATCGCGACAGGAGCCGTTGGGGCCTTTGATCTCTCACGATTTCGGCTGCTCCAGGCTTGTGAAGGGATTGTCAATCGGGAGACACTCTATACCTCTCGTTCCAATCGGTGACGCGTAGCGTCTGGTCCTGCCAGCCGCAGATCAGCGGAATCAGCCCGTGGCTGATGCATGCGAGCTATTTGCAGCTTCGATGAGATGGCTTGCACTGTAAGACATACTCGGAGATGTCCCGCTATTCCGACCACTCAAGCATTGGATGAACCCCACTCATACTAGACTACGAGGTCGATGAAGGCCTTCGTTCTGGATAAGGGACGAGACATTGAGGAGGTACATGACATCAGTTGGGCTAGTCGCAACGTGGTGACATCAGGTTCGTGGATTTCCAAGCGCGAACTGCCATCCCTGTTGGGTCTGCTCTCCGGAGTTCCAGCGACTTCATGGCTGCGTTTTCCTTGGTGGCAGGGAACAGAAGAGAGCACATTTGAGAGATTCCGACCGGCAACATCATCGGGCATGCTCACATTCTTATCGGCTGCGTTGTCTGATCAGCAGTCTCAGGGTTGAGACTCTAGAAGGCTCAAAGGAGTTGTCGCTCCTGAGCATCTGACTGACAGGTCCCGTCATGCAATTTTGGTGGGAAATACGCAAGACATGGTGTCGACTTGTATCTCGAGAGGCTCTTCCGGGATGACGGCGAAGCGGCGTCGCTCGCCTGAGACCCGGCACATGTTTCTCATACATGCTTGTCTTTGCATGCATCTAGGGCCGAACACATCTCACTCGAGTAGGTTCCTTTCGGCTGTATCGACGAAACCTGGGGTTTTCTGCCAGCTTCCGCCGTCAGCGCCAATGACAGAGTAGAACATGACCGGTGGCAACGTCATGGACGGGTGAAGTCTTCACTCAGCTGCTTCACAACAGCATGCACGCATCCGGATTTTCCTTACCGAAACGCTCGCGCATTTGCATCGCGCATGCATCCTCTCTGCAGCATCCTACGAACGCCCGAGGGGTCGAATGGAGAGGTGCGCGGGCCATAGGCGTCTTCTAGGCAGTTGCATAGCACGCGGGTGGGCTGAGACCACCTTCAGATTCGTACATGAACAGCATCTCGAATCATGCGATTGCTGGGATGGCATCAGATGGGGGAGGTTCAAGCGCGATGAAGGTCTCAGTTCTGACCGTTAACACCCGAGAGCCAAAGCACGCCTTCAACTTCTGTGAATCGGATGCGTGGCCGGAGCCAGGGCCGATGGCGATGATTTTAATTGCTGAGCTCATCGCCGTGGCTATGAGACGGGGCGATCGATGGCCGAGCTTCGAGCGAAAACGAAGCATTGAGTCTTTCCACACAGTCTTGGCCTTATCATGATATCGGCTTTGAGCTGTTCCCCTCGACAATCGCCATGAGTTGCTATCGATTCTTGGCGCGACTACCGTTCGCTCGTCAGTGGGCCTCTCTGCCCACACGTGCATATGGCGTGCAAGGTTGCTGATCGGCTCGCCGACCAAATACGCCGATAGTTCAGAGATTCAGCGCTCAGCATGAGACCAAGTGGGCTGGCTGCGGCTCGAAGTCCCCGGGTGGCAGCACAACGGCCGAGAAAACGTCGTGTGCTGCTCATTCAAGACAGTGCCTCAGCGTGACGAGGTGTCTTGAGATGAGCTTCCAGGTCACACAAGGAAAGACAAAGGGCTTGGGTCGACAACTCGTCCACGGTAGCATTCAAAGTCACGGCCAGGACTGGCTGTCAGAGCCTGTCTCGGCCCAGCGAAGTTGTGGTACGTTGCCTGCCTCTTACGATCAGGGAGAGGCGCAAGACATGGGATGGACTTGTGTCACGCACACCATTCTTTCCCCCCTCCCTCGTGGCGTGGCTGGATGAAGAGAGAACAAGTCAGGGAGGACAAGACTTGACCAGAGATGGCGATGATCTGCGCGAAGAGTGGCACCCCCAGATTCCCATTTGGACCGGGCCTCTGACAAGGCTTCAGTCAGCAGCAGCAGCAGCCATGCTTTTATCACCGGGAGATTATTGAATCGAAAATCGGAGTTGCGCCCCGAAGTGGAGCCCCGAAGTGTGAATGCCGTTCGAATCCAAGCTTTTCCTTTCCTGCAACCGGGGGTGATGATACATTTACGCGCACCCCATCAGCCCTGCCCATCAGAGAGCACACAGGCTTGACAGGCCGAACGAGCTTGGCCACCTGGCACAGCAATAGCTACTAGGCCCCCCCGCCCCTCTCTACCCCCGCGGCAGACGTCTGGCTTCCGCTCAACCCAGCGCCGTCTCGATTCGCTGCATCCCATCGCAATCAGGACTAGGGGCACAACATGATGACGAGCCCCGGGTTCCTTGTCTCATTGTCGTATCCACATAGCCGCCATTCACCATGCACTTCGGAGTGAGAAGCGGGGAGTGAGGGGGAGGATAGCAACAGGTACATTTGGCCATGCAACGGGTCAACGGATGCCGAAGCGTAACGACGCAACGGGGAAAAAGCAAAATACGAAGAGATGCACAGGAAGAAGAGGGGCGAACGGCCAACACCCTACGATAGCCGGGTCTAGCAGGGATGCCCCTGTTAAGTCTCCTCCAACGGGCTGCCAACGATATCGTTGCCGCGAGCTACCAATCCCTTGGGTCAAGTCAAGTGGAACCAACAAGAGCACTGACTTCACAATGGTGGGCGTGATGCGTGACGGTTCGCAATGAGGTCGAGCTGCCACGCTATCAAGAAGATTGTTTCGCTGTTCCTGAATGTTCGCCGACAGGGCCACGATACACGCCGCACGTGTTCGTCGGCAAAGAAGACTTGGCCGTACGGCGTTCGAGACTCAAGGGATCGGACGGATCTTGCGGGCAGGCCAATGAGTCAGTTTAGCGTCAGCAGATGGCGTTGCAGTACGATCAACACAGCCCAATCTCTACTCCCACGCATCGCTGTGGCTGCGGTTTCCTACCATTGCCAAGATACTATTGCCAGCCGGAAAACATGTTTGCAGAAAGGGGAATCGGAAAAAAAAGACTTTCATCGAGAAAAACAAACGCGCAAATGCATGAGAGAATGCCGTCATGTTCCAGGAAGGGATAGGCACCTTCTACTTCTTCTCCACCACAAGCGTGGGTGATTCGCGGCCGAGAAGCACTCGTGGAATGAAAGGAAAAATTGCCCGCGCAGCCAACGTGTCACAGCGGCCGGGCGGCCGCCGTTGCTCCAACTCTCTCTGTACGTACATAGCGGCCAAGATGCAGCACTCTCATCCGTCTCATGATTGCGGGGTCTCGTAGTCTCCACCAAGGTGAGCGTCTGTGACTGCATCTCGGCACACGTCTTTCCCCTTCGCTTCCCCCCCTTGGGCGCTCACTCACTCGATAGGAGGGGGAGAAAGGCGGTGACAGAGAGGAAAGGGGGGCGCCGAAGACAGTCTTTTGGCTCAGGCCTCAGTCAGAAGATGTGAGTCGCATGGGAAATCGAACGGAAGCTAGATGGCAAGTCGCGACTTTGCTAGCCGGCCAGAAATGGCCAATTCCAGATCGCTGGAACCGCGCCGTTCAGGATATCACCCAACCCTGCCCACCACGGCCCTCACTGCCAAGATCTCACAGGCCAGATAGAGATGCAAGCCAGGTTGTAGCGGCCTGTGGGAGCCCATCCTGGCATCCCTGCTAAGGGGATTGCGCTTTTGGCTCCCGCACTTTTTGCCCATCTCGCATCAAGCAGGTGCCCTGAGCTGGTCAGAGTACCAGAACACGCCCCCTCCAGTCCCATTCTCCCCCAACTTTCCGGATTCAGACCCTGAGCCAGCCATCTCAGCCTGTGGTAAAAATGGAAGGGAAAACAAGTATGAGGACTGCACAATCTGCATGAACGAGCGCGCGCGCGCTCTCGCGGCAAATCATCAGATCGGATTGGGACGTGTCGGCTGAGATGGTTGTGAGCCATGGGCCTCGGGAGGCTCAGGGAAGGGGGAATCCTGATACGGAAAAAAAAAAAATCAAAGATCGGACGTCAATACTGCGCTTTGTGCAGCTACAGGCACCGATGACTATTCCACCACGGTGGGCTTTCTGGCAGAGGGTTGAAGTGTGGTGCAGGATTGAAGTTGCCGGCTTCTGCGAGTCGGTAGTTGCCACAGGAAGGCCTGTCTAGTTCGCCGACGTGGTATTTCTTGTCATTCGTGGCCCTCCCCTGGCACGGTCCAGCGAGCCCGTCATAGCAGGTGGTGTGACAGACATGGTCCTGCATGTCACTCCTGCTCGGAACGATTGGATGAAAGTCGGAACAGGCTGGCTGCGAGCGCATCGCTTCCGGCATGGCGCCGACTGCAAAGCCAGCTGCCGCCGCCGCCGCTGCTGCTGCTGCTGCGGTCGGATAACTCAGTACCGGTGATAAGTAAGATACTTCTGGGACGACGGGTGGTGCGTACACGTACGGCTGCATGGGCGAGGACGACGGAAAGGATGCTGGGGCTCCATACTGCATCAGTCCCGGGGCACTTTCAGGCACGGGCAGGTGAATCATTTGGCCGTGGCTCTGTTGCCGCTGCCGGGACGCTCTCGTTGCACATCCCCCTTTGCTCCCAGAGAGCGCTCTCTTTGCGGAATGCTCAATGGCCCAGGGATTATGGGCCGCTCTCGAGGCAGACATGCGCCTGGCGTAGCTGCCCTTGCGGTACCTGGTCGTGCTCTGGACGCCGTTGCCCACGGCCCAGGCCTCCAGGAACCACTCATTAACGCGCTTCGACGACGACGCTCTGGAGGACTTGGTCGCCTTTGCGCCCGCCCTGTCGCGTTTACTGAACGCCTTTATGGAGTCAGCTTCTGCCGCGCCTCGGAGACTGGGAAGAGGGAGACGGGGGTGAGTGGGAGGGAAAGGGCAAGGGCACAAAGCGAAGAAAAAGCAAAGCACGTACTGCGTTCATGCTCAGGTTGTGGCGGATGCTGTTCTGCCAGCCTCCGGCCTCTCTCACTGCCTTGTTGGTGTTGTCCCGGAACCACTGGTAGATTTCCTGGAGCGTCATGGAATGATCAGGGCGGCTCATGAAAGCCTTGTAGATCAGCTTTGCGTAGGGCTCGTCTGGCCTGTCACCGCCGGCTCCTGATTCGGCGGGAGCCGGAGGTGAACAACTGGCCACGACGGGCTGATGAATCTGGGCCGCGGCGCTTACGGCGGCTTCACGCTCCACCACGCTTTCCGGAGGTTGAGCAGCCGAGACTTCAATGACGAGAGGCTGGCAGGCTTCCGATCCCCACAGGTTGCTGCAGTCGGCATGCCTGTATTCGCCGCCGCATGGTGCAACAGGTGCTTCGGGATAATCGAGCCCGAGGCCGGCTGGTGAAGCTGGCGTGGAGAGGGTCGTGACTTGCTGCAACTGATATTCGCCCTCTGGAAAGGAGAGACTCACACCGACACAATCCAGTCCCGGCCCGGTCGGGGGGGATGCTGCTGTGGAGAAGGCGCCGATGCAACCAGTGACCTCGGCCGGATCAGAGGTCTGCTGTGAAGTATCTGTCAATGTCAAAGTTGTGGCCGTCACGGCTGCTGCTGCTGCTGCTGCTGTCGGGTCCAAATCCAAGGGCCACGGGCCCCAGTCATTGCTGGGCGGTGACAGACCGCCCACGTAGTCCCCGTTTACTGCGTCAAAGCAAGGCGACGGTCCCTCAAAACAGCTGTCGATGTCATCACCGGGAGCCAAGGGAGGCGACGGCCAGATACTTGGGACTGTGCTTGTCGACTGGCTCGACACCACGGCACTTTCCTCGGGTGAGGAGGAGTAAGACGGGATGAAGTGGTACGGAGTGTTGAAAGACATGGCCGGCGGAGCAGCCATGGTACTGTTGACGGCTATTTCGTGGGGAGAGACAAAAAGAGGGCGTTCGTTTGTCATGTCCGCAAAGAAGTGACGGGGCAAGAAGACGGCTTCTTTGCCGGCAAGCTCCAGCATCGTGCCCGACTTTCTTCTTCTTACCTCGCCCTGCTCTCTCCCTCACAATCACTGACCCTGGGAACGGTTGCGCAGAAGAATGGGGAGTGTGATTATGACGGCGATCGTGTATTTCGCCCAAATTTTCCCGACGAGAGGCTCGCATAGGCAGCTGCGTGTGTGTGTGTCTGCTTGCCTCCTCTATTGCTCTGTCGATATGAGGGGTATATTGAAGTGGTGAAGCATGAATGAAGGGAAAACGGTGATGAAGCAGAAGAAGAAGAGCAGAACAAAGGCTTGAACGAAGGTTGATTCAGAGCTGCTCTTTCGTTTTCGCGAGCCGACAAGAACTCTGCTGTTGTCTCTGGCACCACAATGTGCGCAGGGAGCAGCAGGGCATCTACTGACACCAGAATGTGCAAACAACAGTTTGATACTTCACCATAATGTGTCGAAACATGTCGTTCGAGAAGGTCTGCTGGAAGGAGTTTTTGGGAACCGAGACGACTTATAGCAGCAGTCTGGCAAGCGCCGCTTGCTCAACCGGCATGGCTCGTTCTCTCTCTCTGTCTCTCTCTCTCTCTGTCTCCCACACACATCTCTCTACACACACCTGCACGTCCACGCATACTCAGGTCATGTATACATTCAGGCTTGCACACACACCACACCCCCCGCCCCTTCTTTTCCCTCATTAGCGTTTTTGTTCTTTTCCCAGGAGCCCGTTTTTGACAGGCCATGGGGTCAGGATTGGGCAAGGAGTGTCGGCCGGCCGCGCACACACGCACACACGCACGGCGGGCGTCTCTGTTCGGCCGTAGTATGGGTCTGGCTGTCGTAGCAGCACGGCTCGTTGTGCAACTCGAGCATCATTAAACGGGCCGGCAGCAGATCTGAGCCCATCCCATCCCTCCTCCAGTAGCATCACAACGTGGACGAGAAAAAGTGGAGTGGCGTGAAGGAGAGAACAGGTTTCTTGCGATTTTTTGCTCTACGTACACCGGGGGCCCAGCGTGTGTGTGCGTATGCGTGTCTCGTTTTTTGCATGTACGTACGTACGTACGCATGTATATATATATGTGTATGCACAGCGTGCATAGAGCTAGGACCCGTGAGCTGCACGGGATGCCGGCAAGGGGGAGCCTGACAGCACAAGACATGCACGCATAATCAGCAGCAGCAGCAGCATAATCAGCAGCAGGAGGAAACGGAAGAAAGGAAGTGGAAGGGGTGTGTGTGTTCGAAGACGCATTGGCAAAGGGAAAAGGTTCGAGCAACACGCCCCCCCCTCAAAACGTAAAAGTGAGCACAAGACTGGCAGGCTCAAACAGTGACACGCCGTGTAACGCGTGCACCTTTTGACACCTCTGACAGATAGCGCCGTGTACATGTTGAATCATCAGGCTTTTTGTGAGAGGACAGAGACACGAAGAAAAAAATAAGAAAAAAAAACCTCTGCCTCGTCTCGCTACCAGGACTACAGTGCATGTTGCCCACAATTTCTTTCTATGCCTCTTTATGCCTTGTTACTTTTTTTCCTTTGCTGACTTTAGCTACATCATGTGGTCTGTACTGTTTTTGGGGGCTGGCGTCTTGCTTTTTTTTCTCTCGGCGGTCCCCCGGAATCTGACCCGTTCCTTGTTTGCGCACATGGATACTTGCATTTGGTGCACAAAGAGGAGGAGGAAGAGGAGGAGGAGGAGGAAGCGTAACGACTGGGGATGTATTACTAGTCGCATTCTTTCCCGCCCCCCTTCTTCTAGAAGATCGGCCGGCGGCCCGGACTGCATGTATAAGAAGACGAGAAGATCCCCCACCCCCCCCGTCCTTTCCCTTTCGCCATGGAGATGACCGAGAGAGAAGAGAGGAGGAAACATAGCCTCGTTGTCAGACAAAAACCACCGCTCCAGCGCTCGGTCCAACAGTAACCAAAACCAGAAGAAATAAGAGAAGATCCGATACGCCACGCCTACTCGAACCAGGCGTTTCCCCTGATGCGCCGACTCTGCCCTGCACCACGGCTGCAGCTCTGTGATTCCCCGGTGGTGGTGGTGATGACGGCGATGACGGCGGCCACTGCCAGCCCAGCCCAGCCCAGCCCAGCCGGGCTCGCCACGATCCAGACGCAAGAGCCAGAATCGAGTCGTTGCTTCCGCATAAAACCTCCGCATGCCTGCTCGCTCATCCGCTGGCCTGGTGAAAATACGGTACCTGACGATGACGAGAGCTCCCCAGCACATTGGGAGCGCTAAAAAGGTTTGCACGACTAGGCAGGCAAGGCGGGGCAGGCAGCGGACGCCGTCGACCACAAGCAAGCCCGGCGGCGGCGCGGCCGAAAAACGAAAAACACGAAGAGCGTGGTATCCCGGACGAAACAGGTTTACTACTTTCGGTAAAAGATCTGCCGGCGGAGAAAGCATTAGATGGGCGAGGCAGACAAGAGAGGTAAAGCGCGGCAAGCATATATGTCGGGGAAGAGAGGAAGGGGGGAAAGGTGCCAAACATACCTTTTTGAACTGAAAATGCAACTGGAGGGTGCCCTGAACTTTGTTAGCACGCGTCACGATATTACCTTTTGAAACAAGTACCAATGTCTGAGAGAACAAAGACAAACACACACACACACAAAAGGGGCTCACGGGAACAGAAAAGGCGAGCCGGCAAGGGGGGGACGTAAACGTACCCCTTCAAAAGAACTCTTAAAGCCCCGTTCTCTCTTTGCGCTATAGTCCCACTCCTTGTCGACGATGCGAAAGGCAATGTCCTCGTAGGGCGGCCCGGCCGTGAAGCGGATGATGCACGTGTCGTTTTCGCCGGCGGCGGCGAGCGACTCGCCGCGGCGCCGGCCGTGCTCGCGGATGATGCGAAAGGTAGGCGCCTTGGTCTTGTCGACGAGGTCCGGGTAGAAGATGTTGAACCTGTACCCGTGCACCACCTTGGGCGGCGGGTTGTCGTGGTCGTAGTGCGTCTGGTTGTACTTGTTCCATTCGTAGCCCATCTGGACGCGGTTGAAGTAGCGCGGTTTCTTGCGCGCCTTGTGTTCGTCGTCCGCGTGGCCCCCCGGCGGCGTCTTGGCCGGCGCGACCTCTTCCTCGGCCGCGAAGACTTCCTCGTTGTCCAGGACGCCCTTGGCCGCTTCGCGGTTGTAGAGCACGTCTGTGGCATTGATGGAGCTGGTGGTGGTGGCGGGCAGGGGGCCTCCCCTGTTGTTGTCTGACGCGGCGGCGCCTCTGCTTGCCTGGATCGCTGCTGACGGGTTTGCCGCGTTTTGGCTGCTGGTCGTGGCGGCGGCGGCGGCCCGCGCTGATGCTGCTGCTGGTGTTGAAGCCGACGTTGATGGTGATGTTGATGCGCCCCCTTCTCCTTCTCCTCCTCCCCTGGCAGCGAGCAGATCCGCCCGCTTCTGCTGAATACCGGCGAATATGCGCTTCAGCGTAGCCTTGGCCTGCCAGACCTGGAGGTGGCGCAGCAGCTGCTGCCAGTAGTCGGTGTCAATGTCCTCGTCGGACCGGAGCTTTGCGCTGATCTGCTTCTCCAGCGCCGCCAGCTGCTCGTACGTCTTGGGGCCCAGGATGCGGTCGATGTCGTCGACGACGCTGTTGACCACGCGGCCGTCCTGCGTGCTCGCGCGCAGCTTCTCCGCGTGGTGCGCGCACAGCTCCCGGCACGCCTCCCAGTACTGCCGAAGCTGCGCGTTCTTCTCGAGGCAATGGAAATGCCCAATGTCTTTTTGGAGCTGCGTGAGCTGCGCCAGACTGTTCGCGCCTTGCGCTCCAGCTCCTGCGTTTGCTCCCTCTGCTCCTCCTCCTCCCGTCGCCGCCAGCAGCAGTAGGTTGGCCGGATCCTCGAGCGCTATATCCAGATCGGCGTCTTCGTCTTCGAGAATGTCGCGCCCCGGGTCGATGTACCGCAGGTTGAAGGCGAGTCTGTCTATCGGGGTGGCTCGCCCCTCGCGCACACGGATATCGGCTGCTTTCTTGGACTGCTTCATCACAAACATGTCTTCGTCGGCGACGTATTTTCGCGCCTGCTCTTCTTCCGTCAGGTAGTGCGCTGCCGCCGCCGCTGCTGCGCGGGGAGGGCCCGGTCTAGAGGGCTTGGAGACGCGGTTCTTGGAGCCGCGGTGGTGCCGGTGTGGTTGTTCGTGTTGTTGTTGTGACGATCGTGATGGTGGTGGTGGTGGTGATGCGGCGCCGGCGCCGTCAATCATGGCGCGCCGGCCGGGATCCATGGTTGCTGCTTCCTCGGCCGTGTACGCCAGACCAGGGCGGGGTCAGAGGAGCGGTGATGCTCTGCTATCTGAACGGGGAGAGGCGACGACAGCCTGATGAGCGTTTGGTGTATGTAGGTGTTGGGCGGGCCTGCGTCAGATTGGTTGTGACGTCGAAATAGAGTTGCGATGAATGGAACAGTCCATCGTGGAAAGAATTAAAGCGGGGCTGACCTCGAATCGCCAACCTTCATCGACAATCACGACGAACTTCACCTTACCCACTTCAGATACACAATTGGTCGAAAGATAGTAGTTTATGAAACTGTGTGGAGTGATGGGCTTTTGTTCCCCAGTTTCAGCCTTTGCATTTCGAGCCTGTTGATGTCATGGCAGGCAGCGTCTCTTGTGGGAAACCAAAATAGAAGCATGTGTAGATCTAGTCGCTGGAGTCTTTACAATGTGCTCTGCAATGCCGCTAGGCCTCAGTACCGGAAACCCTCTCGGGACCAGAGACAGGAAAGAGGAAAAATGGAATAGAACAAGATGTCTCGAGCGTAGCGAGGCCAGCCCGCCGCAGGCGACTCCTGGTAGGGCCGCCGGAGGCAAATAACACACAGGGCTGGCCCATTCACAGCTCCCACATGGACAGCTTTTTCAGGGCAAGGAACAAGTCAACGCAAATAAAATACAGGGCTGGCTCATTCACAGCTCCCGCATGGACAGCTTTCTAATGCCAAGGAACAAATCGAGCGCAGCGAGGACAGCCCGCCGCAGGCGACCCCCGGTAGGGCCGCCGGAGGCTTAATCATACAGCAGTCACACGTATGACCAAGCAGCAGTAAAATGAAAAGAAAATCATCATGATGAAAAGAACCGAAAATGAAGAAATTACAGAAAACAGATGTGCGCTGCGCTGAAAAGTGGAGGAGGCTCCGCGCAAAGGGTATCTATAATACACATTCCTGCTCCTTTCCCCATCGTCATCATCGTCATCATCATCGCTGACGCGTCATCGTGGCCGACGAACGCACGTCGGCGTCCACAGGGTCTGGCTTGTCCCGTCCGTTGCAGCCCAGGGGATGCCGGGCTTCTCTCATTACATCACCTCCCAACGCCCACCGGTCAAGAAAAGTAAGCTGGCTGGCGGCAACGTCGTGCACCAGGCCACGAACGCTCCAGTGCCGCATCTGGGCCGAGAAAGGGGCGATTGCAAATGCTACAAGTGACGATTCTAACCGCACGAGCGGTAACATCGCCATCGCCATCACCACCCCTGGTGCGTCTGCGTGCTGTCCATCTCCAGATCCTTCAGGTTCTGGCTCCAGTGCTTCCAATTGAAGTCCCCGCCCAGCATGTCCTCGTCTTCCTGCGGCACCTCGAACTTGGTGTTCATAATGGTGAAGGGATCGGTCCACAGGTACGGCGGCATGCTGTCGCTCGTGGGCTGCATCTGCGCCGCGAGCATCTCCTGCTGCAGCGCATCCTGGTTCGACAGCTGGGATTGGAGCGTCGACTGGCGCGTCGTCAGGGCGGGCGTGCCGTTGATGCTGCTGCTGCTGCTGCTACTGTTGTTGTTGTTGTTGTTGTTGTTGCCGTTACCGGTGGTGCCGTTGCTGGTGAGGCCGTTGAGATTCCAGAATTCGACCATGCTGGCGTGCGGTTGGGCCATGAACCCGTCCACATAGTCCATGTCAGCGGCCGACAAATCGAAAGTGGGCGTTGCCAAGCTGCCATTCGATGAAGGTGGCTGCGTTTTCGTCGGGCCGTTACTCAGAGATGACGGCGCCAGCTGCTGCTGCTGCTGCTGCTGCTGTTGTTGTTGCGCTTGGTGTTGTGGTGCGGCCAACGATGCAAGACTCGCGTCTTCTCCTCCCAACCGGACCAGTGACAGCCACTGCTCTCGCACGACGTCCATCCTGTTCTCAGGGCCGGGCATAGGACTGAAGCGCGCCTGTGCTGGGTGTTTGCGCTCTTCGGCATCCAGGCGGCGCGCTTCGTCTGGGTTTGCCCGCAGACGTGACAGTTCTGCCTCGCGGTGCTTGCGGGCTCTCGCAAACAGTTGTCGCAGAGGCAGAACAACGGCTGCGTGGTCTGACTTCCTGGCCAGTTCGAGCGGGTCAATGTCGTAGCCGTTGACGGCATCCCATCCTCGCTCCACCAGAGCGGTCCAGGGGCGACGACACGTCTCGATGAGGGTGTAGGCGATGGCGTGCCAGTTGGTGTACGTCTTGAAAAGCCACCGGTACTGCTTGCATCGCGCGTCCGTGTTGAGCTTGTGATTGAGCTCGATGAGTTCAATGGCGGCGACGTAGATGCGCTGTCTGATCTCGTCCGAGAGCTCCACCTCGGACCCGGGAAACAGCATCGGGTGATAGATGATGAGGCACATCTTGGCCACGATGACCCGGGCAATCATGGCAGCTACCCAGTACAGAGCGTCCGTCTCGTCAAGTACGTGTTGCAGAAACCTGTGCTCGACCCGTTGGTATACGTCGAGCAGCATGCGCTCCCTCTCCGCAATGCTCGTCTTCTCGGCGTTTGGGCACAGAGACGACATGGCAGATGCGGCGCTGAGCAGCCGTCTGGACAGGGCACAGATCTCGCACCTGACGATGGCGACTGCGCTGTCGGATCTGCCTTCACGCGGCGCCGGCGGCTCGGTGCTCTGAGGACAAATGTCCAGATCGTTGATGTTGTTCGGCTTGAGCGTATCGTAGGAGCGTTCCGATATTGCCATGTCCATCCCGAGCTCTTCGGAAGATCGGAGGTCCAAGACCAGGATGGCCCACCACAGTCGTCGACGCATCTCCGTCTCGAACGGCGACAGCCTCAGGTGAGTCCCGTCCCGGTGGAGGCCCATGCCCTGTGCGAGGCGAATGAGAAGCCCAGTCAGCGCCCAGCAAAAGCGGCTCTCATCATAGCGCCTCACGACAATAAGGAAGAGGGTGAAGGCTTGCAGCACAGCCAGGTCGGATGTATCCAGGAAGTTTGCCTTGGACAGTGCCTGCTCGACAGCGAAGCGGTACTGGACGATGAGGTCATCTTTGCATGCTCCGAAATTGGTCTTGACCTGCGGGGTGTATTCAGGTCAGCTTCGCTACCCCTGATGTGGAGAAGTCAGGCACTCGACGGCGGGCAGACTTACTTCGTCGGGTTCCAGTGAGGTGATGGCCGCAAAGTAAATGGCAAAGACCAGCGCCTCGTTCCCGGGGCTGAGCCCGCCGCACTTCCTCCTGGCGTCACGCTGTACCAGGTCCACGGTGGGAACGTGTACGAGTTTGATGAGAGGCTCTACGTTTTCCTGGTAGACCGACCACAGGAATGTTGCATGTGAAGGGAGGGGATGGCATTTCTGCAAATCGACGTCAGCTGATCGGTAGCCCAGCACGAACGCATGATGATCTGCAACGCTGGCGTGAGCGGTTGCAGGCGAGTCCGTCGGTGTCCCCTCCATTTCCGAGTCGTCGTCCTCGTCCGTGAGTCGCTGCGTTTCCTCCCGGATCGCGTCGAGCTGGATGCCTTGCTCGTCAGCACAGGAAGCAAGGAGAGGGTACGGAGGTAACACCTAGAAAAGGACCGGAGGCACTGACCTCGTCGTTCAACTTGGACCAGAAAGCACTGCTCACGTAGCGCGAGGTGCCACGACCTTCGTTCGACACCATGCGACCAAAATTCTCCTTGCTCTTCTGCCTGATCTTGCCGCTTTCACTCCGGTGGCTGGCGGGTGAATCGGTCCCTGCAGGACTCGCGTGGATCCCCGTGACATGATCCAGGCTACCGGACGTGGGCCGCCGGGACAGCGCGTCGCTTCCCACCTGAGTGTCGGGTGAAGCGGCCACCGACGAGGGCAGCCTGTGCGTGGGCTCCTCGATCTGGCTGCCCAATTCCTCGACGATGCCCTCCAGCTTCTTCAAGCGCTTGATGAGCTCCACCTCCCTCTGACTGGAGGATTTGGGCGGCGCATTGGGGTCCTTGGGCCGGGGCTGACGGGGCGCGCGACCCGGCGCGGGAAAGACGCACGATATCTGAGCCCGGCGACAGTTGGAGCACGGCATCTGCTTGTCGCATCGAACCTTGCGGCGGCGGCATGTGACGCAGGACCGCGGGTTGAGAGCAGGGCTTCCAGAACCGTCCGACGCCTGTATCGGCTTTGTGTAGGCACCAGGGCCGGTGGTGGGATAGACGGTGACGTTGCCGGAGTGGTGATGCGAATGGCCGCCGCCCGCGGGTGAGTCGTGGTGGTGTTGCTGATGCGACAGCGTAGGCGACGGCGGCGAGCCCATGTTGGCCGTGTCGACGCCGTCCAGCTGCTGGCCAAGGTTGTTGAAATCAAACGAGTCTGTCATCATGTCTGGGTGGTACTTACGAGAACAAAACTGGGGCGGGGAGGTCCTGCGATGGAACGGAAGGACGCCGGCTGACTCCCACTCGCCTGTCCTTAGCGTCCACTCGGCGTGTTTTTCGGCTGAGGTCAGGAACGGCTGCCCCGGATCCTGTGTGCTGCTGGGCTGACAGGTTGTATTGCCCCTCGGCTCTTGAGATACCGCAGCTATGCGCACGCGATTGGATGATGCACGGTTCGCAGAGACGCCCAGGCTCCGGTGCTTTTGGCAAGGTCAATCTTCAAGAAGAAGAAAAACATTTTCGCCAGGCGCAGAGATGCAGTCATGGCCCAAGGTCGGGACCGTAACGCAGGATTTCGGGCCCGCCGCCCGTCAGCTTTTTTTTGCTTAATCTCCAAGACCAGAAGCGTTGTAGTGTGCGGTCAGACTCGATGCCTTCGTCTCCACCCAAGGCTGGCAAATCAAGCACCGGCGTCATTATTTCAACGGCGGCGATACGAAGGTTTAGTGGCAACAGAAACGCTTCACAAGCCACCTCACATGAAAGCCCCTCTCGCATGGATTCTCAGTGGCGACCTCTCGCAATTAGATGAGATGGGGCAAACGTCAGGCAAGACAAATTAATGGCAGGAGTGCGCAGGCAAATCGCAACCGTCTCCCTCCCTACACCTTGCCAGAGAAAATCCATATGCTCATGGCGCCGAACTTGACAGTTCAGCAGAGCATTATCAGCAGGGCACCTGAAAGTGAGCGTGGTTAATATCCAAAAAAATTTCTCAGCTTGAAATATTTTAGGAATAGCCCGATGCGGGGGTCGAACCCGCAACCTTGAGATTTCGTGTACTCGTAAGAGTCTCACGCTCTACCGATTGAGCTAACCGGGCAGAAGAACCCGATTGCTTTCGTGACAGCTGGAGCAGTTGTTGAGACGGTAAATTATTTGAAATTATAGATTCTTTTTCTACCTAGCCGGATGCATCTCATAGGATCACGTGATTAACACTCGCTTGCCGTCATGTAGGGCTTCCGTCACGTGGCCTCGAGGCCACATCAGCCAGCGAGGTTCCACAACAGGAACCAATCAGCCAGTCAACCCTGGTACAGCGTCACAGTTTCTCCCCCCACAGACGGCTGTATTTTTTCGCCCGCAAGACCTGCTCTCGAGATTGAGGCAGATTTTCTTGTGAATCATATCGCCATAATCGACCTGACACGATGGCCAAAATTTCGTAAGTAATTGTCGACGTTCGGAAGGCTCTCGAATATGCGATCATCTTAGAGACGTGCAAAGAGAGGGAAATCGCCAAAGCAACGGGACATGCGAGTTAGCTATGTGCCCACGCATTTCCTCGCTCAAGGGATTCGACGACTAGAAAGGGAGAAGCACATCTAGCGTCACTGATGTCAAATCTACGTGATGCGCATCGCAGAACTTGGGCGAGCTCATAACCCGTTATCGGTCCCTCATGACGTCCTATTTTCGAAATCGAGAGCCGACGACACAATCGGCCCCCGAGCCATGATATCGAAGTGGACAAGCTGGCTGACCGGTGGACTTTGTGCGACAGGCGCGGTGCCCCAGGCGGCAAATTAAAGATGACCCTCGGTCTTCCAGTGTACGTCGCCATATCTCGAGACGAGGTCGGATGGCACGGGACTTGACTAACATGCGCTGCTGCAGTGGTGCCGTCATGAACTGCGCCGACAACTCAGGAGCCCGAAACCTGTACATCATCTCCGTCAAGGGTATCGGGGCCCGGTTGAATCGCCTGCCCGCCGGCGGTGTCGGAGACATGGTCATGGCGACGGTCAAGAAGGGAAAGCCAGAGTTGCGGAAGAAGGTCCACCCCGCCGTCATCGTCAGACAATCCAAGCCCTGGAAGCGATTCGATGGCGTTTTCCTTTACTTTGAGGACAATGCTGGCGTCGTATGTGATCCCCCCCCCCCCCGGCAAGAGACCAGATGCGACCCAGCGAAACGGAATCTTCCCTTGATGGGCTCACGCAATCCGTCTTCTGCGCCCAGCTCCAGAGGCTCAATTTCTCCACTCGGAAGCTAACAAAGTTATCAGATCGTCAACCCCAAGGGTGAGATGAAGGGCTCTGCCATTACCGGGCCCGTTGGAAAGGAGGCTGCTGAACTTTGGCCAGTAAGTTCCTGTAATCTTGCACGTCTGCGCCAGGAACCCTTCGCGCTAATCGAGATACAGCGTATCGCTTCCAACTCGGGTGTTGTCATGTAGACGGATTGCTACAGCGGAAAGAAGAACAAGAGAAATATCACATTTTTCCCCACTATGCATCAGCGACCTCTGACTTCCTCGGCCCCTGGGATCTTTGCCACGTCCACGAGTCCTAAAAGGTCACGAACAAAAGAGAGGCGAATTGTGACGGCAGCAGATCTGGCAAGCTCTGCATTTTCGGTTGCGGCGCGGCGCGTAAAAGGGTTGATTCTATCTACTGGTGGTCGCTTATGGGCAAGCCAAATTTCAATAAAATGAAAAAACATCTGGCAATTTTATCGGGTGACCTTTGACGTCCTTGTGCAAAGCTGTATCCTGATCAAACACCGTGCTACCGTGTGTCGCTAGCCGTTCCATTCTGATTGTGCCTGCATCTCCTGGCATCTGGATGGACATGGCAGGGCATGTGTTAGCAATGACCCATTTGTAACGAAGAAGCATTGGAGATCGCGCGGAAGTGGGCCGACCTGGTCCACGAGAGAGGAAATGAAAAGAAACCTCGGCGTGGAAAGCGTGGGCCCGCGAGGTCAACTAGACAATTAAACGCGCCACCCTACCCTGCACAATTGGTGGTAGAGCATATAGGCTTACTCACCGAGCACCATAACCTTTTATCGCAACATAAAGTATGCAGAGACCTGCTGCGTATGATGAGTGTGCTGCAGAGTCTCCCAGTGACTCGGTTAAGCAAAGGAGAGTCCTGTCTCAACTGCATGCTTGCTTGCAGCCTTAGTGATTGATTCTGGGACTGGAAACCCCACCATTTCCTAACATTACACGCAACTTTTTTCACTTTCATGTTTGATGTAATATGGTTTATTTTTCCTTTTCCCTTCCCTCTCTCTCAAAAATTGCGAAACACATCATTGCGGCAGTCACATCACCATTGTTAATCGTCTCAAGATGAAATGTTTTAATTGTGCCAGTCTTGCATGGCTTCATCGACAAGGTGCCCCCAATTCCTCCCCTGGCCAGCGCGCGCGCTCGGGCAAGGAGAGAAACAAAAATGATAATAATACACCAAATGCATGTATATAGCCGTTTTCTTTCTTCTTTTCCCCCCTCTCCCTCCCATTCCCAAGCCTTCCACCCCAGGAGCACCAAACGAAGAATCGCAAGGCTGGACCGAGTCCTCCTCCATCCCCCTTCTCCTCTGATAAAGAAGTAAGAAAGGATTAGAAGCTAAAGGGGAAAAAGAAAAGAAAGCTTGAGAGTGGCGGGGGAAATAAAGAAAGATGGCTAATTTTACGCCCTTAACGCCAATTGATCTTCTATGAATATACGACAAAAAGGGTATTCCTTGTTTCCTTTTTCCCCCCTTCCCCCTTTTAGCCACTGATGCCAGAATAAAACACGTGATTATTGAAGACGGAGAACTGCATGCTGCAGAACAATAAAGAAATAGAAGAACAGTGAAGCATTGCGCGGGAGTGAGATAGTGAGGAGAAGAAAAAAAAAAAAACGCCCACCACGTATCCAGTGTGATGAGCGAATCCAATACGGGTGGAGTGTGAGCCAAATGTCATGGCTAGAATTGACGGTGAGAAATCGTTGCCCCCAGAATCGACACGACGTATGATGCGGTATGCGGAGCGCGAGAGCTTTGAGAACGGCGTTGTAGCGGACGTGCACAGGTAGTCGAGGTGCTGAATGTATGCATGCGCGCCTCAGGGACCTTTACTCTTCGGCGGAGAAGGGATAGCCAGCTTCCGCCACGGCAGACGCACTGCCCGCAGGGGACTGGCCCTGAGGCGGCGCGTCCTTCTTGGTGGTCTTCACCTTGGGCTTTGGTGCGATGGCGCCAACTTTCGGATCGGCGGCAGCTTGCGCTGCCTTCTTAGCTGCCAGAGTCGCCTTGCGCTTCTCGACGGCGCCTGCCATGTTCCCGTTTGCCCAGCGGCCTGTCACGCTCAATTAGCGGTTTGTTCCTAGACGCTGAGGAGGAAAAGGGTAAAGAGCAGCGAGGGAGGAAAGGGAGAGGAGAAAGAGAGAAAAGGGAGGAAAAGGGGAAAGGAAAAGCCATGACTTGGCACTCACTCTTCATGGACGCCGACATCTTCTCCGACTTGGTCATGCTCTTGTAGTCCTTGGGCTTGTCATCGCCGTCCCCGCCCGTAGCGGAGGAAGGAGTCCCGTTGCGCATGCTCTCGCCGCTCTGACGCACCACCTTGATCTTTGGCACCTTGCGAGCGCTGCCGCTCTGCGGGGCCTCGACCATGTGCTCATCCAGCAGAAAGGAAGACTCTGTGCCGCTATTGCGCTTGCCTCGCTTGCGTGGCGGTGCCTGCAAGGCCGCCTCCTCACTCTCGTCGGGGTCGTCCCGAAATCTTTTCTGCCGCTTAGGCCTGAAAGAGTAGGACGACTCGATGGTGTGCGACGACGAAGCAGACGAGGCCGTCGACGGCCGCGAGTCGCCGTTGTCCGTGATGGCCGAAGACTGCTCACTAAAGTTCTTGCCCCGCGGCATCTTCAGCGTCAGCATGCGCTTGGCCTGCTTGGGCTCCGGCTGGGAGTCCTCGTCCGCAAAGTCGGGGTACGTGTCGTCGTACCTGACGGGCTGTTTCGCCCGACGTCGTCCGGAACGGCCCGTTTCTTCCTGGTCTATGACGCTGGAACCCGGAGGCGTTGTGAGCTCCTCTGCTGCTGCTGCGGCGGCGGCCTGGCTGGCTCGTGGGCCACGTCGCCTTCGGGGCTTGGGCGCCGTACTATCGGCATCGGAATTCCCATCACCGTTGAAACTCGACGTGAAGGTGGCCTGGCCATCGTCGTCGGCATTCACGTTTCTGCGGCGTCGCCCGCGACCAAGGGGTACAGGCGTGGAGCTGCGACTGACATCCTGGGCGGCCGGATCAAAGAGCTGAACGGGCTTGCGCTGCCGCTTGCCCGTCACCTCATCTGCCTCTGATGCCTTGACCGTCTGCCTCGGCTGGTTGCGAAGTGTGCGGCCCCGCGTCATGATGCCGTCCTGCTGGGTCTCGGGGTTCTGACGACCAATCTTGGACGGATGAGGATCGTACTCAAAGCCGTAAGTAGCGGCCATGATGCGGTCCTGTCCTTGGAGATAACGCGTCTCGCTCATCAGCTCCCGCTCCTTTGCCTTGTACCCCTTGACTACGAAATCCGGTTCCTCATGGTTGACACCATGCTGAGCGAGATTCCGGGTCCGGGATTCGTATTTGGTGTCAGCCGCCCGCCGGCGCAGGGAGTTTTCGTAGTCATCAACGACCTTTCCCATGTCTGTCCACTCCGTCTGCCACTGCACGAGTGAAACGTTGATAGCTTGTAGCACGCCGTACAGTTCTGCCGTTGTCATGTCCCCGTAGTTTTCGATGGCCGAAAGATACTCCTCCGGGTCGCGAAGCTTACGATACTTGAAACAGCGCCGCCTTTGGGGCGGGTCCTGCGAGTCTGACATGTCGCCATCGTCAGCATCGTCAACAGCCGGAGCGGGAGAATTGGTGGCAGCCGGATCCATGAAGTCCGGGGCCGGGGAACCTCGAAGTGGAGTGTCCAGGGCGGGTGTCTGCGCTTCATGAGCTGTGGTGTCGGGCGCATCGTCGTTGTCCTCAGCCAGAGGATCGGAATCGTTGGCCTCTTTATCGACCTCCTTCTCCTCTGCCGTCGCATCATCGACACCGGCATCATCATCCGTGCGCGTCTTCCTCTCAGGATAAGAGACGTACTCTCCATCGACGTATGGTGTCAGATGCGACCAACGGCCCTGAGGTGATGGTTGAGGCTTGCTCGGTCCCGAGTGGGACGGCTTTCTGGATTTGACAGCCGCTTTGTTTTCGGCCAGCGTTGGGTCGGAGGCTCCCACGACCTTCTCGCTGGGCTCGACTATGCTTGAGGCGAGAGATGGCTTGGGCTCCCCTGCTGAGAAGGCATCCTCGTCCTCCAGGGAACCTCTTCTCTCGACATCGAGAGTCTTTCCAACTGGTATTGAGGGACCTGCTGGCGCCGTTTCGCCAGGATTGTTTCGGCTGGCATCACGACCGTCATGAGTATCTGCGCCTTTTTGCGACTCATCTCTTTCCTCTTTATCATCCGCTGGATCCGACGAATCGGCGGCTGGTGAAGTGCGTGAGTCCATGCAATTTTGCTGGCTTGAAAAGGGCTACTTACTGTCGTTTTCTGCCAGTGGTTTCTCGTCTTCATGCCTCTCTCGAATCGCAGAAGTGGAGACCTCCCGATTTTTTTCTCCAACATCTGCTGACGGCCGATGATTCATGAAATCGCCCCCCTGTGTCGACTCATCCGCTGTATCGTCAGCTTTGGCTATTTGAGTCTTGGGTGAGGCTGCGGCGGCCTTGACCTCGGTAGCGTTGTGACGTGATGCATCGCTACGAGTTGGCGAAGCTCCCACAGCAGCGTCGCGTACAGATTGTGATGTGACTGGCGTTGCGGGTACATGAGTGTCGTCTTGTTGGAACTCAGTCTTCTTGAGCCAGCCCTCTGTCGGCGCATACTTCATCTGCTGGGTCGGACTTGGTTGGAGCTGTGGATCAATGTACTCATCTCGGCCATTGCTCTCATCGCCGTTCTCCTGTGGCAGACTGTTGCCGTTTTGCACCCCATCGTGGGAAGTGTCCGGATCCGATGGCGGCGGGGCTTGTTTTGACGAGCCATCCAGTGACTGCTCTGGTGACGAGGCGCTCGAGCGACTGTCACGACGAACCTCTGACTCATCCATGTCGGAGAAGGAGACGCCGACCTCGATGGTGTCCTTGACGTCTTCGTCATCTCCGTGGTCAGGGCTTCCAGCCACTGGCTTGCGCGCCGAATTTCTGCGCGCACTGGCTGTGTTGTCGACTCCAGGAGAGGCACCACGTCTCTTGGCGACGGGACCATAGAGATCCTCAGAGTCATAGCTGTTGTCTGATCTGCGCTTTTTGGCGCGGGCCGATGTCGAGTTGGGAACGACGACCTCTTCGTCTACGTGCTCAAAGGTGTAATCCACGCGAGCCCGTTTGCGCAGTGTGTGACCACCCTTCTTGGGGCTGTCGTCATCAAACTCATCGTCCTGGTGGCCGAAGCCGTCCATGGTCCTGGAACGTCTCTTGACGCCCTGACTGCGATGGCCGGGGACGGGGGTGGAAAGGTTGACGGCCGTGTGAAGGCCTTTGCTGCCTCGCCTGCTGTGCGAGGCCGTTTGTGGAGTGACCGCGGGGCTGGCTGCCGTCGAGGCATCTACAGCAGCGGCAGCGGTGTCTGGGGGGGTAGAGTGAGGAGATGCCGAATCTCCAAAAGTCTTGCGGCGGGCTGTGGCTGCTGTCCGTCGAGCGCGATCCATGCCGAGCCGGGGCAGCCAAGGTGGTGCGGCGAGCAAGCGTGTAAGAAGGGGGTCGGGTATAAGAGGCAGATCATTCGGGCAAAGGTGGATTGCGGGCACGGGCAGGTGAGTGAGAAACAATGCCGGCCGCCGTCAGATGCGAGGCAGAAGTGACTCGCAGCCGCCTCGGCCTGATGACGCGAAGGGCGCGGGACGAGGGGGGGCAAAGGCGAGCCTGCGTATGAGGCAGCTGTGAGCCACGATGGAGCGAGGAGAGAATTTTGAGAACAAGCGAAAGAACAAGAAGCGCTCTGGGGACAATGGGCGGGCTCGTGACAAACACCAATGAAAAAACAAAAGCGGCCAAATACAAAGGAGCGACGCGGCGGGTCACAGAGCCAGATGTGCCCGACGACTCTTGATGACGGCAGCGACGACGAGTGCCGGCAGGTCAATCGCGTCGTCGATGTAAAACGAGCTGGTCTCTCTCGCCGGCCCTCGTTTTTCTCAAGGTCGTCGTGGTCCGTCCGAATAAGCCAAAGAAAGGCCTAGTTCCCTGACAAGGCCAAGCACAGGCAGCGTTGTGGGGCCCGTCGCCAGGTACGTACCCTTTCCCGCTGGTCTCCTGTACCGTACTGTACTTTATGTACTAGGTAATCTTTTTTCTGCGTCGCCGCGCCGCATTCGAGACGCTGACGCTGGAAATAGGCCCCCTGTGGTGGTGCTTGGACAGGCCAGCTTTCCGGGGTTCCGCCGCGGGCGGGCAGATTGTCTCCAGCCAGTGACGGGCGTGTGGGATCGGGCGAGGCTAGTCTGCATTGGGCCGGGCAAGGTGAGATTCCCCTTTCATACAATACCATAAATACGTTACAATAAATCAACATCTTACCTAAGTAACTTGCCTTGCCTGGTCACCGTGGCCGCGCGTGTAAGCGTCCTTGCAAGTTCTCCCATAAGACGGGCGCACGCTCCTGAGATGATGGGAAGAGAAAATGGGAGGGAACTGATAAAGGGAAGTGTAACAGAAACAGAATAATAGCAGTGGTGTGGCAGCAAACTCTCGCACCGCAAAAAAAGCCTGAGACGCACTGCATGCGTGTCATTGTCCCCTGTCCTGCACGTGTCAGGTGGCGTGCGCAGTCCCGTGAGGTTCAAGTCGCCTGCCGCCTCCACTCTGCAGTGCTCCAGTGCTCCAGTGCTCCAGTGCAGCTCGCGCGACCCCACCTGCGTCCCGTTGCCCCCCCCCCCACGATGGTATTAGCAAGTCACTCTCTGGTGCAGCACATGCATCCGTCAGGAAGCTCCTGCGCCCTTCACATCTTCACACCGCCCACTTCGTGAGCCTTGAACGCTGCCAGCCGTCCCGACGAGCAACATGGCCTCCAAGAAGACCAAGCCGGCCACCGCGGCCGCTGACGATAATCTCGACGAGCTCTTTGAGGGCATTGGCGACGACGCCAAGTCCAAGAAGCCAACCAGCAGCAAGGCAGCCAAACCAGGCGGCACGGCAGCCTCCAAGGCCACGGGAGACAACGATATCCTTGCCGATCTCGAATCCCAATTGGCCCCGGGAAAGCCTGTCTCTCGGCCTCACACCCCTCGCCTCAAGGACGGAAACATCAGAAAGTCTTCGGGCACACCCCCAATTGGCGACGACAGGGCTGCAGTTACACGCAAGTCCACAGACAGCGCCAGAAGCCTGAGAGCCAGCTTCACGCCGAGCGCAACCAGCTCAGAGCTCCACGAGGCCGAGAGGAAAGGCACGGTCGAAGGGTCTCAACAACAACAGCAGCAGCAGCAGCAGCAGCAGCAGAGCGGCGGTGGATGGTGGGGCGGCATTTTGTCCACGGCGTCAGGCGTCATGAAGCAGGCCGAGGCCGCATACAAGGAGATCCAGCAGAACGAGGAGGCCAAGAAGTGGGCTGAACAGGTCCGAGGACTCTCGGGGGGTATTGATGTCGGAGCACTTCGCACATACGGTACGTCAAGCCTGTGAGGCAGCAAGGCTACATCTCCAGAGAAAAAAAGGCCGCTGGACCACACCGGCAGCTTACAAAAATCAATGCAGGTGACGAACTTCGGAGCCGAGCCCTTCCGACCTTCACCAATATTCTCCACACTCTCGCACCGCCCATCAGCTCCCACGAGCGGCTGATGATTCACATCTCGCACGATCTGGTCGGCTATCCATCAATGGACCCCCTCATCCACGGCGTGTTTGCGCGCGTCATGTCTCAGGTGGAAGGCGGCGATCTTCTCGTCGTGCAGCGCGGGCAGGAGAGCAGTTCCCGGCGCCAGAGCGACAGCAACGCCGGCTGGCGCGACGGGCCCTGGTGGCGCCAGAGTGACTCTCCGCGGGCGCTGGGCCTGGTCAAGGGCCTCGTCGAGGGCACCAAGCTCTGCCGTGCGGGAGCCGAGTCGTACGCGAGCGAGCACTACGCGGCCAACGGAGGCATAACGGCGGCCAAGATCCGGGCGACGGAGGACCTGAGCGAGACCAACCCGGTGCGGACTTCCGACCTGTTCCTGTCCGTCCAGGCCATATCGTCGGACAACGACAAGACGCTGTTCGCCGGCTCCGCGACGTCAGAAAAGGAGCGAGAGTCGTCGACCGTCAAGCAGCAGGATGATTCAGACGAGCAGGTCTGCTTCGCCGTGTACGTGCTGGACTGCGTGCACGAGATTGACTTCTCCGCCATCAGCCAGAGCATCCCCCTGAAATGGGTGCGGTGGCTCGATGCCGCCACGCCGCTCACTCCGCGCTCTGCCGAGGAGGGCCAGGGGGCGGCGGCCTACGATGCAGGCCTTTCCGACGAGATCCGCGAGATCCTGGACAGCGGCGGCGTAGATCCCCGCGAGTGGGTTGCCGAGTGGCTCGAGGACACGCTGAACCTGGCTGTGGGCGTCGTGGCCCAGCGGTACGTGGCCCGGCGCATGGGCGTCGGGGAGGGCGGCCTGGGCCGAGGCAAGCAGCGCGTGGAAGAGCTCGTGGCGGCCAATGCGGGAGAGGTGGCCAGGGCCGGCATCATCTGAGCATTCTGGACAGTCGGAGGAAGCAGCATAGTCGGCTCCTCCTCGTCTACGGGCCTGCCGTTGCGAGGGCACGGGATGTGATTATTGCTGGGTTGGGGGGGGGTTCTTTTTTTTTAGGCACAATTCTTTCTATATTATGCTGGCAGTTTTGTAATCAGCAGGTTTTTTTTATCTTGTTCCGGTCATGAGGGATTTATTCGAGTGAGACATGAAATACCAGTACAGATGCACTGATTGACGCAAGGGTGGTGAGGGCGCGAGGACAGATAGCCTCTGCGACGCCCGGACGAGCAGTGACGAGATATTGATCCCTACTTTGTGGCCTACAGACAGCGGCAGCTGGCTGCGCGATTGCTCTCAGGCCTCCCCAGCGCGGGTCACGGTGCCAGCCTCGCGCATTTCGCCTCTACCTACGCGCGAAGCTTCCTCCGCCCTGACCATTCTCAGCGGCCTGTACTCTGGCTCCCACATCTGCACCTTGATCCATTCCTCCAGCGCACCATCGTCGTCGTCATGGACACCAGGGATGTCCGGCTCCGTGGCCACCTTCTCCCGCACGGCAGCCTTGATGATGCCCTTGGCCACCTGCAGACTGACGCGGCGGACCTGGTCGACGTCCGGGAGCAGCGGCGCCGTGGCGTCCTTGAGCGCGGGACTCATGCCCGCGACAGCCTGCACGGCGGCCACGAGCATCTTGTCGGTGAGGAGGCTGGCCCGCGACAGGATGCACCCCAGTCCGATGCCGGGAAAGACGACCGAGTTGTTGCACTCGGCGATTTCAATGGTGACTTCTTGTTGTTGCCCGCCGCCCCAGGGGCCCTTGACGGGGCTGAACGGCGAGCCTGTCGCGCAGAGGGCCTTGCCGTCGGTCCAGCGCAGAATGTCCTCGGGCTTGGCCTCGTGGAGGCGCGTGGGGTTGGAAAGGGGCATGATGATGGGTCGGGGCGTGCCCGCGGCCATGGCCTCGACGACCTGCTGCGTGAAGGCGCCGGCGACCGTGGACGTCCCGACGAGGACGTTGGGCTTGATGTGCTGAATGACGGCGAGGAGGTCCGCCTTTTGGTTCTCCCAGTCCGCAGGGTCCTTGGCGAATGGTTTCTGCGCATCCGACAGCGGCGTGGTGGATGTGAGGAGAAGACCAGGACGGTCGATGAGCCTGAGGATGGGTGTACGGCACCGCCGTCAAGAATCAGCCTGCCAGTTTATGTCTTCCTTCTTTCCGTTTGCTTTTTCTACTTGGCAGTGGGATGAGAGGGGGGAAAGAGGATCTGGGCGTTTGTGATTTGCCATGATGGTATAAAAAGGGGGGGAGGACAGGAGAGGAAGAATGAATTGGGGAGAAAGAAAACACTGACCATATTTGCTGGGCAGCTTCGTCCTGGGAGACGTTTCTCTCGGTGGCAATGGCGTCGCGGACCTGGTCTGCGATGCCGACGCCTGCGCTGCCCGCTCCGAACACGACCATGCGCACATCCGTCAGCTTCTTGCCGGACACGTGCAGGCCGGCCATGATGGCGGCGAGCGTGACGCAGCCTGTGCCCTGGACATCGTCGTTGAAACAGGCCATTTTGGGGCGGTACGTCTCGAGAAGACGCCGTGCTGCAAGCAAGTACGTGTGAGCTCTCTTCCTGTCTCATGAGGCCTCCAGTCAAAGAACGTAAAATATATTCCAGGGAGGAAGATGGGAAATCAAGAGAGTGAGGAAAACAAAAAGGGCAGGAAGAGAGAAACAAGAGGAAAGAAAGACGACTGAGGTGTCTCAGAAAAGGACAAAAAAAAAAGAAGAGAGAAAAGAGCCCCGAGACTGACCGTTTCCAAGGCCGAAATCCTCAAAGTGAATGTAGGCTTTGGGGTAGAACTTGCGAGCCGCCTTGACAAACTTGTCCACAAACTCTTCGTACGTCTCTCCCCGGGTGCGCTTCTGCTTGATGCCGAGATACAGCTCATCGCCGAGCAGGTCCTCGTTGTCGGTTCCGCAGTCCAAGACGACGGGGAGGCATCGGTTCGGGTGCACGCCCGCGCAGAGCGTGGCGAGCACGAGCTTGGCCACGGAAATGAGGATGCCGCCGACGCCCTGGTCCCCGATGCCGAGGATCTCTTCGCCGTCTGCACCTCCAGTCAGTTCAGAGCTCTAATCCGGGACCTCGATGCCATCAACGGCCAGGAGTGCATGTTTATCCGGTTCTTACGTACCGGTGACAACAATGTAGTCTACATCGTCGGCATTGCCCCACGCAGACATGTCGTGCTCTATGCGCTCCTGGTCGTTGATGTTGAGGAAGCAGCCTTCCGGACGACGAAACAGCCGCGAGTAGTTTTGAATGGCGTCGCCTTCCGTGGGCGTGTAGACGACGCTGAACATGTCTTTGAGGTTGTCTTGGAGCAGCTGCCAGCGATCTGGTCAATCACCACCTCACTTTTCGTGTCCTTTTCTGCTTCTCTTCTCCTTTCCCCAAACATAATGTTTGATGGAACGTCTGAGTATAGGGAAGTCACAAACTCTGTAGTACAGAACCTCGTTCTGCTCCTTGAGGGACGCGAGAAAGGTATTCTTGGCCAGGTCATCCGCACGGGTCAGGTACTGCTGATGCGCCCGCTTGACCTGCTCCTGGAGCGTCTGCACATTCTGGGGCAGCAGGCCCGTGAGGCCGAACCGACGACGCTCCTCGGTGGGAAAGGCTGAGCCCTTGTTGAGGTAGGGCGTGTTGAGGAGGGCGGCGCCGGACAGGGCGCAGTCTATGGGACCCGTGGTGTTGAGGGCCAGGTGGGCAAACTTGTTCTCGTCTGCAGCCATTGCACTTTAAAAACGTTGGCTGCACGGACGGATTTCCCTCACTACGCAATGTCAAGAACGAGAAGACCCGGAACCTTCACGACAGCCGGCACGTTCTGATGTTTGCGCGGGTCGGGGGGTAAGCACTCGGGTGGCAGGTTGCGGCGGGCACTCGAACAAACGAATGGATCAATCAATTGCATGTGAGTGTAAGCAATGACGTACAGCCAGCCAGCCAGCCAGTCTACTACAGTAGGTAGCAAAAGTGATGGCCAGACTCGGGTCTCTATTGAGGAGCCAACGCAAACCAGGCCTGATTGGTGCTCGAACCACTTCTATCTAGAGTGCTACCGGCTAGCGAGGTAGCGAGGGAGAGCGACAGTTCATCTAAGACACTCTCCTTTGAGGATTAGATAAGAGGGGGATGGCTTGGGTTGTAAGCATGGTAGCACCACTGCTGCAACGACCGAGAGGGTTTTTGAATGCGGAGAAATGTCGGCGCTCAAGGAGCCACGCCCGCGTGAAAATGCTCGAGCCCGCACGAAAAGCGCGAGAACAAGCAGACGGGCGCGGACTATGACGGTCCATTTTTCCATCTCGCAGCACGCGATACAGGAGCGGCCACGCCCGACCACAAAGAATCGAGGCGGGCGCGCTTCCTGCCCACTAGCACACCAGCCCACTTTGCCCGAGGAGCGCAAAACGAGCTTGCCTCGGGAAAGGGCTTCCGTTTGGGGGCGGAAGACTCGTCGATGGGAGAAGCGAGTGGCTGGCCGTGGGGTGCTGCGGAGGGGTCGGGGGGGAAGTAGAAGAAGACGAAGTTGAAATAACATGAAAGTAGGAAGAAAAAGAGGGGAAAAACCTCGTTCTTTGGAGCAAGTTATGATGAACCTACCATTCGTGACGCGCGGAACTCTCATGTCTGACGGCAATTGTGCAGCGTCACCGTCCGGCGTGACGGCTCATGAAGTGGATGGCATGAGACAGAGGGTGTGTGCGTGAGAGAGAGAGAGAGAGAGAGGGTGTCGGAGCGAGGCAGCAGAAAATTTGGAAATTGTTTGCGCGCGCCGCGGTGCGGTTTACCGGCGCAGTGGGGACCATCACTGACCGCCTGATGGATGACTGTGCCAGCTGGGATGGACCGCTGCCGGCTGCATCAGAGAAAAAGGTCGTCTGGTTGATCATGAGGTGAGAACTGCGATTGACGACAAGGTGAAGCAAAGCACGACAAGCAACACTTCGTGAAAGACGATATCGGAGACACCTCGTCACCCCTCAACCGGTTCTTAAGGTCCGCCGCCTAGTGACCTAGTGCTGTGTCACAGACAAAAGCCATCACGGTGATCGACAGGCAAACCTGCGAGCAACAGCAAGGTGAATGGAAAGCACCAGATGCCGCCCCTCGAGAGAGCCAGAGATCGGAAACACCTGGCAATATCTAATTGTAGCAGTTGGTACTGCTGGTCATTGGCACGTCGAGGGACGCACAACTACTGCGCAGCTCACTGCGCCAGTGTACCTTCCCTGCCGCAACTGGACGCCGCACAACCTCCAGCAAAGTCAGCTTGCCGGGGTGTCTGCGTTTGTTGTTGCTGTTGCTGTTGCTATTTCTTTTTTGATTCATCTTGACTGTACAAACAAAAGCTCATGTGCATGAAAGTTACATCCCTGCATAAACGCCAACGCAAGATTCAGAAACTACCAACCCAAGGCATGTGGTTGGGGAGAAACACAAGACAGAAAAGAAAACCACCCACCCCCGCTACCTCATCGGCAGGGGCGGCGGCACCAGCGAGCGCGGCCCAGGAGCCGTTTCGCGACCATATCCGTCCAGTGCAACAGTCTCACGTCCGTTCTCGCGAGGTCTGGCCATCCCCTCCTGCTCAATCGCCACGCCCGAGTCCACGCTGCCGGCCTCGTCTGCGGCAGACGACGACGACTTCCACGGGTTGCCGACCACATACTCGTTCACAAACGAGTCTCCCTCCACGTCACCCACGTCGTAGAACTTGTCGGCTTCGGTGACTCCTCCGTCTCGGTGCGCTGCTGGTTCGTGTCCACCAGCATGCGCGTCTGAGCGTGAGCGCTGCCTCGTCACCGCGTTGCTGCCGCTGCTGCTGTTGCTGCCGTCATCCGTCTGCGTAGCCGACGTCACGTATCGCGGACTCACGGTATGTCTCCGCGCCGCCGCCGCCGTTGTTGTTGTGTCGGTGCTGCCGCTCCGCCGATGAAAGGCCTTGAACGTCGGGCTCGTCGGACTGGGGTTGTACTCGAACTGCAGGCTCGACGGCCGCTGGCGCGTGCCCGCCTCGAGAATGGCCAAGCCCTCCTTCTCCAGCGCGTGGACGCCGTACGGATCCGGGTCGTCGGGCTGCGGCACGCCAAAGAACCCTCTGCCACCGCCGCCCCCGTCACCGTCCAGCGTCAGGTCCCCCGGCGCCAGCTGTCCGTCGAGCTCGTCCATCATGGCGCCGTCCACGTCCGTCTCGCCCTCGGCGGCCCGCAGCGTCTCCATGAGCATCTTGATCTCGGGCGGCGGGTGCCGCGCCCGCCCGGCCAGGATGTCCGTCACCCCGATCCTCTCCCCGTAGAAGCGCGCGTTCTCGTCGGTCCGCTCAATCACCACGGTCCCGTCCACCTGCACGCCCGCGTAGAAGCCCCGCGACTTGAGGTAGGTGAAGACGGGCCGGTTCGCCTGCTTCCATTTGCCGTCGTTCTCCAGCACGCCCCCCACGCCCACGGGCCCGGCCACCGCGCTGATCTCGCCCCCGACCGTCGCCCGGATCTTGGTGAAGGCCTCGAGCGCCTTGCGGTTGTTGATGACCAGCACGCAGTCGTAGATGTCCACCCCCACCAGGAACCCCAGCCCGGCCGTGTGCAGCATGATGCCCGACGGCGGCGACCACCGCCCGTCGTCCTGCCGCGCCACCAGCACCCCCGAGCCGCCCGCCCCCGACACCCAGAGCCCCGTGCGCATCGTGGTGAAGATGGCGAGCCCGACGGCGTTCTGGATCACCTTCTGCGGGATCTTCTTGAGCACTTTCGGCGCCTTGCTGGGCCCGCCCCCCGTCGCTGAGGCTGCGTCGTCCTGGTCCGTGTAGAATCCGTCCTCTGCGTGATTCACGTCAGCACTCTGGCTCAATGGGCAGGCTCACTTGTATTGCCCTGTTGCAGGCACGTGGCAAGGCCGAGAGCAGCAACAAGTAAAAGTGCAGCGGACACATCAGAGGCAGCCTCGAACGCAACACAAAAACTATGTAGCAGGGAATCACGACAGAGACAGGTCAAACGAGTCCTTGCTCTGCAGCTGTGTTGCCTCCGGCGGCCCTACCGGGGGTCGCCTGCGGCGGGCTGGCCTCGCAAGCTCGAACCGCTGCCATCTCACTTGATGGTCTGACTCTATAGCTTTGCAAGGGTGTTTGCCTCCGGCGGCCCTACCGGGGGTCGCCTGCGGCGGGCTGGCCTCGCTACGCTCGAACCACTGCCATCTCACTTGAGGGTCTGGCTCTATAGCTTTGACGTGCTGTTTGCCTGCGGCGGGCTGGCCTCGCTGCGCTCGATTCTTGGGGGGATGCGGCAAAGGTGACAAGGGCACGAAGGAAAGAGCATGGAAAAAGGGGGGGGGGCCAGAACTGACTGCAAAAGGAGCGCAGGATGCGCGCCGCCTTGTAGCTCTCCTTGTCCAGCGTCGTGGGCCAAAAGGCCTCGCTGCCAATCTTGTTGGTCCAGCGGTTCACCGGCGCGCCCAGCTTGTCCAGCAGCGCCCACGCCTTGTCGAAGCCCTTTTTGGACTGCGTCTTGGTCGTGTCCCACGAGGGGAGCCTCGCCTTGACCGTCTGCATGATGGCACACCCCGCGCGCGCGCGCACCCCCGGCCTCAGCTAGCTGCAGGGGAAAGAGGAGAAGAAAAAAAAAGGGTGAAAATTGTGTATTATTCGATGAAGATGGAGAGGAATGAACAAGAGGAAAACTTGGAAGAGATTCTCGTCATCGCGCACAGGGGGAAGAAATAAAAAAAAAGGGGACCCTTCCACCCCTCCTCCTGCGGCGCAATGAACAGCGGCAGTCGTGCGCAACACCACGGCAGATGGTAGCTAAGCTGTTCCACGGGATGGGAACGGATGGGATGTAAGCCAAGGGACGGACCTACGTATGTCCTTGCTTGTTGTCCGGGGAGAAATCCCCGAGCTACGTCATTTGGGCTCCACTGTGCTTCCGCCTCTCCCGGGGAATCAAGGGCCAGAGCCGGAGCTCCGGAGCTGGCAACCAGGGTGTGTGTGTGTGTGTGTGTGTGTGTGCGTGTGTGGGGGGCCGGGTGAGCAGCTACGGGCTCGATACCATGGCTAATATGGTTGATTGCGCATCATGTCAGGTCAAGGAGGCGTGCACCAGATTCGCCCGGTCGTAAATCCGCCGTCGAAAAAAAAAAAGAAAAAAAGAGAAGAATATAATGGAGAGACAGTCGTATCTGGCAACCTTGGCAAGTCTGTGGACTGGACGGACGGGGAGAGCTGGCTTGCCTTGGCTTCGCCTGGTGCGGCTGCACTCGCTCGTGTAAGTGACTGAATGGGTGGGTGGGTAGAAGGAAGCCGGGCAGGATTCGTCAGCTCTACGACAAGCTAATAGACTAGTTACAGTACCGCCACAGATGGCTGCCGAGCCAGAAGTCTAGACTTGCATGTTTGATGTAGCAGCTGCTAGCAGGGTCCAAACAGCAACTTTTTTTTTCTGGGAAGTTTTTGGGTTTTCCCCCCTCTCTTCGTGAGGCGATTCGCCCGCTGAAAGTGGGAGGGGACCATGCATGCATTGACATTAAGAAGCACATATCCGACACTACCACAATGTCTGCCCGTCCTTTGCCCCCCTTTCCCCCCGCACTCTCGAGAAAAGCCAGCCAGGCATCGCGGCCGCTCCCGCCGACATTTGAAAACCAGCATGACGCGGCGGCAGCGCCGGGCTTGCTTGGTGGACCGACGGACATGCATGCATGACCGCAGCTACCCGTCAAAGCCGTCCAGGATGCGCCTGATCTGCGCCGCCCGCGCCGCGGCGTCCTGAATCGTCACCCACTCCCGCTCCGCCCGGACGCCCTGCTTCCAGTCGGCATACGCGTACAGGTGCGTCTGCACCGACCGGCCCACCCCGGGCACCTCCTTCTCGACGTCGCTCCAGTCCCACGCGACGCGCTCAACCTCGTCTGTGTCGAAGCGGTGCACCTCGATGCTCACATCGGCGTCTCCATGCAGCGCCGTGCCGTTGGGCGCAATGAGCCGAAGCTCGCCCTTGGTGCCGTTGATGGTCCATGTCAGGGGCGGCGTGCCGGGGAACGGCTGTCCGCGGCGGTAGCCAATCGACAAAGTCGCGTGCGGATCCGTCAGAGGTGATTCCGCGAGACGGCCTGGCCAATCCAAACCAAACCCCCATCCCGTAAGCATAAGTTTCTCTTGGATCAACAGCCTCGCAGGAGCTGAAGATTGGGGAGGACGACGTACCGTGGAGTTGAAGCAAGTCGGGCACATTGGACTGGACCGTCTCGACGATGGAGTTTGTGGAAAGATCTCGGATCCTCACCTGTGGCCGCTGCAGCTGTAGCCGGGACTGCATCGACTCGGGAACGACATTCCCGACTACGGACTGCACAAAGTCGAAGACTGACAGTCGTCCTGCGTTAGCCTTGTTGAGAGCTTCTCGGGACAACAGGATAAGAAAAAAGAGGAAGGGCGGAAGGGCAGAACATACCATGCGCGAATCCGATGGTAATGACATTGCCGCCCACATTCCTGTCGGCGAAATACCGGACCCCCGTGGCCAGCATCTCTCTGTCGATGCTGCCCCCAAACGCCCTGACGTCGACGCTGAGCACCGTGCCAATGTCGCCGCGCGCCAGGACCTCCCTCAGCTTGCGCACGGGAGCCGACCACCTCCCCTGCAGGCCAACCAGCGCCTGAGAGCCGCTCTTGTCAGCCGCGTCCACGAGCGTCGCGATGTCCTCGGCGTTGGCGGCGATGGGCCACTCAATGTACACGTCCTTGCCGGCCTTGACGCTCGGCAGCGTTGTCTCGTAGTGCTTGTCTACGCGCGTGTTGCAGATGACAATCTCGACGTCTGGGTCCGCGGCGAGGTCTTCGGGGGAGCCGTACGCCTTGGTGGACGGATCGAGCTTGTACGTCGCGATGGCGGCCTGGGCCGCAGCCACACTGCTGTTGCAGAGGGCGACGATCTGGAACTTGGACCGGCCCAGCGGCGTGAGGAAGGCGGGGAGGTGCGCCGTGGCAGCCCATGATGTGGCGGCCGATGAGGAGAGGCCGATGATGGCGGCGCGGATTGGGCGAGACGTCATGTTCTCCAGGTGTAAGGTGTAAGTCGGACAATCTTGTGCGGGAAGAAGATGCGATATGCCCGGCTGTGCGGTGAACGACAGCTGCCTTTTTAGACGTTTGTGAGATGTCAAGTCACACAGTCGATGCGCGGCACACAGTCGATGCGCGGCACACGGAAAATGCAGCAGTTTGCACTCCTTATTTGTGCTCCGAATTTCGACTCTGGTGTTGGCACTCGCCATGTATAGCGTGATTAATCGAGACCTAGAGGGCATCTACGCTATTATTAATCCCTCAACTCCACGGCCGGCACGGGAGATCCATTTGCGGTAACACCCATTTGTAAGTGGCGACTAGCTCCAACTCTCCCACGAATGGCGTAGACTTGACGTCGGCGCGCTAGGCGTCGTACGGATGAGCATGGATGTAGTTGGCGAATGAGAAAAAGTCCACCGAACAGACTCATTTGCAGTGCGACAAAGCGGCCGACGCCAAGCTGATGTCGTCGTCGCCGCCGCCGCCGTTGCCGTTGTGCCACATCCTCGCGCGCCTGGTCCATGCATCGCACCAGCCCGGGTCTTTGATGGATGGATTGAATTATTTTTTTGCGCCAATTACCTCTTCTTCTTCGGAGCCCGTTCTCAGACTACTCGCTACTGGTTCAGACACTGCGTGCTGAACCGAGTCTCGCTTGTAAAACCACTGACCCCAATCGACACCTCTTCGCTAGGAACAATGTCGATGAGGTTATCATCAAATTTCACACCGTCGTCGTCGCACTCGACCGCGAGGCCTTTGATTGGAACTTCTGCGCTGAGTCGAATAGTCCTGCAATCGTCGGACAAGGTGGCTTTCAATTGCTTCGGCCGCTGAAAATGCAGATACTTGAGTGGCTCGGGCCAGTCGACGCAGCGAGCAATCTGCCTGTCCTCGCGATACAGGTACGCGGCCACGACTGTGCGCCCTGGATGGCCCGCACTCTTCAAGGCGGCTGTCAAGTTCAAGGAGGCAATTTCAGTGGAAGAATTGGCAGAGAACAGGTGCTTTGCAGAGAGAGTCCTGGCCAGAACCTCCTTGCCCGTCTCCACGTCCCACGCCTTGACCAAGCAGTCCGCTGTCAGATCGTCCAACCCGAGGTTTGACCCCCACGCCTCGACCTTGACTTCGGTCTCGGTGTGCACACGCGTGTGCCTGTCGCTGGCGTGAGTGGTCTCTCGGCGCTTCAGACCAATCGTCATCGGCGCCATCTCCCTCTTGACCGTAAAATATGCAAATTTGGGACGCAGGTAGTAATCGCAAATAGACCACGATGTGCCGGGCCAGCAGTCATTCATCTGCCAGACGAGCGCGCCGCCGCAGTACTCGCGGCCAGGCCCCTTCCACTCCCTTTTCCAGAGCCGATACGCCGACGCAAGGCATTCGGCCTGTACAAGCTGTGTACAGTAGACGTAGCGCTCTAGAGACTCTGGAGAGTACCGTATGTTCTCTGCCAGGTAGAGGGCAAGGCGGCGCTCATGTCCGGCTGCTTTGTTGTGGAAGTCGACTGTTGATGACTGAGCGAACCTTTCAAGATCACCCCTTCCCTGAAGCAAGTAGGCGTCGATTGTCTTGATCGATGGGAACGCCTCCATGCCAAACTCTGATACAAATCGTCCGGCAAGCTTGTCAAAATCTTGGTACTTCTCTTGAGATCCGTGCCAGACATTCCACTGGTGTAGATCGCCTACCAACGGGCTTAGCGAGTTCTCGCCTCCCCAGGGACTGCCGGGGTGATAGTATGTACCAGGCATCAGCTCCTTGCAAACATCTGGTAGTATCTTCTCGTAGATGTAGCGCGCGGGAAAATCACTCGCGAGCCAGTTGTCTGGATCGGGGTCGTTGTGATTATAGCCGAGTGTCTCTGTTTCCGCGTACGTATAGTCCTCGTTGTTTCCGGCCCATATCACAATAGAAGGATGGTGACGAAGCCTTTTGACGTTCTCGCGGGCTTCACGCTCGACCGACGCGAGGAAGTTCGGATCAGCGGGGTAGTTGCCACAAGCAAACATGAAGTCTTGCCACACCAGTATGCCGAGCTCGTCGCATGCGTCATAGAGATGCTCTTCCTCGTAGATGCCCCCTCCCCAGATGCGTAGCATGGCTTGGTTCCCATCAGCTACCAACTTGATCCAATCGTAGTATCTCTCCTTAGATATGAGGGGGACGAAATTGTCCGCGGGGATCCAATTGCTGCCTCCACAGAAAATGGGTATGTTGTTGACTCGAAAGAAGAAGCTGGTTCCCGGCTGGTTCTCGAGCGGTTGCTGGACGAGTTCTACCTTGCGAAGGCCGATTCTCCTGACTGCCGTGTCGAACACGTGGTTTCCATCCCTCAGAATTGCCTTGATTGTATACAACGGCTGACTGCCGTACCGGGCCGGGTACCAAAGTTCTGGTACTTGGACTTTGAACACGGCAACTGCTCGGCAGTCAGTCACCAGGGCGGTCTCTGAAGCCACGACTCGGCCACCCAACGAAATGCTGAACAGGATGCTCGACGCCAAGCCCTCGACCGTAGCGTCGACCGTGACCTCGGCGCTCTTCAAGGAGTCCTCTACTGCAACCCCTGCCGAAAGATCTGTGATGAGCGATGAAGCGATCTCCAGGTGTATGGGTCTCCAGGGACCACACGTCAACAGCTCTGGGCCCCAGTCCCAGCCCTTGGAGAAGCCTGTCAGTGAATGCGAATGGTGTAGATGTTCTGAGACCTTGCGTGATGGCATACCCAGTGGTACTGAGACTTTCTCACGGCGAGGCGAGAATTGTCGCCGTTCCAACAACCCCACTTGTGGTCCGGCTGCGTGTCGACTTGCCTCCACCCTCGGAGGTATGCAGCATCAAACGAGATGAGCAGTTCGTTGTCGCGAGATTCCGTCAGGACCTTGGTGACGTCGACGCGCTGGCGCACAAACATGTTGTCCGACTCGAGGATGACTCGTCCATTCAAGCTCACCGTGGCAAACGTGTCGAGGCCACCAAAAACAAGCACTGCCTTCTGAGGGTCTTTGAGTTCGGGTGACGCAAATCTTGTCCTGTAAGCCCAAGCAGTCTCCCCAACCCACTGGACGTCGTTTTCATTCTTGCCCATGAGGGGATCTGGAATCAATTTGTGATGAAGCAGATCCAAGTGAATATTTGTAGGAAATTGGCACACAGGAAGATAAGCATCATCGTCTTGGCCGAATTGCTTGAACTGCCAGTTCTTGTCGATTGGCAGTAGTGTGCGGTGCGACATGACTTTGATGGGGTCCAGGTGCTCGAGATGGTGAAGTCCCAAATGTTGGCGGCTGAGACAACAGCAATGCTGCGTGGGCTCGTCGACTTGCGTGGGAGGTGGCAGTCAGTCGTCCTGGTTGGTTCCCCTACGCTCGAGCCCTTGCCGATGTAGCTCGACTGTGAAGCTGTTGTTGCCTTCGGTGGGTGTCTGCGATCTGTTGCGCACGGCCCACCCCAAACACGCCCACTTCCCCGCAATGGCCAAGCCACTCCCGGATCGTCGCCCGTGCCATCTGCCATCTCATCCTGGTTTCTCCCATCATCGTCGTGGTCGTTCCCGTCTTTGTAGGTGAACATCCTATCTCTGGGATTTGCTCAATAATCCGAAGATTCAGATAGTCAATCTTTGAGATATATAAGTTTTGGTGGAAAATTGGTGATTCTTCGAAAATACCTGGACCCGACTGTATACATACACTCGCAGAGCGGAAGGGCACTTGGGCACTTTCCCACCGACCGCCTGGCGCCGTCATCTAATACAGATGAAGATGACTTACTGATCATGATGCAAGATCTACGACGTTCGAAAAGCCGCGAATGGCGCATCAGCCGTCTGAGACTATTTCTCTTAGAGGCCGCGGACCCCCGATGCCGTACCAGCCACAATCACGTATGACACTTTCCACCCGTTCCTGCGACTTCCAGCGGAACTTCGCCATGAGATATGGCGCATCGCCCGTCGCCTTCGCCACGGCGGCGTGATACATCGCGAGGTCGGCCTGTCGTGCACGATACGTCATGCAGGCGAGGTCCAGCCACGTGTCAATCCCGGGAGGCAGCTGCTGGGTCGATTTCAACCAGCACCTCTTCTTCATTCACAATTTCCCCTCCAGACCCATGCAACACGACCGTCGAGGGTAACATCACGGACCAAGCCCACAGCGCGCGTAGCATCCTGTCAGCGATCCAGCACCTGGTCCTGAATCCTCGCGACAGGCTGTATCTCAATCGATCGCTCGCCGTGGTTCAGCGCTATTGTGACTCGCTCCGGTCTCTCATCGTCTTTGCCCTGTGGATGATCCCGTCGAAGTGCTGTCTATCGGGCATATCGTGCAGGACCGGGAGACTTATGAGTGGTTGCCGGCCATTCCGGATGACAATGTCACCAAAGAAAAGGTGGCATCATTACTGTTTCACTTCCTGCCCGGGAAGCCGCTGCAATGGAAGCATACGGCCGACGACTACAGGGGTCTCTCCACGCAAGTCTCAGCAACCCTCTTCTGTACCATGAAGGCTATGGACAGGCGTTACTGGGCCTATATATATGAGCGCGGTTGGTGCGAGAATTTCCTCGGACCAGACCGGCCATACACCTCCGCAGGCGTCATTAAGGAGCATCGGAACGCCCTGCAGGGAGGGTGTGGACAAGAGAGATAGCCGTCTTGCAGAGATTCTGTGTAACGGCTAGAATCTGCTCAGCGTCTCAGCCCGTGATGGCCACTACCTAGGTAGGTAAGTATCTAAGGTAGGTAAGGATGCATCAGGCTAGCTGGACCGTTGGAGAAAACCAGGGCAAGGGTAAATAAAGTATGCGACGCGACAAGACCATAGAACTTTATGCGCTGCGGGCGGCGCTCCCACGAGGGCACCCTGTAGCACAGCAGGGCAGAGTCTGGCTGCCGGAAGCGCGCGACGAGGTATCGAGCGATAGATACGTAGCTACACTAAAAGACCAAGAAAGAATCATGACGACGCTCAAAACAGTACATCTCTGCCGGGTATTGCTCCTGTCGATTGCCTCGCATATCTACCACCCAACCGTTCTTCAGGCCCCTGTGACGCCAAAGGAGAAGAAAAGTCCGCCAGAAAAACAAACGGCAAGCGTATGGTTCACACAGTACAGGATAGCGTCGGAAAAATCCGAGAGACTCCTCTCATTGTTGTTGGACGCAATGGAGCACCTCGGAACACGTCTAGCAGCATGCTCCACCTCTCCTGTTGCGATTACTCAACGTAAAGACTTCTTCCCACTCTCTCAGACCCCAATTCTGGTTCCTGGTCTTGCCGCGTTTGCGCCGTCGCAGGCCCGGTAGGTTGTCGTCAGTGCCGCCGGTCATGGTGCTCTTGATGCTGCCACCGTCGCTGGCCGTGTTCCAGCCGCCGTCGCCGTACTGTATGCCGCTCATGGGATCGTCCGGGTCGATGTCGCCCAGTTCGATCTTGGTCAAGATCATGCGCGCCAGACGGTTGAACACCTCATCGACTCCCTCGCCGTTCAGGGCACTGACCTCGGTCACGACGGAGATTCCCGCCGTGCTGGCCCATCGGGTGACTTCTGTGGCGCTGATCTCCCGGCCTTCCGGTGCGACGGTTGCTCTCTGGTGAGTGCCGGCGCCTATGGACATGCCGCGATCTCTTCCGGCCGCTGCTGCCGATGCGGCCGCTGTCATTGTGGACGAGGAGCCAACACTGCTGGGCGTCGGCGGGGGCACGCTCGTGTCTACCAGAGAGTCCGACGCCAGGTCCAGCTTGTTGCCGACCAACATCAGGCTCAGGTTTGGTGATGCCAGCGCCCGCGCGTCATTGAGGAATGGTTGAATGCCGCGGAAGGAGGCATGTGACGTGATGTCGTAGACGAGGACGGCCCCGGCTGCTCCTCGATAATATGATCTCGAGACTGATCGAAAGCGCTCGGTTCCCGCGGTATCCCAGAGCTGCCCACTCATCGTCAGTCCACGCCGGTGCAGCGAGTCTAATTCGGACGTCCACATACCTGGAGCTTGATTCGTTTCCGCCGCGCTCCGGAACCAACTTTGATGATTTTACTCGCAAACTCGACTCCGACGGTCTGCGACGACAGAACGCGCCATTCGTTCTTGACGAATCGATGCAGCAAGCACGACCTGGCCGGATAATGTATGAGCATCGCGAAGCCAGCGTGGTTTTTGTCTTCAGACGGTCGAGTACGTACTTGCCTGTGCCACTAGGACCTAAGAGTATGATCTTGGCCAAGTAATCGTACATGCTCCCGAGCTCCTGGGGTCCTCCGTGTCAGTCCATCATGTCTGTGCCGCCCGCGAGCTGCAGATTCGCAAGGTTACCTGATCCCGAGCAGCGCCAGCGCTGTCGTCGCTGGCGCCCGATGAGCGTCGCGGCCGCGTCATGATGTGCAGTTGCGCAGATCTTCACCCAGCTTGGGCCCGTGGTAAGAGACACAATCAAAGATTCAATCGACCGTGGACAGCGGGGGGAAAATATGTTGCGATACCGTGCACCCCTGGCTGGGTAAAGACAAGCGTCATGCAGGGCGGCGAGACCGCGAGCAGCACCCGAATCCCAAGTCTCAGCTAATCTAATCTGTCACGGAACGCGCTACGGATCCAACGCTGCACGTGACGGCGTCGCGATGTGAGAAAGACCTCTACTCAGATGGAGGGCAATCCACAGCACAACCAGAGTTTTGCAATGTCTTTGAGTTGACATGGTTTTTTTCATTCGGTTCATCACCTCGATGAACTCAATATCCGTCTTGATGGGTCCGTTCGGGAAATGTGCTCGTTTCGGCACGTGATAAATGTGTTGATCGGTCCACCACAAGGCGGCACGCGCCCCCTTTTCCTTATCCCAACGACAGACATACAAGCAAAATATATGGCTGTAAGCGCAAGCTTGAGATCACTCACGATGAGTAGCAAATTCAGTCAACTTTACCCCGAAGGAGGAACACAAACCCAAAGGATAAGATGAGATCTGCATACGCAGCGTACAACAATCACACTTCATGCAAAGCTCTGTACGCGTAGCATCTCTCTTAACACCTGCGGTCCCGTGGTGCGGGCCACCGCAAGCTTTTTTATACGACGACACCTGGCTGCACGTACGTACAGAAGAACTGTCGAGCTTGCTCTTGCGTAGCAAAAAAGGGCGATGCATCGTAGGAAAATAACGGACTCTCACACGGAACGTTGACTCAGACAGGCCCAGGAAATCTCAATCTTCCATTGACAGCAGTAACCTCTAAGGTAACGCCGAAGACGCGCCCTTGAGATTGGGCTGACTTTGATCGAACAGAATATTTGGGCTGATCGCCTCTGTATTCGGCTGTCTTGGTAAGTGTCGTGTTCGTAGCGTACTGCCGTAACGAGTGGAAGGTCGTCTCTTGCCGAGCGCTTTGGTTAGGGGCTCGATGGAAGAGCGACAATGACAGCCTTGATGTATTGCTGCAGCCCCAGGATGCTCTGCGAATACATATGGCAGCCCGGACGACCAACAATCGCCTCCAGTCCCCTGGTGATTTGCTATACAAAAGCAGCGAATAATAACATTAGAATCATCTAAACATCCCGCCAGACCTGTCGAGCCAGATGCCTCTGCCGAAAGAGTAACACAACGGGCGTTACAGAGAACGATGTCTAAGATGCCCGACGGTCGAGAGTAGAATTTACGACTAGGTTTCATCATAGCAACGAGCGCAGGACGGCATACCCATTTTGAAAGGGGGTTCTTTGTCCTTTGGAGACTCTTCTGGAGCAATCGATCTAGTAGGCCCGAGGGACAGAAGTTTGATGAGTCGAAGACGGGATTTCAGAGAAGTTGATTACTTGATGAGATAAAAGGCAGACAAGCAATGCGCAGAAATAGGTGGCGTAGGGTAGGGGGCGGTCATGAAGCCCCGAGCAGAAATCCCAATGGCGTCTCATGCTGGTTAGGGGTGATGATCAGTTCAATGCTCGCTGTCTCGCAAGGGGTTGTCGACAAAAGAATATCGCAATAGACTGCCGATGGGCATCTTTCTGTTGTATTGTGTTGGATAAACCAGAATGATGATCCATGGCGAAAACGTTCACTTGGATACGACGGTATGTGAAGGCGCTCGTGATGGCGGCCAGCGGTGCATACGACACAATCATACGGAAATAGCTCATCATTTGTCCCCAGTGGCCAAATCCCCTAATCAAAAGACTCCTTTGGGTCCCACACCTTTGCCTGTAAGCTCAAGGTCAAATCTTGTATCAAGTTGCTCGCAGGGGCCTGAGAGTCAACCTGCCATCGGGCGCACGATGAGCCGCGTTGGCCTTGCTGGTCGGAAGGCGTTCAGATGATTGTCGTGACAGCCCCAAATCGCCGAACTGAAATTAGCGCATCGATCATTCGTTCAAGCTCTTGGCCTTCCAGCGCCATGTCCCGTAAGCTGACAGTCACATTGTGTGTCAAGCGGCCCGTGGGTATCAAGCCGCTGCCAAAACCCGATGAGCAGCGTTGGTCAAGCCGACCGTAAGACTTCCACACCGGCCAATTCGGTACCAACCGCTGTTGGTCCTGCATTTCTTTCGGCGTGGCCTGTGCTGCGCATTGGCCAGGTGGCAGAGATGAGTGGTGCCGCCCTCTCCTTTTCGTTGGCGCTGCCTGCCGCCATCCCGGTTGCAAACTCCAACTCTTGCCTAGCAGTTCCCCTCATAACGTGCAGGGCAATCATCGACCTCCTCTCCTTGAGAGATCAACGAAATGTCCCTTCTTCTTTCTACCTTCGCGCCGTATTGCCTGACTGCTGGTTGCTTCCCTTCCCACTTTAGACTTCCGGGCTTTGTTTTTTTTCTATCCGACCTGAGAACGATGGGAACGTGCAAATCCATGGCGCTCGAGAAGCCTGTGATACTACTCGTTGCAGGTGGCTGGCACACGCCAGTCAGCTATAAGTAGCTCACTGATGCTCTCGAGGCGACTGGCTAGGAGGTGCATTGTCCGCCGCTTCCTAGCATGACGCAGGAACGTCCGCCAACAAACAGCTTGGCTGAAGACAGTGAGAAAATACGTGGTTACGCCGAGGAGATCATCGAAAATCAGGGGGGGAAGGAGGGCGTCAAGTCATCGCCATCCTGCACTCGTACGGGGGTCAGATCGGCACGAACAGTCTGGCCGGTCTGGGCTCGAGCCTTCGAGCCAAACAGGGTCTTGCCGGCGGAATTTCCAAACTCATTTACCTCTGTGGCTATGCCGTGCCCGAGAGACGCTACAGTAGGTTTTGACACAAAGCGCATGACCATTTTCAGCAGAATTACAGCCTAGAGGCATTCACCAGGTCGGAGTTTGTTAACCATGTCTCACCGAACAGTGATACAGAAGGTCGTGGAAATGGGCCACGAAGCCCTGGTTCCCATCGCTTTTGACTTCGCAGACGACATGTCAATGTTCTGTCGAGATCCTCGCGGCCAGGTCGTGGGTCCTGGTGTCGAGGAAGAAGAGGTCGAGAGCTACGTCGCCAGCCTGATGCGTTGGAACGGCTAGGCCATGTACGACAGCATTTCTCAAGTAAGTGCTTGGCGAGGAATACCCGTCACGTACATCTTTGCGAACACAGACACGTTGTTGCCTCTCGCGTACCAACGATCCATGGTGGCCCTGCTCGAGAATCAGGGCTGCGTGGTTGACAGGTACGAGATCAGTACGGGTCATTGTCCCAACCTGACGGCCACGGATGAGGTTGTGGAAATCATTAAAAAAGGAGCGGCTCTCTAGAGCAGAGGCGCTAGCCGTTTAATATGCAGATAGTCAGTGGAGTTCTGCAGAGGATGGTGTAGTACGTGTATGTGCAGGCGGGAATATGCAGATTGAGGAACGTCGCAACCCTTGTGGCTCAGGCGGCCGGGGTGATGTCACAGCGGCCGTCGGTTCCACTTGGGCGAGCCGAGGCTCAAGCCAGTATACTAGTGTCTCCCTCAGGTTCTATCTCTTTGTGCAATTGACCGAGAATGAAACAGAATGAAAACAACAAGCGCGCGTCGCTTCCATTAATCTTGTGACGTCCAAAATGAAAATTCAAGATCGAACGTTTCTGATTTCTGGAGGGTAATGATGCGCTCATCATCACTCCTTTGCTCCTACAAATGCACGTGCTGACTTTCACTGCAGTGCCTCTGGCCTGGGCAAGGCATGTGTCGTGGAGATTGTGAAAAACGGCGGCAATGCTGCGATATTGGACATGAGTGACGACGGAGAAACGCTTGCCCAAGAGATTGGGTCTGCTGCCAAATTCTTCACCTGCGATGTGTTGGACACCGAGAGCGTGTCCAAAGCCGTCCAGGGCACAGCGGAATGGGCAAAGCAGACCGGCAAGCCCATCGGCGGTGTCATCCCAGCAGCCGGCGTCTCAACTCCTGCCACTGTATGTCGGAAATCCAGTTTTGAGCTTATCTATTATACCGCTGGACTGACTTGGACAGATTTTGGATCGTGACGGAAACCCATTCAGTCTCGACGACGTTGATTTCGTGTTGGGGGTCAACCTCCGCGGCGTCCTAGATCTCGTGCGCCAGGGCGTGGCAGAAATCGCCAAAGCTCCGGAAGGGCCCGACGGCGAGCGTGGAGTCGTCATCATGGTAGCCAGCTCCGCTGCCTTTGACGGTCAAAAGGGGCAAATCTCTTACTCGGCCAGCAAGGGGGCGGTGGCTGCCATGACGCTGCCCATGGCCCGAGACCTGGCCCGGTACGGCATTCGATGTGTGACCATTGCCCCGTCGCTGTTCGAGACCCGCATGACCAGCTTGATGAGCAGCAAGGTGAGAAAGTCACTGGAGGCAACCTACGAGTTTCCGAAGCGGTCGGGTCAGCCAGAGGAGTTTGCCGGCTTGGTCAGGCACTGCATCGAGAATTCCATGCTGAACGGGACGGTCATTCGTCTGGACGGCGGTTCGAGGCCCAGCAAAATGTGAGAGGTGTCTTGGGATGAAGCTTCGAAAAGCAGTGGTCAACCTAGATCTCCAGAGTTCTGCCCTTGCTGCAAGTAAATAGAGAGTCGGCGATCACTGGCTGCCGTGCCAGAGTGACGCCGTCACTCAGCTGTGTCACGAACACACACCAGGCGCAGATGCTTGGTTGGTAACTCTCGGTCTCATTTTTGCGACTTTTTGCTGAGTCATGGTCAAACATCGCTTGCGCGCGCACCGGCTGTGTTCTCTACAGGTTTTGTACACCCAGCAACAGAAGAAAAGTCTCTCCGGGTGTGTAAAATCATGTTCGCCCAGCCGCCTCCTTCTCCTCTTTGATCTAAAGGTGAGCCTTATTGGGGCTGTGCATGACGCCGCTTCCATTTCGCTTCCGTGATGTGGAATCTCTCTGTTCAACCAGCGGGGAAGGAACTCCACCTGAGAAAGACCCTGCATTATGCCTTGCGAAGAGCCTTATTGGTTACTGCGCGGGAACATTGACGTCTGCATCAAAACATCGTCTGCCAGTTGATATTGCTCGAGCGGTCAATATTGAGACCTGAAATCACCGTGACTCCCGAGCTCAAAGGCAACGGTGACGTCGATTCGGACTTTGTATATTGACCCCATGTGCCAACTAAGTTTACACCCGCAAAAGTCAATCCTTCTGCCTTCACTCTTGTTATTTGCTGTCCCATCGCGTCAGGTCCCGAATCGCTGGCGATTTCATTGACACTAAACCTTAGCTACGAAAGGATGAACAAATCACGGGGATAGAAAGTGGCGATGCTGAAATACAAAAGAAATACTAAGAAAAAGGGCTTAAAATCTGTCACAGTTCATCTGGTGGCAAACGCGGGCTTTGGAGCGTGGCGTCGGCTGTTCAGGCTGCCGTCAGAAGCTGAAGGCTACGAGTTGTTTTTTGCAGGACTTTTATGGGGCACAGTGACCTCATCTGCAGGCTGCAGCCCCCAATTACCGAGACAAACCCATGCAATGCAGGCACCACGTGCGCTGCATGACCAGCCAAATAAACAATGTTTGGGTGACGCTAAGCATGAAATGCGAGCGATGCGAAAGCCACTGCGATGACGCCCTTGTTGCTTCTGGCGCACGGGCTACCTCAGCCACAAAAGGCGCAGATCTTGTTAAAAAGGTGAACATATGGAGCAGTGAACAGCGGCGGCGGCGGCGGCGGCGGCGAGCGAGGCTGAGGACATGTACCGCGTCGTTCTTGACGGGATCGACTGTGTCATGGGCCTTGGAGAAGCCATCCAAACCCTCGACAGCGCTAGCTTACTCGCGAGGCGTCTGGGGTCGCCTTCCTTCCATTCCATCCGGGCGCTGACAGAAGGTTTAAAGTACGAGGCCCCGTCCCGCAACTTCGGGCTTCGGAACGCCGCGTGTTTGGTCCCTCCGCACCATATTAATCTCCTCCCTGTCCTCATCTTTGATAGCCACGCTCAATAACTTCGAGATAGCTATCTCTCCCACCATCGCGCCGCTCATCGACTTATCAACTACAGTCGTCTGTTCCATAACAGACCCACTTCATTCAAATTATGCGAATCGATATCGCGTTGCTGTTTGCGACGGCCCTCTCCTCCGCTTCTGCCGGCGTCATCGACCCTCAACATGCTGTGAGAGACGACTTCTCAAGAGCAGACTTACCCGATAGCCTTTTCAGGAGAAAAGGCGGCGGCGCTGGAGGGGGCCGCGGCGGCTCTTCCGGCGGTTCTAGTGGTGGTTCTTCCAGCGGCGGCTCACGCGGTGGTGGCACCAGCAGCGGCGGCTCATCTGGTGCAGGATCTGGATTGTTAGTTTGGCCCGACCTCCTCCCTGATCCGACTTTGCTGACGTGCGCGTTCCTTGACTGTCGTAGCCGCGGCAATACTGGCGCTGGTTCTAATATCGGCGGAACTTCCAAGGGTGGTACAGGACCTCCTCGTTCCTTCGGCGGTGGCTCAGTGTACGGAGGCGGCGCTGCCCAGCCTTACCGATCTGGTCTCGCGACGGCCGCCGGCGTTGGAGCCCTTGCCTTTGGTGCTGGAGCTCTACTATTTTGGCCAGGGCTTTGGCTCACCGGTGCCTATCTCTACCCTCACCGCAACGAATATTCGTTCTTCAACTCCACTACACAAAGACAGGAAAGTCTGCCCGTGGTTTGCGGTTGCGCTCAGGATGCCGAGTGCGGATGCGACGACAACGACACCGCCATGAAGGATCTGGTCGGCAATGGAAGCTATTCTGCGCTGAACAAGAGCATCATCAACGTCGGTGATTACAACGGCCGCAAGACATTCCTTGTCAATGGAACTTTGCCCAATGGGACCACCGCAGACGGGCCCGATCAGAGCGCTGGGACAAGACTGAGCGCACACAGCTTCGCGTACGCCGCCAATCTATGGCCTGCAGTGGCTTGTGTCATCGCTGCCGTACTCATGGCTTGAACGGGCCCCTCTCCTTCTTGTCGAATTTCTATTAGCAGAGCCCAGGCGTATAACACTACATTATGGCCTGTGGTGAAAGATACCCTACCATTAGCCTGACTTATGATTAGGCATCTTCACGTTCCATGGGCCCGAGTTGAGTCCACTGTGCCTCTTCGCCTGTTGCTCCGCCATAGGAGACCTGGTCGAAGCAGAGTATTTACTTAAGCAGCGCGATGGATGCATGTGCACCACAGCCTGTCATAATGACGTAATGCTTAAATCGAAGTAGCAATATTATACTAAGCGGTTGAGAAGGCTACGTTGTTCTCAAACTTTCTTTGATTAGTTTTGCCGGAGCTTAGCGTCCAAAATAAACCATAGCATAACACGTGTCAGCTTAGAACTGTATCTCGCGCATATTTGGTTTCTTCCAGTTGAGGAGATATATATATATATATATTGCCTTCCTTCAAGCAGTCCTCCAAGTGAGGGTCAGTTGATTCCCTCCACTTCTTGTTGATACAGAGGAATTTCAGCAATCGCCACTGTCACGAAGACCTATCATTCTCGCCTCTGGTTGATCCTGATCCTGGTTTTTCCGAAACTGAGACGAGGACACGGCGTCCTAACACTGCCACGCAGTCTCTGTATTGTCAGAACGTGCTTCAAGCCCGGTAGCAATGCGCTTTGGAAGTACTGTGCCGATACATGTCAGTGGCTAGAATCGTTTCTATTGATGGCTGAGGAGTTGAGATTCAAAGACCGCGACACTGCGTTTGAAACTTTTCAGCATCAGAAGCATCCACCGCTTTCGTTCCTCCAGTACGTGGCAGGATCGGTCCACATGCTGACTAATCAAGAAAGCTGCAGGTCACTGCCTCGGACCCGCTCTACAACTTTCACTAGTCACCAGCTCGAACCGGGTGGTGAGGAGTCTCTTGCAACGCCGCCTTTGGCCATTTACCTGAAGACGCGTTCTTGAGCTGGAGCTGAGGCCTCAAGAGTCCTTGATGATTCGATCATAAACCAGGAGCGTAGGTTCTTGAGGGAAAACCGAAAGGCAAGCCATCCTGAGAGGCCGCCATACACTGCCCTATTGGCCTCGGGAGCCATGGCAGAAGAAAAAGAGTTCTCGTCGCTTGACGAGAGCGGCTGGGAAGCACAGCATGCTGCTGACGATAGAGAAATTGCGCGTCTTCTCGAGCAAAGTCAAGATGGCGCGAGCGGAGGTCTCAAGCTCGACGATACCCCCTTCGATCAAACCAACAAAGCCGACGATGCGCAAGATTTCGAGGACATCAGTGATGATGAACTTCCTGACGAGGAACCCAGTGCGGGCGCTTCACTGGAGATGCCAGCCCTCACAGACGATGGTGGTACCAGCAACGATGCCGATGATTTGTTTGGCGAAGGTCCTTCTTCGCCGACGGATCCCGTTCTAGGACCCATTTCGCCGGCTACACGCGTTCGTGATGCGGATGCTGGTGATGACTCTCACCCAATCGACTCGGCTCTCAGCTTTTCCACGCTCAACTTCGATCTCGACGCGCACATCGGTGGGGCTGCCAACCAGGATCCTGACATCCCAGCTCCTGCTGAGACCATGGAAGACTTGCTGAGGGCGACATGGCCTGCCTTCAAGAAGGGACGAGTGTTGACTTGGAGCGAACTCTTACCGCCAAAGAGAGCGATCTGGAAAGAAAAGAAACCCCTCAAGAAGCCCAAGCATCTTGTCACGAGCAAACTCTCCCTTGACCTGTGTACAGATCAAGAAAAGACGTTTCGCATTCCGGGCGGGGCAACATCCAACACAAAACAACGTCCTTTGGACGTGTCTTTTGCTGGTTTTGTCCGATGTGAGGAGCCGGCAGCAGAACAGACGGAAAATGCGTTGCAGTTTGGTCTCGATCACGACTCAGATTCCGAATCGATCGTGGGCTTCTCCCTCAGGGACATTGAGCTTGCATGCGAGGACTGGAGCGAACACATTGCCACAGTTGAGACAGACTTCGCAAGCCGTGAGCTGGCCGAGCAGGAATTACTTCGAAGCAACAAACAGTTTGAGGAGCAAGACGACGAATGGGACGCAGAATTCTTAACGGACACAGCCGATGACCAACAGGGCACACAGCCGAAAAGAAAGCCCTTCGTCCCTGGACTACCAAAGATTCCACGGTATACAGCTCCGACATTTGATGATTTTGAAAATGCCACTCGACGCGGCTCTAAACGAGTACATCTGGATATGAGCGATCCGCACCTTCTCCTTGAGACTGACGAGCATCATCGCGCGAAGCGAGCACGCACGGATTCCCAAGTCAAAAGAACGGCGAATGCATCTTTGGGACGAGACATGTCTCAACGCTTTAACCTGTCCAACGATGAGGCGTATGAGCTGCTGAAGGAGAACCACCAGAGCAAGGTGCGTGCAACGCTCGGCAATATTTCCGTGGAGCACAGCATGCCCGCCATCAAGTTGTCATGGCCGTATTACAAAGTGAAGCTCGGTGGCACAACCGATGAGTATCATCGGCCACGATTCCGCTACAAGAAATTTGTTGGGCATCCGATCAAGTTCGATAAACCGCTTCATCACAAGCGAAAGACGATGAAGGGAAAGGCTCACGAGGTTTTTCGGATGTCGAAAGATCTCAGTCTAAGCGATAACGCAACCGCGGTGCTGTTCGAGTACTGCGAACCGCGACCGCGCGTTCTCAGCAACTTTGGTATGGGCAATAAGCTCATCAACTACTATCGGCGTAAAGACAACAACGAAGATGATCAGCTGCCCAAGCAAGATCTCGGTGAATATAGAATGCTGTTGCCAGAAGATCGCTCTCCATTCTCGCTGTTCGGTACTGTTGATGCAGGAGAGACTGTACCCACGCTTCACAACGAAATGTACCGTGCTCCCGTTTTCAAGCATACCCCCAGAGGCACAGACTTTTTAGTTGTGAGGAGCACTACTGGCGTAGAGGGCTCAAAATGGCACATGCACAAGATTGACCATCTGCATGTGGTGGGACAGACATTCCCATCTGTCGACGTTCCAGGGCCGCACAGCAGACGCGTTACGAACGCGTCCAAGAACCGAATGAAGATGCTGGCCTACCGAATGATGCGACACAGTAAGACGGATAATTGCCAGCTCTCGGACATTACGAAGCACATTGCAGAGTCCACCGACACACAAAACAGACAGAAGCTCAAGGAATTTCTTCAGTACGACCGGGACAGCAGCGAAAAGGGCATGTGGCGTCTGAGGCCGAACGACATGCTACCGGATGAGAATGCAATCCGTGCCATGATCAAGCCCGAAGAAGTCAGTCTCCTGGACGCCATGCAATTGGGTGTCAAGGAACTTGAGGATGCTGGGTATGATCCCAGAAACGCAAACATCGACGAGGACGTAATGGATATTGATGGCGATGACGATGAGGGTGAAGAGGGGAGCATCAAGGCGCCCAACAAGAACGCCAAGAAGGCGGCAGAAAAGCAGGAAGAGACGTTGGCCGACAAAATGGCGCCGTGGAAAACCACCAAAGCGTTTATAGACGCATGCGCACAGAAAGCCATGCTTCAGTTGCACGGTGAAGGTGATCCGACTGGTCACGGTCTCGGCTTTAGCTTCATCCGCACGTCCATGAAGGGCGGCTATATTGAAGCCGTTCAGGGACCTTTGGCTACGTCAGCAGACGCCATGGAACGGGAGAAGCGTGCCAACGGGGGCCATGCGTACAACGTGAAGAAACAGCAGGCCATGTATGAAGAAGGGATCAGGGAGATCTGGGACAAGCAAAAAGCCACGCTTTCCGATCCGCAAGAGCACGACGACAAAGATGTCGCAGTCACCGAGGATGAGGACGACCGATTCAACGTGCAAACGGCAGCAACTCCCGTTCATTTCGATGAAGGTGTCAGTCAGATCAGCGGATTCACTTCGTCCAGCCGTCACGCCAAAAAGACGATCCGCATTGCAAGAGAGTTCCGTCTGTCAGATGGAAGCACGCAAACGAGGATCGAAATTGTCCACGACCCCGTCGTCATCTCGCAGTATATGAAGCGCCGTACCGAGGCGGATCTGGAGATCAAAGAGTACGTGACCAAGACCATAGGTCACAGACGTCGACCCCGGCCCCCGAAGGCGTGGACATGTCTCCCGCCGTCTGTCCGAGCGCTGCACAAGTGGGCGTGCTTACGGGATATGTTGCTGGGACCCGAAAGACGACCAGTGCCGTCTCCAGGCTCCTTTGCGGATATGATTGGAATGGAGCTGAGGCCACCTGCTTACGTATATCTTCTTGCAGCATCTACAGCTCAAGGCCTACGGGCAATGCCGACCATGACCGTCTTACCGGCGCTCAGTAAGTTGCTTCAAGCCCGCCCCTCCCCCTTCCTCTGTTGCCCGCTTCCTGATGACACCGTTTCTGTCCTGGGAGTGCTCGCGGCTGACATATTGTCGCTTAGGATCAAAAAGGAGCTTGAGCGACTCGAGAAGAATAAGGCTCGACGACAAGCACGAGAGCAGCAGAAAGAGCTTCACCAAAAAGCGAGCGCAGGGGACGCCGTTTCTCCTGGGGCCGTTGACAAAATTCCTACAGGAACAACTCGAAAGTGCGCAAACTGCGGACAAGTCGGACATATCAAAACAAACAAAAAGTATGGACTCTCCCCCCTCACTTTCCCGCGAGATCACACCGTTTGATTGGCGCTCTGCCGCCATTCGTATTCCGGGCCAGCAGCCCAACCATCGGAAGAGGAAAAGCGTCCTGCGGGAGAAGATGGAGGATTCTGATCGACAGCGTTCTGTCCAACAGCGAGCTGCTGTGCGACAGGCCAACAAAGAGAAAAGGGAGCAAGACAAGTGCAGGCTCCAGGCAGAGCGGGAGGGGAAAAGGGAGCGCGCTGCAGAGGCAAAGCGAGCCAAACTTGCGGAGCAAGCGCTCGATCTGCAGAAGAAGAGGGAGGAGCAGGAGCGGCGCAGACGACAGAAGCGCTCTGAAGCAGAGAGACAGCGCCAGAGAGCCAACGCTGAGAAGGAACGGCGACGGCTGAGACGTGCCGCAGCCGAAGAGGAAAAGCAGCGTATAAGGGAGGAGAAGGCGAAAGCTCGCCCGAGATTTTCATACGGACGCTGCCCGGTGTGATGCGCCAGGCTCTTGCTCCATTTACCCAGCCCCTCCCTTACTTTGATCTTATTGTAGGCTTTCAGCCAAGGGCGAATGCTGATGATGGATGGCACGCACATGACATTTGCTATTTACTACATGCACCTGGCTAACATTCCCTTTTTCTTTTCCTCAAAGGTTATGCCCCCTGCTTAATGGTACGATGAAGACGGACAACGGCGCAGCGGAACACGGCGGCTTTGGCAATTACAGCCGCCCGATAGTGGCGATGGGCTCGCCGATTTGACGGATTTTTTTTTTCAAAGCTCACGAGACGATGCGAGAGACACGGCCGAACAATCCGATGGACAAGCGAGGAGTCTTTTTCTTTGGTTTTGCAAGATTGCGAGGGCAGCAAGAAGGGCAGCAAGGATGTGTGACCTGGCCTCGCCGAAGCTGGTCCGGGGGAAAATAAAACTTGAAGTGGTGGTGCCTGCCCTTGCTCTCGCGCGCGGTTATGGGCAGTGGATTGAAAATGGAAAGACTCGGCGAAGGGGAGGGGGGGCAACTGGCTACATCGGCGACGCCGTCAGTGACGTTTGACTTGCTTTCCCTTTTCAGCGCAGCGTCAGACAGAGAGAGGGCTGGCTGGCTGGCTGGCTGGGCCTTGGCGTGAGGATGATGATCATGGGATGATGGGATGGCCGCAGCCAGCCAGCCAGCCGTAATTAGGTAGAGCGGACGTCGGCGATTGAAATACTTGGCACGTAGGTCCCCTTGTTTGCTCGCACGTGTTTTGATGGTTTCCTTTTCCGTCCGGCCTGATGCTGCGCTTTCCACCCTCTTCCTCCTCCTGGTCCTCTGTTTCCTCGGTCTTGGGTATCTCGGGGCCGTGGTGGGGGAGTGCTTCGGGGAGGGGAGGGGGGTCGCAAATGCATTGATCCTGAGCAGCCGTGATGCGTTGCGGCCGCGGCGACATTTCTCGGAATGAGCACGTTCTGACTTGCCCTACATACGTCTTTTGGCACAGTGTTTCGCAGCCATCTCTGCCGAGTTTGCTGCAACTTCGGCCCCCCTCCTTTTTCCTTTTTTTCCTTCTTTTGTTTGCCATTGCACAAGAATTTCCCATCATTCTCATGATCTCATTGTTTTGTTCCCTGCCAGTCTAGCACGTGCGCTTGACCTGACGATGTTGCTGCTTCTCTGGGGGTGGTGGTGGTGGTGGTGGTGGTAGCATGGCACCCACTTTCTAGCTAGAGGGCGCGAGGAGAGAGGAACAAAAAAAAAGAAAAAAAAAATGAAGCATTGCAGCGCTCCTCGTCCTTTCCATGTTGTTGGCCATCTATCAAGGCTTTCCTCTCTTTTGTCCTCTTCCCTTTCTTTTTTTTTTTCTCGTCTCATTCATTCTCGGTTCCCCCTTCTCGCGGCTGCGAATTGGAGTCTTCCGATCTTATTTACCTGGGCCCCCTTGACCTGGCCTGGCCTGGCCTGGCCTTCCCTTTCCGCTCGCTGTTCTCCGGAAGCTCCGACGGATCCCGCAGCCCGAATGGGTTCTATTTCGTGCATGTCCATGTACTGTATGTATGCGTACGGGCGTGTTTGTGTACACGTCTATCTGGTGTGTTTGCTGCCGTTTCTTTTTTTTTCCTTTTCTTCCTTTGCTTTTTTCTTCTGGGGTCGCTCGCTCGCTTGCTGCGCTACATACGCCTTCTGCTCACCGTGACACAAATTCCAGCTGGGCGCCCCCCCCCCCCCCTCAAGAAGATGATTAAAAATAAAGAACAAAGAAAAAAATTGAGAATCAGCATGCAAAGACTCATTTTTGGTTTGGGGATAGAAGAGAACGAAGGCAAAGGCCCGTATCATTGTGGGGTGACCGCTGTAAGCTTTGGCAGGCTGTGCAGGCAGCCTCACACTTGTGCATGCGATAATTGAAGTTCTCATGCACTCGAATTGGTTTTCCCATCTGCCACGTCGGTCACTTCGGGAGGGGGCGGGGAAAGGACCTTAAGAGAGAAAAAAAGAAAATCGACACGCAAATCGGCAGTCTAGTCAACATGGAAACAGTAAGCAAAAGCAAAGCCAGCACCAGAAGGAAAGAAGAAGAAAATAAGGCCGGCATGCTCCGAGCCTAGTGTCCGCCTCCGCCGCCTCCGCCTCCGCCTCCGCCGCCTCTATCTCTGCCTCTTGCCCTCCCTGTGTGTGTGCGCGTGTTTGTGTTTGTGTCCATCGTCATCCTCTCTCTCTCTCTCTCTCTCCAAGAGGGGCCCCGGGGGTGATCCAGAAAAAAAAAAGCCGCGATGTTACGTCGGGACACCAAAACGAGCAAACAAGCAGACAATCAATCAATCAATCAAGCATGACAGCGGCCACGTTGTGCGGGATAGTTATTTTTAGATGAACTGCGCTTCTCCTCCCCCCCTCCCCCTCTTCCGCTCCCCGCGTGGGAGCGCGCGAGAACAAGGAGGGGTGGTAGGCACAAGGTTCGGTGGTGATGTCGGCGTGCATTGCCATGCATGGTCCGGCGGCAGACAACACACGGGGCCTGTTGCATTTCTTGTCCTCTTTGGCTCTCCTTTCATCCTTTCTCGGCCCAGCCCTACGTCTGACGCGCATCGCGTCTTTTTTCGCTTCCACATGCTGAATCTGCGTCATCCTCGGCGCTTCGCTCCCACCACTATAGCGACATGCCTCAGCTGATATGCACGTGGATGAGGCTGGAGAAGCGACTCGAGATCTTGGAACGCCCAATGCCGCCGTCTGGGAACGGTAGCGAGAGAGAACGCAACGAGGTCTTGTCGCCTACCCTGCAAGGCATAACAAATATGGGATGGGGCCTGCCCGGCACGTCGTGCTTTTCTCCTCTTTGTCCTCGTTTCTTGGCGGCACCCGCAAAAGATAGAAAGACAATGTGCCCGTGTATGTGATTGTGTGGACAGCTAGCTGACCGAGCTCGGTGGGATCGCCGTCGCAGAATGGGACTCGCAAAACCAAGTGTACGCCTTGATCTGTAGAAAGAATTGGACTCCGCGGCTTTGCGCGACCGATTGACGAGAGCAGACATGCCCGGGTGCTCCGAAACATAATAGAGTAAGACGAGACGAGACACCCATTTCGTGCCACAGGTTACAGCGGCAGAGCAGAGTCATCATCATCATCATCATCATCATCATCATCAACGTGGGCATAACCCTTGCAAAAAATAGCGACCACGTGGTAAGTGCATGCGATTAGACTCACGTTGAGTTGCTGCACTGCTGCGCACAATCGCGTGTCACAATGGCTCTTCACCATGTTCTATTTTGCGAGGAGGCCCGGCCGTCTTTCCTTTGCATCTCCCCTTCTCATGCCGCTAGATTGTGACTCGGACGTCGATTGGTTGCGGAAGCGCCCTACTGACTGCAGGACAATAGTCGAAGGCGCAGCATTCGCATTATTGTAACGGTAGGGGTTGTGGCAGGGGGGGAGTAAGGAAGAGGCCCAACAGCACCCACCGATGCACCGTACCATGTCCGTTATACAGCACGGCAGCTGGCTAAGGCTGAAGACTGGCAAGATCGTGCGTGATTGGGGTCATCGATCATCCACTGCATGACAACTTTCGTCTGTCTGTCGCTCTCGGTAATCGTTGCTTCCCATGCTACTGCTGCGCCTGGTCTCTGTACAACATTACAACGTGCACATTGCTCGTCAGCATGATAATTTGCTCGGCATCGGGACAAGAGAGGCTTTGCCGGTGCTGTCTTTCTGTCGACCTCTCCTCTTCGTCTCTCTCTTTCTCTCTTTCTTCCCTCGCTTACCTGCCTGCTTTGCCGTAGTGGGTCTCTCGGCTGCTGCAACTTGACTCTCTCGTGTAGGGGTTTTTTTTCCCAGACATGATCAGCGCATGCAATGTGGATTAGGCTTGCTTGGGTGGAGCAGGAGGAGCGGGTAATTAATAAGAAAGGCTCTTAGGATACGATTGATAGCCCGCATAGTAGAATTGTCGTTCTAGACGTCAGTCTCACGAGGGGGCCCGTGTCTCGGAAAAGCCTACGCCCAATGCGCAAAATGGTTTTGTGGCGGTGCGATGAAAATGAGCACGAGACTCTTGTCGAGCATGCGCCCTGAACACATTGCCTTTTTGACCAGTGTGAATGTCCAGAATGCGGCGTGGCACAGTTATCGGCAGAGAGATGGAAAGCTTCGAGAAAAAGAAAAATAAAAGGACTTGCTGGTGTAGGGGACCCGACTCACCAGCCCTGCCACGAGCGGAGGTGAGGAGGGGTGAGAGTCCCCGTCCCAGGAAGAGGGGAAGGAGCGAGAAAGACAGAGGGCAGGCACTCTCGCACGCCCCACAGCAAATTTATGTATTGTACAAGAACGCTTCTCGGGGCGGGAAAGGTGGATTGGCGCCGAGATTGAGGGCTTTTGGCGGCATTGGAGCTTAATGCCCATCGGCAACAGGCGCGTCGGCAGCGACCGTGCTCTGGTAGTTGGAAATAGAATGCAGTCAGATTGCGTCGGCATGCAGTTGCTGGTGCCAGCGTGGAGTCACGGCCGCAGACAAGTCCCATCGTCAACGTTCAGCGGCCCAAGTACACGTCTGTTACAGCTGCGGCGACGAGAGCAGGGATCCCGAACAGAGTGGGAAACAAAAAGGACAGGGGTCCGTATGACACCAGAGTCGTGTCTGTGCAGGTTGACAGCAGGCAATCATGTCGTATCTGACAATGGCCCAATTGTTCCATTCCCCGTCGAATCGCATGTATTGTACATGTACCTGACGCGAACAACCCACCCGGTTTGACCAATTCGTCGTGGAACCCAAGTCATTCGAGCGAGCGGGCGGCCAACTTTTGCAGGGAAAATGAGAAGCGGTCGCTCTACAGGGGTAGCACATGGCGAAACCAAATTTGGGGGGGGGAGGGGAGGGGACCACACCAGAAAAAGATAAGACAATCAAATGAATGGAGCGTCTGAGGCTCCGACAATACGCCCTGGTAGCAGACTTCGAAACATGCGAGTGTGGAGGAAATCAGAGACGAGAGGAGGGCCTGTCCCTTTCGGCCTTGCCGTTGTCCGCGTCCCTCTTTCTCTCTTTTCCTCGCGTGCGCGCTCCCTGATCACCCCACCGACGCCATGATGCCTAGGTCTCTGACAAGGACTTGACGGGAAACAAGATTGTGGCGTTGGTTGGAAGGAGAAAGAAGAAAAGAAGCAGAAGACCACGAGGACAGGGTAAATCGCCGCGAAGGAGGAAAGGAAGGACGAGAGGGAAAAAAAATCATGCACGATATGTACAGGCATCGGGGCTCCCCCCTCTCTCCCCGCCCTGAGCGCTCGGAGTGGCCCACTGGAGCATCACCGCGAGCACCGGGCAAACCAACAGCCAGGGTAAGTACCCAGCTCCAGCGATCCCGACCGAACGGGATACTGGTCAGGGCCCCCTCCCCCCATCCCGTCATTCATCCAATCTGCTGGTTGAACCCTGGCGTTTCTACGCTCCCGTATGCCTTGGCTTGGCTTTGAGCCGCCTCTCTCTCTCTCTCTCTCTCTCTCTCTCTCTCTCTCTCTCTCTCTCTCTGCCTGCTTTTCCCCTCTCCACTGCCCTTTTGATTTTTTTCTCCACCTGCTTCCAATCCGAATCCACCGCCTGTCGGCCTACCTACTTACCCAAAGCAAGCCTTCCTTTCTTCTAAGCCTCCCCGTCCTCCTCTTCTCATCCTCTCCCCCCCTCCCTCGGTCTGAATATGATCACGTCTATTATTAGAAGCCTCCAACGCCAGATCCAGCCCCGTCCCGCACCGTTGCCTGCCAAATCCTCCGTTGAATCGCTTTTCAGGTACCAGGAAAGGTGATCGATTTCCAAGCTTCTCCTCGACCGCTTCGCGACCGAGTCTTCGTTGGCATTGCAGTAGCTCCTTTGCGACCGCATGTATCTCCTGCGCTGCCAACTTTTCCCTCACGTCTCCAGTCTGCCTGGCTTTTCTTGTTCTTTACCGCTTCTTCGTGGTCTGAACACAGTCGCATACTGCTGCTATCTTTACTGTCATTCCTCATTTTCTACATATTCCGGGCCTCTGCACACTTTCCCTCCTCCTCACATCCTCCATCTGCCAGCAAGCATACTTCAACGACCCATCAAACCAGCCCTATTTCCCTTTTCGACCTCCCTCATTTTCTCTCACGCACTCACTTTCTCTCTCTCTTTAAAACTGGGGCTTTTTTTTTAAGCGTACATAATAGAACTTCGCGCCCTTTCTTTTTCGACTGTCTCATAGTCGCCACTTTTTTTTTTCCCTTTTCGCCTTGGCTTGCCATCCGACAAGACGTGTTTCCGAAATCCCCTATTGTCCTGACCTGGTTTTCTGATTGGGAAGACGGACTGCCTTGTAGCAATCCTACTTGATCGCGCCAAGAATTCTACGCAACTCGTCTCAGAACCTTCGCTGCTAAGCCACGCAGACTTCCCACCTGGCGCAGCTTGTTGCGTACCAAAAGTCAATTTGAGAAAAGAAAGCTTCCGCCTTTCAACGGTTTTCCGGGTCCATCAATCCCCAGAGGCGGCGCTGTCGAGGCCCTCGTCCCTTTGGGCGCGCGCGCGCGAACCATCCGCCCTTGGTCGCAATCCCAAGGTCACAACCAGCTCTGTCAATCACGTCCGGATCACAACGGTGTCTCAACGACACCTCAATCTACCATCATGGGTCGCAGAAAGATTGAAATAAAAGCAATCAAGGATGACCGAAATCGATCAGTGTACGTAGTAGACGTCGTCGATGCAATGGCGGCAGCATGCTGACTGGCGTTCAAACAGGACTTTCCTGAAACGAAAGGGTGGTCTTTTCAAGAAGGCTCACGAGCTGTCCGTTCTCTGCTCCGTAGATGTCGCCGTCTTCATTTTCGGGAACAACAAGAAACTCTATGAGTATTCCTCTAGCGACATGCGCGAGCTAGTTGCTAGATACCAATTTGTGAGTCTAACCAGGTGCGATGTTACATTTTTTCCGTTTTTTTTTTTTTTGAAAAAAAGAAGGAAAAAGGACCAAGCAAAAGCAATCAGAGGAAAATCAGAACCGAACGACCGCCATGCTTATCCGGTCAAAGCTTCGATGAGCTGACATCTCTTTTTCTCAATCAAAGCACGGCGGACCGAATGAACACAAAGGACCTCAAGACTACAACGGCGGCAACGACGATGACGATGAAGACGAGGGGGAAGCGACCCCTCCACGCGGACACGACGGCTCGGAGCATCAAATGATGCCTCCGCAATTCCACGGCCAACCAACATTTCCTCACATGCGTCACCACACGCCATCAGCGTCGCCGCCAATCACCAACGGCGGTCCATACCTAGTTCACCACGGACACGCCGCCCATCCGCCGCGGGGCTCGACACCACAACCTCCCATCGGATCGCGGCCTGGTTCGAGAAACGATATTCGGAGGGTAGGGCCTGCCATGGTCGGTCAGCCGCCAGTGGCTCATCCTGGCATCTCGTACATGCCAACACCCCCCAGCTATCCAGCACCGGGACAGTCTGCTATGCTCGGGCCGCAGCCTCCCACACAGTTCCCGCCCGTTCCTCCCTCGCAACAGCCGCCACATCCGCAACAGTCTTTCGTTGACGAACGTCGGCCTTCTGCTCCGCCAGGATATACGTCGCAGCCACAGCCGCCTCTGAACCATGCTGTTCTCGGCCGAGTTGAGCCCCCCCCGCCTCAATCACTGGGCCATCAGCAAATGCCTCCTCTGCATCCAGGACAACAACACATCTCACCTCCTCCCCCACAAGCCGACCGACGACCTCAGGAGCCTCGGCCACCACCGATCCCTGTCAAGTTGGAGCCTTCGGATCGTCCCCAACCGCCTCTGCTGAACACCGATACGGCTATCAAAAAGATATCCGGAAAGAAAGGGCATAGTATCTTCACACCCATTGAGGAAAATCGATCTATTTTGTCCCAGCATTACGCTTCATTCACCAACGAACCTCAAGGGGCGAAGGCGGATCCGAATGCTGGTAGCCTCAACCGTTCCCAATCGCTTGACGTTAGCGTCCACCGGGGACCCTCCAAGTCACCGCAACTCAAACGCTCCGGTACGCAGAACAGTGTGGATCAAGTTCGAGCCACGTCGGTTTCTTCTGGAGGTCCGGAAAGCGCTTTTACCCCTCCTTCGAGGTCCAACAGCCTCAACACTGGCGGGACCGGTGGTTCTGCACGCCCTAGAGGTCCCAGATTGACCGTACAGATACCTGACGGCGGCTCTGAGCCTGGAAGTGCTGGAGGCGACTCCAATTCGCCGGCTGGCCCGACCATCACGCCAACTCAAGCTCCGCGACACAACTCGGTGGTGTTGCCTCCGCCCTCGCCATCTGCATCGGCGTTGTTGTCAGCCGGAGCGACGGGGCCGCCCAACCCCTTTGCCCGTCCACCGCCGCAGCAGAATGTGAATGGAGAGACCCCTGTCACTGCAGTGCCCTCACGCTTCCTCAATCACGATTTCTTGCCCAGTCCCAGCAGCTTCTTTCCAGAATGGAGCCTTCGGGCAAACGACAGTAATACATTGCCAAGCCCCCTGAATTTCGCGACACCTGTCGTCGGGGCAGGGCCCAGCTTCTTGCGAGAAGACACTCATGGCGGCAGTGGAGGCAATCACAACGCCAATAGCAACAACCATCACGGTGGACCCTCGACCAGTGGCGGCCATTCCGGGGCGATGGGAGCTGCGAAACGAAAAAGTCCCGACTACGAAAATAGCCACGGTGAGAATCAGACAGCCGGCGGCGAAGCCAAAAGAGTCAAAGTGTAGTGCGTGCAAGACGCCCACTTGGCGAGCGGCGTGACAGTTCTGAGAGGCTGAAAGCAGGCGAGCTTTGTGAGACTTATACCCCTTTCCCTCGTCATCATTTTCGTCATCATCTGTTCCTCTTTTCTCATGCCTTTTCTACCTTTTCTACCTTTTTTACCTCCTACGAAGGGGGCTCGGTATTGATTCTGGTTGCATCTTGTGTTGGTCCTGTTGCATCGATTTGTTCAGATTCTTTTCTCGGTCTTCTTTTGTCTTTGTAGACATGGTGACGACATTTTATGAGGATATCCCTGGCACCCTTTTTCTCGGGTTGGTGGCACAAATTGTTGTGCCTTGTTTGGAGTCGTGTTGGGTCGGACGAGGTGTGTTGCTTCCTCTTTTACTGCCAACCTGCGTTGTTGCACTTGCCATGATGTAAAGCTGTTTTGATCCTGCTAAAACAAGGGACGGGAGGGTGCTCACGCCTGCATGAACGCGAGATGAGGTCTTTCGAAAAAAGCATTGGAAAACAGAATGGTGGCCAGCGATACCTTTGGGGTGGTGATCTCATTTGTCTGCCTTTCGAATTTTCATGAATGACTACGCACAGTGCTTTTTTTCTTTTTTCTTTTTCTTTTCTTTTTGGTTGCCTTGTGCGGAGGAAGATAGGAGCATGGTTGAAATGATGCAAATGTGTGCGATTTCTTCTGACCACAACGGCTTCGTCCGGCACGTGCGAGCCTCTATGTTTAAGTCAAGACCTTGCACACAAGCTAGCCGAGGTCTTTGTTTAGACATGAGATATTATTTCCCCTTCTCCGAACATGAACTGTCGGTTGAGTTTTGTGTTCGATCTCTTGACCATATTTAAGCACTCTCAGCCTTGATTTACATTTTTTATTGCATTTTTTTTTTTCAGATTCAATGCGTAGGATCTTGAACGTCCCATCCAAAAGCTCCGAAAAGTCATGTGCTATTCGCCAGCGCGCGTGCCGTTTGTCCCTTCAACTGGTCAAGTCGCCCGTGCCTATGATCCTGTTCATTCCCAGCCAGATCTGGCGACTCCTTTGATGAGCCACTGCACATCCCCATCAGTTTTTGTTCGCCTTCCGATCAGGACTCGGGGCGATTCATGTATAAAAGGGCCTGAAAGAAGGGCAGTGTACTCACCAACTCGCCGTTTGCCACTTGGCTAGCTACACGATCCACCTCGATCCCATCCGGCATTATCACTCTCTTGCCGTGCCTCTCCTCCCACCAGATCTCCTCATCGTTCCCAGCGAGCGTCTTTGCCCTGTCGCCCTCTTTCCACGGAGCCTTTGCCACGAGGTGCGCCTTGACAAAAGATTCAATCATGTGATTCGCGCTTTCGGGCGACGAGCCACCGGCGTCGACCCATGGTTTGCGGGACATCTCGTCGATGGCACTGTTGAGGGGTGCGAGCACGGTGAGATTGGTCTGGCGATTGGACAGCGCGTCGGCGGTGTTTTGGGAGAGGCGCGAAAAGGAGGAGAATGATGAGATTGAGCGCTGCGGGCCGATGATGTCGGCGAGGGAGACGGCGGGCTGAACCTTTGTGGAGGCGGTGGTGGTTGTGTCGGATTGGGCCTCGTCGCTGGGCTGGTGCGATGACGATGCGAATTTGATACGCGGTGGCGGCGGCAACGACGATGACGACGACGGCGGCATCATTGGCTTCTGGAGCTGGACGGCGAGCACGGATGCAATGGAGTAGGAGAGAGAGAGGATCAAGGCAAAGGTCTCGACGATACGGAGGCGGCGCATGGTCGGATTCTCAAAGGGGGGGTTTGGGGAAGAAGCGCGATGACGACGCCACTGAGGAGGCGAGGCGAGGAGCTGCTGCTGCAAGATGGCCGCCCCCGCATGGACTGCACACCACGCCTACGCAAACCCGCGGTCACGAGCCGCTGCAGATGCATACCGCTGCTCAGCGCCGAGGAATACTCGTGACCTGAAATGCAGGCTGTTCTCATCTAATACGAGATTCGAGCGCAGCGAGGCCAGCCCGCGGCAGCGACACCCCGTTAGGGTCGTTGGAAGCCAATACTACATGTGGCTGGATGGCATCGAGCATGCGGACGTCGAGCAACTGTGCCTTTTGCGCCAAGCGCAGCAGAGCTTCGCGGGCCGCCGGACGCAGACTGCTGGCTCATTGATAGCTTTTACACAAGGCAAGAAGTGTATAGCAGAGGGAGAATGAATTCAGCGCAGCAAGGACACCCCGTGGCAGCGACTGCTCAAGCCAATACCACATATGGCTGCATGACATTAAATAACTGCCTTTTGCATCAATCAAAGGCAGCAGAGCTTGGAGCGCAGCGAGACAGGCCAGCGGCAGCAATAAAAGAAAGAGCCGCCGAAGGCAGCCAAAACGTATAAGTGTTCGATCAACAGTGTCCACGTAAGCTGAAAGTATGAAATAGTGAAGATAAAGTAAGTCGAGCGTAGCGAGGACAGCTCGCGGCAGCGACCCCCGGTAGGGCCGCCGGAGGCAGCCAAAACGTATAGTTGTTCAATCAACAGTGTCCACGTAAGCTGGAAGTATGAAAATAGTGATGATAAAAGTAAGTCGAGCGTAGCGAGGACAGCCCGCGGCAGCGACCCCCGGTAGGGCCGCCGGAGGCAAACAAAACGTACAGTCAGTTAATGAGTAGCTTCTACGTAAGGCTAGAGGTACTAGGTGGTAAAGAAGAAGTAAGTCGAGCGCAGCGACCCCCGGTAGGGCCGCCGGAGGCTCAACGGGTCGAAAGGCTTCAGCCCGCACGCGCTGGGGCTCCGTGACAGTTTCGCGGGGTGAGGAAATGTGGAACTTGCTGGCGCATTGCGGACGGCGGCGCATGAACGAGGAGGGAAAGGCCCTTTGGGATCCGTTAGGGGGGCAAACGTATGCGAAACTGGCCATTTGCCGGCTCGTCCAGCCACAGGATCCGTAAAAGACGTTGCAAGTCCGTTTTTAGATGAGCGATGCCAGGCAGGTCAGTGGTGCGGTGCAATCGGAGACATGTGAGGAGACTTGGGGTCTCCGCATTGTTGTCTGCTTCCCCATTTCCACCCCAGATTTCCCCTTCCACCGGAGCTGTCCGCTGCTCCTGGGGGCATGCTACCACTGTATTCCCTGGCCAGGGCCGTCCGTGGTGTGATTTCCCGCGAGGCTGCTTCGGAGGGGTTCGACCCTGCAATAGCAGCCCCCGCCCCAGGTGAGCAGTGACCGTGAACGACCAGGGGCACTCGGCTGCATTGTCTTCACGAAACGGACAAAGCGCTCGCATGTGAAAGCGCAGGCTCAGAACGCTCAGGGTGCGTGACTGCCAAATGCGGGGTGCGGGGGGGGGCACAGCTCGAGCATTATTCGGTCACTCGCTGACTTGGGCATGCAGCCGATTGGCAAACTGCTGGAGGAGCTGGCCAGCTGACCACGTATTGAATTTCACATGTCAAAGACATGACTCTTGCTGTTGATGTTTTCTTTGAGAGATGAAAAATAATGGTGAATCAGCAACACAGCGACAAGCATGTGGTGATGCCAGGCAAAATTGATTGCCATGACCCTTTCGTAGACGCGTCTCCGTGTCCAGGAATTGTGCCAAGGGTTGCTCTCCCTTGTCGGGTTTTGTCTGATTTATCAAGATCAGAAGCTGACGAGAGGGCAGCGATGGAGCTGACCACAGCTCGTGCGCTGCGCACCGTCAGCGACTTTTGGCTCGAGACTGCGACAATGCCAAGCTGGACGGCGGTCAAAGTCGGGGCCGTTGACCGTAACAGACAGGCAAGTCTCTTGTTGTTTCAGTGCAATTGATTGATGGGCGGCCGATGTATTTTTTCTCCAATGGGAGTACATGGCAGCGGGCCGTTGCTGTTTTCAGAAGACTGCATAGCCGGGTGCCGTTGAAGCGTGATGAAACGGGCGTCCTGGGCCGCTCTCAGCACGCCGTGGGGCGTAAGGGGGTTCGCCGCCTTCCAAATCCGCGCCAAACAATCCCAGGAGTCGAATATGCTAGAATTCAAGTGCACCATCGAATTCTAGAGTATGATTCACCACTGCATCAGATCGTCTTTCTTTCTTTGTGGGCATCGCCGTGTCGCCACTGACAGACAGCCCGCCCGCCGGCGAGACGGACGACGCGGAGCCAGCGCGGTGTGGGGGGGCGTCTCCATACGCGCAGAGCAGAGCCACTCAGGTTGCCGGCAATTGCTCACGAACCCCCCAACTCCAGAGGGTCATCCGCCCTGAAAAACAGGGCCCGCATTCCCCCATTGCCACCACCACCGGCCAGTAGCGCCGGGCCGTTGCAACAGTTTTCGACCTCGGCTGTCTGGAGGAGTGGGCTTGGCTTGCTTGGCCTGGCCTGGACTTGCCGCGCCTGCGCCTTGCCCGGCCTCGCCTTGTCCTCGGCGCATTGCCGCAGTCGCCCTTTTTCTTTGCTTCTGTGCACAAACTACCGCCCCCTCCCCCATTCAGGATTGGTTTAAAACTCACTTTGCCGAACTTGTTCTCTCACCGTGCTCTTCCCCTTTCTGCTTCTCCTTCATCTCTCTCTTGCTCTTCCACCCCGTTGTCCCATAATCACAGGGTGGCCTTGACCGTGCAAGCTCCTATCTCACTCGAGCGCAATAAACACAGCAGACATATCTCTGTCAACCTCCACTCTCTCACTGACATTGCGCGCACAAAGACACCATGGCCCCGAGTGTCATCGTTGTCGGTGGTGGTCGTAAGTCATCCCCCTTTTGAAAAGCGAAAGGCGTCTTTGACTGTCCGGGGCGTCGTGGCTCGGCCGGACTTGTCTGCCAATGCTTGGGTTGTTGCATTGCGAGTCGTGACACGACTTCTGGTGTCGTGCGCTGCAGAAAGCAGGCAGGGCAGAGGCGTCTGTACTCTCAAGTAACCGGAGAAGAGATAAGCTGACAATCTCTGTTCAAGTGTCTGGCCTGAGTGCCGCTCACACCATCTACCTCGCCGGCGGCAACGTCGTTGTCCTGGATAAGCAGGGTGAGTTTAAGCCTACGATTTCCTCATGAAGGTGGTTCTGTGCCTTGTCACAGCCTTGCTCCAGCGCTGGATCTTGCTTGGACTTGCGGGCGTGACTTGGGTGGGCAAAGAGACGGGAGGCAATGAGAAATGGAAAAGCACGGACATGGCAGCTTTGGACCGCCACGGCCATTGGCACGGCTCTCCCCCACATCACATGTGCTGACATGTGGCTTTCGCGCAGGTTTCTTCGGAGGCAACTCCACCAAAGCCACATCAGGTATCAACGGTGCTTTGACCAGAACACAGGTCGAGCACACCATTGGCGACAGCGTCAAGCAATTCTATGACGACACCCTCAAATCGGCCCGTGACAAGGCTCGACCCGACCTGATCAAGGTCCTTACCTACAAGTCCGCCGCTGCTGTCGAATGGTTACAGGACGTCTTTGATCTTGACCTCACCCTGGTCTCCCGTCTTGGGTACGTCTCTTTTCGTCGTATCTCCATGTCTTGTCTTTTCGTTTACTGACGTCCCGACAGTGGTCACTCACAGCCTCGAACTCACCGTGGCCATGATGCCAAGTTCCCCGGTATGGCCATCACCTACGCGCTCATGCAACGCATTGAGGAGCTGGCCGAGAACGAACCAAACCGGGTCACAATCATCAAGAAGGCTCGCGTCACATCCTTGAATAAGGAGGGTAACAAGGTCACTGGCGTGTCTTATGAGGTTGATGGCAAGCCCTCTTCCATCGACGGCCCCGTTATCTTGGCCACCGGTGGTTACGCTGCCGATTTTGGCGAGACTTCGTTGCTCCAGAAGCACCGCCCCGACACTATGGGCCTTGCCACCACCAACGGCACTCACGCCACTGGCGACGGTCAAAAGATGGTCATGGCCATCGGCGGCAACGGCATTGACATGGATAAGGTTCAGGTTCATCCCACTGGTCTCGTTGACCCCAAGGATCCCGGATCCAAGTGGAAGTTCTTGGCTGCCGAAGCTCTCCGTGGCGAGGGTGGTTTGCTCATCAATGGTGCCGGTGACCGATTCTGCGACGAGCTCGGCCACCGCGACTACGTCTCCGGCATGATGTGGAAGGAGAAGGACAAGGGCAAGTTCCCCATCCGCCTCGTCCTCAACTCCAAGGCATCCAAGACACTCGACTTTCACACTCGTCATTACTCCGGACGCGGCCTGATGCGCAAGATGACGGGCAAGGAGCTGGCCAAAGAGATTGGCTGCAGCCCTGACCATCTACAGAAGACCTTCCAAACCTATAACTCTATTGCTGAGGGCAAGCAGAAGGATCCTTGGGGCAAGAAGTTCTTCCACAACATGCCTGTCGACATCGACGACGACTTCCACGTCGCTCTCATGGAGCCCGTGCTGCACTTCACCATGGGCGGTATCGAGATCAACGACAAAGCCCAGGTCCTCAACCAGGACAAGAAGCCGTTCGAGGGCCTGTACGCCTGCGGCGAACTGGCCGGCGGTGTTCACGGTGCTAATCGTCTCGGTGGCTCCTCGCTGCTGGGGTGCGTAGTCTACGGCCGTGTCGCCGGTGACTCTGCCAGCAACTATCTCTTCCAGCAGGCTCTGTCGGGTGCCGGTGTTGGCTCCGCAGCGCAGCGTCTCGGCCAGATCTCCCTTCACCTCGATCCCGCAGCCCCCGGCAAGTTGACGGTTGAGTGGGCTGGCGGTGCTCCCTCCGGCGGTGCCTCTTCGTCTCCCCAGGACCTCGCCGCCGGCCCCACGCCTGCTGCTCCCGCCGGTGAGTCGAACACCAAGGCAACCAAGCCCGATCCCAAGGCTTTCAAGGTGCCCGACACGGAGTACTCACTGGATGAGGTGGCTAAGCATAACAAGGAGAGTGATTTGTGGGTGGTGGTCAAGGGCGTCGTTCTCGACCTCACCAACTGGCTAGACGAGCACCCCGGCGGCCCGCAGGCCATCAAGAACTTCATGGGACGCGACGCCACGGAGGAATTCGAGATGCTGCACGACGACGAGGTCATTCCCAAGTACGCCCCGCAACAGGTGATTGGACGTGTCAAGGGCCAAGAGGTCACACTTGAGTACTGAGTTCAGTCTCTGAGATCCAGTCTCTGCGACGAGACTGCGACGGGCTTATATGGAGATTTCTGGGCCATCTTTGGGTCTGAAGCATCTTGTTTTCTTTTCACATTCACTCCGGGGTCATGTTTTCATGTTTTCTTCTTCGTTGTTACATCATCAAAAAAGGGAGTTTTCTTTTATTGTCCTGCACATAGAACCTCTTGTATTGGAAGCGATCAAGGGCCGCCATGTTTGCGAGTTCGGTCACGAGGAGGATTGTGGGCCTAGGGTCTGTGTAACATGATTCCCACCGGCTGTTTTGGCAGCACGAGTAACTTACGGCGCATTCTGGATAGTACTGTGGAACAAGACTTTCTCAAATCACGATCTTTACGTGACCCTCTGCCGTGATGATGCAACGTGGTGTGCGGCGCTGTCTCAATCCCACACCGTCAATGGGAGGCTGTCTACGATTGGCTCGGATGAGGTCAATCCCACACCGTCAACAAGAGGTCGTCCACGACTGGTACGGATGAAGGCAATCCTGTGCCGTGATCGAGAGGCGTCGTCTTCGACTGGCCTGAATCAAAGCAATCTCGAGCCATGAACGAGAAGCTTCGTTCAAGACTGGGGTAATTATAGGCGACGGCGTGAGCGAGTCTTTGAAGCCATGTGTTGTGGATGCCCTCGTCCACGGATGAATCACAGCGTCTTGAGGCGTTCCACTAGGCAGGCCGGTTCCTTTGGCTGTGAACGGCCAGATGGACTCTCTCTCTCTCTCCTCTCTCCCCCTCTGGGCGAAGAGATGACAGAAACATGGATGTTGGTCCTGAGGCGGCAACACGCACACTTTTGATACGTGACGCAATTGACCTGTGGAAACACACACATACGCCCAAGGAACAATACGACAAAAGCCTCAGCAATCGTTAGCAGGCCGATCAACCCGCCGGACCTGCTAGTAATCCTCATCCAGCAGTCCCCGCTGCTGCTGGCTTGGAGACACGAGGTCGGATCTGGTTGATTGACCTGTCATCGAGAGGAGCGCTTGCGGACACAGTTTTCACGCAGGCGATGGTTCGGCTGGGATGCGGCTCGTACGTACGTATGTAGGTGGACACACGTACTGGTGCAGCACAATGAGACTGAAGGAAGATCAAACGAGAGATGAAAATCAAGATGGGTTTGCTTTCGTGTGGTGGTTGTTCAGTCCCAAGTCCTGCCTGCTGCTTTACGGCTGGAAAAATTGCGACTCAAGCTTGCAAATGCTGAGATGCGTCCGCCCGCTGCCAGGTAACCTAGACTACTTAAGCAACTAATGTTGATCCTCATTGTTGTGCACCTTCAAGAGCCTCTCCGATAACATTCATTCTCGCTACGTTTCTACATTCATTCACCGCCACCATCCTCCTTATTCCTTTATTCTCTGGCTCTGTTTTTTTTTATGGTGGCGGAACGGGACGATGGGCAAAGGGGGTCGGCGGACGAACCAGATGGAGGCGCCCATCATTGCGCGGGACCTATGACAGGGAAAGACCGAGAGGCCTGATATTACGATCCATCATACCTTTCGAGAGGAACACTCCATATTGTGGCCCTCTCAGCGGGTAGACAAACTTGACAACAATGCGCAGCTCTTGCTGGGGTGAGTGAGAATGCAAGTCAACTTGGGACAGCAGCCAAAGTGGGGGCGAAGGGATTACGCCCAGGCTGGCTCAATGAAAGGAATGCAGACGGCTGGTGAGAGGTACGCACTGTACGCATGTGAGAGTCCGCATCTTGTTTCATGTGCACATTGCACGAGAGCAGCTTGGCTCCCCGGAGCAATCAGAACAGCCTGAGGTAAAGAGGGGGGAGGGGGCGTCGAGCATGGGCACCTGCATACGCCACGTTGGAATCTTTGCTTGTAGTAGATGATGGATCATATAGACGTTATCACGGAGCGGCTTGTCACGCCAAGTGAAGCAAGCGTTATGAGAGCGCCACACGAGCCCCCCTCTGCGCCGCGGAAGTTGAGCCGCGCTTAAAGAACGGGATGGGCAGCTTTGTACGAATGTATGCCTCCTCGATCGTTGCCGCAACAGTCTATTGAGAGGACTAATACGATTGGCTTTATGATGGATGGACCAGAGGATCTGTGTCCGACGACCCATGTGTAACGTCAGCAGGAACCTTGGTCCACGTCTACACAACGACCGGGACTGCTGACTCCTTACGAGGGCAGGCACTGTCGTCAGCATTAAGCGCTAATCATATGGCGGTGCGGGGAGAGGTCAGACAGCTCCCACGTGGCACCTCTCCCAAACCGTTGATGCGACTTGCATTGGGCAAAATTTTCGCTGCCTGGAGGGCCAAACTTGGCCGGGCACTCGGAGAACAAGCCAGGCACGCTGAGATAGTCAGGCAGTGCGCTAGAGGGACAGCGAGCCTAGCACGTCGCAACGACGCCATAGTTAGATATCGTCTTGAGCAGCTCACGAACGACCTTTCGTTGGCGCCATTTCTCCATCAGACATCTTAACACACCCAGCGGCGACGTCTCGGCCGTGGCTGGCAGCATAGTGTCCTCCAGATTGCTTGGGAAAAGGCAGCACGAGGAAAAGCAGCCTCCATGACTTTCAGCTGTCAGGGATCGAGATCCTTCTCGGCCCCCCTCTTTGAGAAAAAAAAAAAAAATAAAGGTTCGTCAGCCAATCTGCCTGGTGCAGGCTGCTCCGAGTTGGCCGTCTCAAGCAGCAGTACTATTAGGCAGGGTGCCGCAGAGGCTGGAACGAAGGACCATTCTGGTGTTTGTTGAGGTCAACTGTCACTGAACAGATGGCACAGTGATACCCCTTGTGTAAGAACGTCGGGAAGCCGCTCGGCTGGCTGCGTTTGCAGGTCTACGAGGCCAAGAGAAGGAAGGGGTAATAGAGAAATAAGCTGTAGTGAGACGCCCGCAATGTCCGAAGCTGTCTTTGGAGGAGCCAGGTGTTCAGTGAGATGAGCTCCCATCGCGTTTGACGGCGGCGTCAGCTCCTCGTCAGCTTTACGAGCTCTGAAGGAATTGGCGGCTGCAGTTGTGATTCGACACGATTCCTGAGCCTCCTTCCTACCTGTACCGCGGCAAGCGGCCCGTCGGTGGGATAGGCAAGGGGGTGAGAGAACATACTGCATCTGCACTGCGTGAGGTGAGACAAGACTTGAAGACATGTCAAAAAAAGCCACGCGCAAGCGAAGGCCGCTTTTGGGGAACAGGGAAAAGCGAGAGGAAAGAGAGACTGACCATGTGCGGGTGAACGATCCCCTCCTGTGGGACCAGGATCCCCAAGTCCGATCGGGCCTAGCGCCCAGCAGTCCACTAACGCCCCCCGCTACCAGGGTTTTAGCCGAACCAATGTACGAGCAGACTGGATGGGCGCTGGTGCGACGCTGAGTCGCAGCAGTTGACAGTCAGCATCTGTCAAAAAGCCAACGGACACAAAACACGGCACCGCACCATCGCGACGCCACAGCTGAGCTTCGCACCATCTCGGGCTAGTCGAGCTTGGCTGAACAGACAGCAGGATGGCTGCGAAGGGAGAGCCAGGGATTACTATGCAGCCACTTCTCCATGCCGGGCTGCCAATACAGGTTCATGGCAAACAGCAGCGCTGGGCGCAGTCCGGCTCTTGTGCTGCATGAGGCGATCCAATCACGGCCTTGGTCACACTCATGGCTCGTGGGGAGGGAGGGCGTCTTGGGCCCTTTCCCGGTGGTTGACGGCGGCGGCGCCACCACCAAAGGTTGTTCTTGAGCCCGGTGTTCAACGGCTGTTTGTGTGGGAAAGAACCAGGTGTGCCGGGCCTTGGTCGCCGACGCGCCATCTTGAGATGTGTCGATGGCCGCCCCTGGACGTAGATGGATATTTGTGTTTGACGACCGTTTCTACGTGAGCATCTGGTCTGTCGGTGCCGGCTCTTGGACAGTTGTGCTATATGCCAAGACAGCCAAAGCACAAGCCCGCCTGATGTCAAGTCTCTCCAGGTGGTCGGCGCCCCCCTCTCTCTCTGTCTATCCAGCTGCCCGTCCCCTAAACCCCCCCCCTTCCCCCTCCCCAGATGAGATGGGCCCAGGCCCAGGCCCTGGCTTCCAAAGAGGCGCTGCCACTGCCCGCTGCCTTCTGCCTCTTGTTGCGCGGTGCGGCGCCGGGGCCTGCGCCATCCTCCGCCCTCCTCCCCCAGATTTTCGTTTGATTCGTTCCCGCCCTCTGGCCAGAGACAGTCAGCAACTGGTTCATTCGAAACCGACTTTCTGCCCTCATCCATTCCTTCAACGTTTCCTCCCCCGCAATCGACAGGCATTCCAAAAGAACCATTCCCCTTTCCATCACGCAACCCTTCCGTCGACTGCTCGGGCCCATGATCTGACGACGTTGCCTTGACACACCTCATCGCAAAACTCCCGGCCTCGGTCCTGACCATTTCGCATGTCGGCCTCTCCGTAGACGCTGCCTCCTACCGTCCGAAGACTCCTCGGCCGCCCTGTCGCACCGTTTCGCCGTACTGAACCGTTCCTCCTTCGACACTGAGCAAACCTCTCACCAACTCTCATCGGAGAATTGTGCCGTCTCCTTGGGTGACGGGCTGACCTCCGACCTCCCGATTCAAAGTCAGCGGAGCATTGCATCACCTTCGATACTGAGCCCGGCTCTGAGGGCTTCCCACTGGTGACCATGGCCATCGCCATGGGCTGGCAGAAGCCAGACAATGTCGCTGGCTCGTCGGCACCGGCCATCATGGTCGGCCTGTTTGTCGCCACAGGTGGACTGCTTTTTGGCTACGATACTGGGTAAGGCTACTACTTCCTACCCGCTGTGTACTCGACTATGGGCTTTTCCTGTCGGCAGCATACCTCCTGGCTTCGGCTTCGGGGTCTTGTCTTGAATCTCTTCCGCTCTGGGAGATCAGACCCCTCCCCCTTCCGTCCTGTGCCAATCGCTCAATGTCTGGTCGCTAATGTTTTGCTCTCACGTGCCTGTTGCAGAGCCATAAACGGCATTCTCGCCATGTCGGAATTCAAAACTCAATTTGGGGCCGACTGCGGGTCTACAGCCATTGCCGAACCTGAGATGTCGATTTGCCCAAAGAATCAATCCTTGATCGTCGCGATATTAAGCGCTGGTACCTTCGTCGGCTCTCTTCTCGCGGCCCCTGCTGGGGATTCGCTTGGCCGAAGAATAACGCTCCTTATATCAGTGGGAATCTTCTGCATTGGTGCTCTATGCCAGGTGTGCGCGAATGCGATCCCGCTTCTTCTCGTCGGCCGGTACGTCTCATTGTGTGATGCTCGGTCACTTCGCTTTGTACTTGTGGCTGATTCCTTTCCCATCTCAGAGCATTGGCGGGTGTCGGCGTAGGTGCAATTTCGGTACTGGTTCCCCTATATCAGTCGGAGATGGCCCCGAAATGGATCCGAGGATCACTCGTTTGTGCCTACCAATTGTCCATCACGATCGGGTTGCTCTCTGCCTCGGTAATCAACATAACTACCTCCAAGCTCGACAATTCTTCAGCTTTTCGCATCCCACTCGGTCTTCAAATAGTTCCCGCTGTCGTTCTCACTGGCGGTCTCCTGGTGCTTCCTGAAACGCCTCGCTTCCTTGTCAAGAAAGGCAGAAATGAAGCCGCGGGGCTTTCTCTCAGCCGTCTGAGGCGCCTGGACATCACCCATCCGGCCCTTATCGAAGAGCTGCAGGAAATCGTGGCCAACCATCAGTACGAGCTGACGCTGGGTAGCGCAACGTACCGGGATGTGTTTTTCGGGTCTCCGCATTTGGGCAGACGAATCTTTACTGGATGTGGTCTCCAAATGCTTCAACAGCTGACAGGGATCAATTTCATCATGTACTACAGCACCACTTTCTTCAATGGTGTAGGCGTCAACAACCCTTACACGAAGTCGACAATCATCAACGTCATCAACGTCGTATCTACCATCCCTGGTTTGCTGATCATTGAGTCTTGGGGACGGCGACGCCTACTCATGGCTGGGGCTCTCGGCATGGCCGCCTGCCAGCTGATCATGGCTTCGTTCACCACTGCGGCAGGTGATGATCTGCGCAGCGTTAAAGAGACCATTCTGATTGTCTTTTGCTGCTTCAACATCTTCTTCTTTGCCGCGTCTTGGGGACCGGTAGTCTGGGTCGTCACCTCGGAGATTTATCCTCTCAAGGTACGGGCCAAATCCATGTCTCTGTCGACTGCCTCGAACTGGATTCTCAACTTTGCCATCGCGTACGCCGCTCCATTCATGGTTGAATCACGTCCCGGCGCCGCTAGCTTCGGCCCAAAGATATTCTTCATCTGGGGGGCCTTTTGCATCGTTGCCTTCTTCTTTGTTTGGTGCATGGTATACGAAACAAGCAAGATCAGTCTGGAGCAGATTGACGAGATGTACGAGCGCGTTTCTCATGCCTGGAATAGCAAAGGTTTCCAACCAAGCTGGAGCTTTCAGCAGATCCTCGACCAGGGGTGGTCTCCCAGTGGATTGCCTGAAAACGAGTTGCAGACGACGACGTCACAGACAAGCGCCGACACGACGCTCGGCGACTCGAGCTCATCAACCATCACGATACACCACGATGAGGATCATCAAACACATCCTGCATCAAATGAGAACAAGACAATACCGATAGCGAATGTTGATTTCAGTTACTAAACATTATACCCGCGCTCCGTGAGAGTGCTGCGCATCGGATCAGTCCGCCTATTTTTTTTATTTCATGGCGGAAAAGGAGTACTATGAGGTTTTCAAAACTCACATTGGAATTTAGCCTTGCCATCTTGAAGAGCGATGGAGTTTGTTGCGCGTCAGGATTTGGAATTTCACATGGCGAGCGCAATGTTCAATGTGCGCCTCTGTTGAGACGCCATATCTATCTATAGGAGTAGCGCACGTTTTGGTCAAGTCACAAGTCTTATCAAGTCCACCCTGTGCCGACACTGTTTTTTCCATTTTTCAGGCGGCGCCTGGGAACATGTCACTGGCAGATTTGTACTAGCACGTCTGCCTCTTTGTGAAGCTGCGATTATGATGATGCTGATGCAATAGGGCAGTGAAATAGCGTAGCCATGACAATCGGACTTCACAAAGCGTGGTCGCGAATTGACGAAGAACGTCTTTGAGCCTGCAATCCTGTGAGTTCGCCTCCGAAACAGCAGTACTAGAGAGCCTTGCTTGGGCAATCCCCTGAATGTGCCGGGCCCATCGGAAAGGTTGCATCACCCGTGTCGTGTTTCATGAGGCGGACACAAAATGACAGCTGGCTCGCATAATGCCCGGGTGCGGAACGTCGCTCAAAGTCTTTCAATGTCTCAGATAGATGAGAAGATGCATTGAATCAGGTACCGACTGTGGCAGCATACACGGAGCTCCTCTCGGCGAGTCATTCTTGCACCCGTTCCCATTTTCGCAGAGCGTTCGGGCGCGACCGCTTGGATGAGGCGCGTGGTTGGAGAAAGCTGCTCAACTTCCAATTCGCGCACATGATTGAATCGAAAGCATGAGCAATTCGTTCCTTGTTTGACATACTCGTCGTGCAGGAATTAATGAAGCCTCTTCGAAACGAACGTCAATTCGCTCAAAGAATCCCGTACAGCTATTGTCTGTGAACCGCGAAGACCTCTCAGACCTTAATGTTGTATACTATATATTTTTAAAAAATGGATTTTGTGGCAACAACAACTCCGGGTAGTCTAGTTGGTTTATGGCGTCTGACTGTAATCGTTGATCAGTTCAATCAGAATGTCGCGTGTTCGACTCACGCCCTGGAGAGATGTCCTTTTGTCTTAGAGAATTTTTCATGAGACGCACTTCTGCTCTCGGGCTGTCGTTCTTTTTTTGTCTTTCTTCTGCCTTTCGCCGTTGAAATCGTATTCAGATTTGCTTGCGTGTGTCAGGTGTAGAATGCATAAACATTTACTGCCACCTAGCGTTTACGATGGAGAAATGCAGCCAAAAGCCACGCTTTCATTGTCGAGGTGCCCCCATGCTAGCTGGAACGGCGAGAGGTCACCCGCTCCACCGCCCAACCAGTCCAATCAAGCTTCATTGTTGCCTGCCATTCAGCTCCATACATCCACGTCAGCCAGCCATGAGCTACCCTCCCGTGCATGCCCCGAGATTCTTGTGACACCATCAGTCTCCAGAACTACGTCCAGCCTTGCTTTTTGCGTTCGCTGCCTTTCCACAATCCCTCCTCTATTGAACGATTGCAAGTATCTCCCTCGAGCCACAGTCGCTCAAAGCCACCGTCATGGTGTCGTGGAACGTACGTTGACCGTTTGTCCCTGGCGACGAAACATGGCGCCTTCGTCGCCGATTCTCGCCGAAATGCAGGCCGCATCGTGGACCTCCAATTGACAGGTGCTGCACACAGATCTTCCGCATTCTTGGAGACTTGGCCCATCTCTCCTCCAAGGTCATACTCATCTTCGCCATCCATCGAAATCGGAGTGCTGAAGGTGTCTCCCTCATCACGCAAGCGTTGTACGCTCTGGTCTTCTGCACACGATATCTCGACATTTTCCGAGAAAAGATACTATGGAATCTGTTGTTCAAAATCGTCTACATTCTTTCGTCATTCTACACCATTGGAATCATGCAGTGGCTTTTCCCCCGCACAAGGGAACGCGAGCTGTCATGGAAGATGGGCGCAGGCGTCTTGGCCGCCTCGGCCGTCTTGTCACCTTTTGTCATGATGATTTTGGAGCGAAGCTGGGGATTTCAAGCAGTACGTTTTGTCGTGCTCTGATTGAGTGGTTTTTTCCCGAGCTAACACTGAGCGGCACAGTGGATGTGGGTGTTTTCCGAAATCCTCGAGTCAGGCTGCATCCTCCCTCAACTCCTCCTTTTGAGACAGACGACCGTCCCCACCGTCATCAACTCGTTCTATCTGCTCGCCTTGGGCTCGTATCGAGCACTTTACATTCTCAACTGGTTCGTTCGTGAGCTCGACGTGACCGGCAAAAAACCCGATGCCGTGGCCGTCATTTTCGGCTGCATCCAGACAGCTCTGTACGTTGATTTCGCCTGGGTGTACTACACTCGACAGAGGGTGAAACTACGCGGCGGTGGCATCGTGGATGCGGACGACATGAGGCGCGGCTGGCTGCTGCGGCGCATATTTGGCAACAAGTTTGCTTCGACAGACGATGAGGAGAGTGCTCCAGCATTGGGCAGTCGCGGAAATGAGGCTCGACGCCCTGCCAGGCCAGGCTGGGGAGCTCGGGGCATCTCCGTCAGCGCTGACGAGGGTATCTTCGACGACCACGAACATCACGACGAAGACGACGAAGAGGAGGGTCTGGAGCAAGGTATTGACCCAGACGCCAAGATGCAAGACCCCGACGAGCTTGCCAAGGCATTGGATGACGACGAGGACGAGGGCATTCCCACGGCCTCTTCGTCGTCATCATCGTCGAAGCCAGACAATGCTGTTCCCAAAGGCATTCAGAACGGCGATGAATGGCGAGACTAGGCTGTCCTATGACTGAATGCAGCCCATGTTAGCGAGCCGAGCCGAGAAAATCTCTTTTTATTTCTGCAGCATGTACTTTGACCCGCTGAATGTGTGCCATTTAGCATGCTGTAGCTGGGGGCCACCACATGGCCATGGCTGGAGCTCTGGGCACGTTCTATTCTCGTGTCGACTTGCGTTCCTTTTACTTGTTTCTTTATCCGCCAGCGATTACTTGCTTGATTTATCACCACCATATGTGCTACTTGCTGCTTGCAAACCTCAAATGATGATGACATTCACTGAACCAGAAACGGGTCCCGTATGATCACCCGATCTCCTTGTCTTGCCGGGCCGGTGGAGCAGAATGCTACAGTGCCACACGATCATTTCGCTCTTATCGGGAGTCCATTCCCAGCGTAACGGCAGACGCGGTATTTGAAATATGACATGTTGTATAGAGGGAGGATCTAATGGTCTGTCCACCGAGTACATGGTGCTGAGGACCGTACCTTGCCTTGCCTTGCCTTCCGTCTCTTGGGCTCTGCAGCTCTTGCGAATCCCCGTGTCGTTTCTTCTCCATTGCCCATCAATCAATGCATGCATGTATATAAATCCCAAGCTTTGCAGCAGCCGATCATTACTCCGTGTCTGTAGGAAAAGGAGAAGAGAAAAGAAAATTTAGAGGACGAAGAAAGTATGATAGCCGTGGCTCTTGTGCCCAGTGGGGGGTGCTCGGTATAGCATAATGATTTGAAAAAAAAAAAAAAAAAAAAAAAACATGACACCGTCCAAGAAGCAGACAGGAATGGAACTGCACCAGTCTAGTCTTCTTCTACCAGAGATTAAGAAGTGGGAGAGAAGCACACGAAAAAGGAAAGATTAGGTAATGAAGCGTCGTTCAAACTCGTGGTACAGCTTGGGGCTGATCTCGTCGCTGCTCATGCCTTGAACTTCGATGAGGACGCCCTTTTTCGCGTAGTGCTCGAGGAGGGGCTCGCTGGCTTCCTGGAACTTCTGAAAGCGCGCGCGGTAGACTTCCTCGGTGTCGTCGGGCCGTTGGACGAGCGGCTCGCCCGTCAGGTCGTCGCGGCCCGGGACCAGCGGGGCGTTGAAGGTGGTGTTGTATATGCGGCCCGAGGGCCCGTGGACCCAGCGGCCGGCGATGCGGTCGAGCAGCACGGAGAAGGGCGTCTGGATGGACACGGCGAGGTTGATGGGGACGATGCCGTCGAGGGTGTGCGCCTGGGCGGCGTTGCGGGGATAGCCATCAAGGATGAAGGACGCCGAGGGATCTTCCGAGGGCGGCGACGACGATGGGACGTTGACGGGGGTGGCCAGCAGCCCGGGCGGTGGCGACGCGAAGGACGACGCATCGTCGGCGGCGGGAGACTGGCTGGTGGTGGTGGTGGCTTCCGACGAGAGCGTCATGATGTCTGGTGGTTGGAGCCAGCCGCGGTGACGCAGCTCGCTGGAAATGAGGCGCAGCATGAGCTCGTCGGCGACCAGGCCGCCTGCTCGCATGGTGCTTTCGGCCTTGATGCCTGTTGGTTGCAGAGAAGGTAAGTGAGCCGCACGTCTCAAGTGAGGTGAGGGAAAGATGTGGTGGTGGTCGTGGTGGTGGTGTCAGCGGGCTTTGTGCAACGTACCGAGGGGTGTTCTGTTCTTGACATTGTTGCGGAGCAAGTCGCCCGTGCTGATGGATGCGAGCTGCGGGAAGCGCTTGAGCAGACGCTCACTCTGCGTGCCCTTGCCCACGCCGGGAGCTCCCACGAGAATGACTCTGGCGGCTCTTCTCAATTGCATCCTACGATACGTGGCTATGGCTTATTGGGAGCGCGCGTGCAGCAAGGTAAGTAAGTCAGACACCCAAGGTGGGTGGGTAGAGACCAAGTAGGTCGGCTGACAGGGCGGAGAGGTGGTGGTGGCTGGGGAGAGACGAGGAGCGAATGAGGAGGGCTTCCGTCGCGCCGTGAAAGTGGTAACACTGCAAGTGACCTCTGGGCCTTCGTATCCGACGATGAGTCCGCTCACGGAAGAAACACGAGCAGTTCGACCAGGAAAAAATGACGAGGGCAACGAACCGAGGGGGGAGGGGGGGAGGAAAGTTGGACGTAAAAGGTAGAAAAGGAACGAACGGATGAAAGTGCTGTTGGGCAGGGAAGAAGAAGGTGTATTGTAGGCGGCCGGCAGGGATAAGCAAGTAATAGAGCTGCACCGGCGACTTGAAGGGTCTGGCGCAGTCGTGATTAGCCTGCTTTGGCCTGGTCTGGTTTGTTGAGAGAAACGTGGGGGACAACGGATCCACCAGCGGCGTGCCTGCCATGGATGCCCGCCATCCCCGAAAACCGGCATCAATCTGCTGATCAGTGGGGAGAGAAAGCCGACCCTTGCAGGGTGACGTTGCTTCCCGCTGTCTCTCAGCGTATCCTTAGTCAGCACCGCGGCCTCGTCGTGGAATTCGCGCCCTGGCCGTTGCACCGCTATCATGGCGTCCACCCTCGCTCGTAGTCCAAAGTAAGGGTGGGATAAGCTTCGCACACATGCGAAACCAGTACTCGATACAATTGCGGTCACCGCGCCCACGCACCGTTCGATTCTCCCTGCGCCCATGACTGGTCCGGTGCTGTGTGCGCAGGCATGTCGACCACGGCAGCGACGCAAAAGCTAGCCTTTGTTGAGAAGAACACCTCGGCGGCGACGTCTGTGGTGTTTCTCCACGGCGCCGGCTCCTGCCACTTGGAATGGGAGAGCGTCTGCGAATCCGCCGCACTGGCCTCGTACCATATGATCCTCGTAGATCTGCCCCATCACCACGGCTCTCGTCACATCAGACCGTTTGCCCTCGACGTCGCTGCCGACCTCGTCGCCCGGGTCATCACCGATGCTGCGCACGGGGGCCGAGCTCACGTCGTGGGCATGTCGCTCGGCGGCTTCACGGCTCTGGAGCTCGTCGCGCGACACCCCCACGTGGCCAGCAGCTGCTTCACGTCCGGCGCGATGGTGTACCAGGGCGTGTACAAGTGGTTCATGGAGCATCCGGCCATGATGGGGGCCGTGGACTCCGTGGTGAGCAGCGTGCCGGGCTTGACCGGGCTGCTGGAGCGACAGCAAGGCATCTCACCGAGTCCCGCGCTCAAGGCCGCCATCGCGCAGGGCAAGTCGAAAACGCGTGCTGAAGAGGTCAACCTGGCGCTCACCAAGCATTTTGGCCAGGAGACTGTCCACAGAGTGGCTGGTTCTGGGGTGCGGACGTGCGTTGTCGCCGGTGCCAGGATGGATCATGTCGACAGTGTGCGCAGAATGGGCCTGGCGCTCAAGGAGGGCGGCGAGAAGCAGGGCGTGAGGAACATGGCCTTTGTCGTCAGAGAAGCCGTACACTGGTGGAACCAGCAACTTCCTGACTCGTTTGCCCGCGGCGTCAGCGCCTGGGTTGAGGGAACACAGCTGCCGCCCGAGTTCAAAGAGCTATGATGTTCTTTGATCAGCTGCAGGCGGCTGCGCATCCGAATCAAGGGATGTCGTCCCTACAAGCGGGATTCAGTAAACCCCGAAACGCAACAATTCGGCCGTGTACTGCCGTCGTCCGATCCAAGGCGATGTATAAAAGACTTTTGTATCTATCCATGTAAACTATTAGACCCCCTTTGCAAGTCTACGGCGATGTTCTGAGACCTGACCTATTGACTGTCTTGCTTGCTGACTCCAAAAGCTGCGCAAGCTGTCATAGACCTGCCTTGTCGGCTGATACAATTGCTTGCAGGGTGTCAGCCAAATCGCAAAGAGTTGCGGACCGGGCGAATATCCACGGATGGGCAGCACACACATCACCAGCTTTGCGCGCACTACATAAACCTGGCATGCTCATACTCGAGAACCCCTTCTTCCCTACTTTCAAGCCTCAGCCCCTTGGTCATCCACAGCGGCACACAAGCCTCGAGCATCTTCGTCCGCTGGGTCGTCTTCAACAGCGCGATAAGCCGAGTTCATTGCCCAGCTCTGTCCATTCACGCCGCCGAAAGCTCCGTCACATGTATGCGGCTCGACTGTTGGACTAGTGAGCCTGGTATCCGTACAGCACAAGTACCGCTGCCCCATTCCAACACAGTTCTGTGGATAGATGGCAAGTCGCCGCCGCCGCCGCCACCGTCGATGGCCAAGCCAAAGGTCCGAGGGGAACCTCGCTCAGAGCTGCACAGCTGAAACACCGCAGGACCAGAGAGTCGCTCGATATCCAAAACACCGCCCAGGACGGCCTCTTCTACAACAGAACGTACGGTCGAAGAGCCGAGCCGAGGACCGATGTAAAGACCGGCAGCAGCGGCGCTGCCGTGGTACGCAAAGATGACGTTTTCGGCATGGCTTTCAGTACTGCGTGGGAAGAACGCTGCCATGGCCCTCAACATGGCAGCCACGTCACGCCCGTTGTAACGATGCCGGATCTTGCTCTCCCTGCGGGTCGTGGCTACGTCCAACCTTGCCATCACTATCTTGCTCTCCTCGGTGCTCTCAGGGCGACTGCTTGACATTGTCTGGTTGCCGATTTCGAGATCGTGGTTGCCGGAGAACGCGTGGAGCAAGCAGCTTCTCATCGAAGCGAAAGATGATGTGCCAAAGAGCGGCTGGGCGGCCGAGATTTGCAGCAGCATGGGCTCGTGACATTGGTCCAGTTGCTCAACGGTGTGGTATGGCGTCCAGTCCTCCGTGTTGGCAGAAATGTTGCAGGGAACTGGACAGTTGTCTTGACCAAATCCGCTCGAGCCCTCGAGGGAGGCTGGGGGACCTTTGACGTCACTGGGCCTCGTGCCCAGCAATTCCTCTTCGGGAAGAACGGCTCGAGCAAGAATTGTGCTCAGGATAAGCCCGGCGGCAAGCAACAGGTGAGGATGACTGGCTTGCATGATTGAGAGAATGGGCGTGCGACATGTGTCATCCAGCAGACTTGATCACTCGAAGTTGACCTCCTGTCACCATGTTCCTTGGTCAGTCGACGGGTGAGCCTTTCCTATTTGTGGCCTTTCGATCAACTGGCCCATGGAGTTGAGCGGACTTTTTGTACCTGCCTCACCGTCTGCCCCTAACCTCTCTCGCCTGACATAAAGAGGAGCCTGACCACGACTCGCGCACAATGGCCATCTGGTCTGTCCGAGCAATGCTCCCGGCTGCGATTTACGGAGACTCGTGTGTGTTTGGTATATATCTGCACTGAGGAAGCTGACTATCTGCCTCTCAAATTGTCTGGCAGTTTGCCCCAGCGTTTGCGCTCGTTCAGGTGTTTTCAACATCCATCCGTTGCAGGCTTCACTCGTTGCGGGGTCATCGAGGTGATACGCCAGTGCCTGGTGTTGTGCGATATAGCTATCGTCGTCATAAACCCAGATCTTAGAGTGGGCCACCAGATGGCGGTCAGCATGGAAGGTTGATCGTCTTCATCCCGGCGGATCTCAAAGACTCCTGACTTTGCCGTGGAGAAAAGAAGATATGGACGGGGAAGAAGCAAGTATGCCAGTGTTTGAGAATCTAGCCACGACGATCCACATCATCAGCATTTGTGCCTTGAGGCAAACATGACGAGATTGTAGGCTGTCAGTCTTGCATGTCCCCTGTCGCATGCGAGATGGAGCGGAGCCCACATTGTGACACACGACCTGGTTCTTCCCCATCGGCTCTACCCGTCGAGCTCTATGCGACGTGCGAAAGTGATTACAGAAAAGAGACGGTCAGCGTTGAGGCCCCCGTTTCTGTTTCCGATTCCCGCGGTAGTGGCGATCAAGAACACGGCAGCGGAAGGCCAACGACGTGGATCAGCTCGTTTGTAGTTGTGGTGACCTTGAGATTGTAAAGTGAGGGAAACGCCCGTGTCCATAAAAATATCACAAATTGAATTCATACATGGTTTCACCAAATGTGGAAACTCGACTCGGCACTCGCGTTGAAATCCAAAACGCAGACTGAGCTCCTCGCAGAGGTCCGTCGCAAGTCCAGACTTGACCGTGTCAACGAACAGACGGATGCCTCTCACTAGGGCGCCGCGGGACACCTGACGGGTCATGTCATGCTCGTTGGCAGCGACAAGGGGCACGTCACAAGGCAATGCCTCTCATAGACCTGACCACGTAGATCAGGGTGGGCAGCTAAGCGATCATCGTGGTCTCTCGCCTCCGACAGCTTCCCTCGACGGGAGTGAGCCGGAGTCGAGGGGTTTTGATGCGACTCCATCACGAACATATCGGCGAGAGGCCTCCGGACTCACAGCAAAACAGCTTGCGCGACGAACACTCTGTCGCTCGCTGGGCAAGCACAGCTTGGCTTGACAGAGATGCCATCTCTGCATTGGCATATTGGTGCAGGCACGCACGCACTTCTCACACATACACCTATGCCAATTGTCAACCTGTCGGGTCTCTGTGTCATGCACTCCGTAGAGCCTGGGTGGATCTGCAGATTGAACAAGAGGGCCAGACGATGACAGTCACCGTGGGTCGATCCTTCCGAGAGAGAGGCGTCCTGCGACGGCGCACTGGATGCAAGGGCCCACAGCTCGGGAATAAATGGCTGGCGTATGTATGCCTCTCAGCCGTCGGCTTTGATCCCGTCCGTCTCGCGAGCTTTCATATTAGACCCTGCGCAACGGAGCAGTTCGGATCATGCGATCAAGCTTGCCATGCGATGCGTGCAGGCAAGTCCCTCGGCTCGTAATTGCGGGACCACTAACTGAAGATTGCCCAGAAAGTCCCCAAGATCAGATGCGCTCACGCCCTGTCGGAGATGCCAGAGATCGGCAATCACCAGCTGTGTCCTCATGAGGCCCGTGTTAAAGACACAGCACAGCAGGCCGGGGCGCAAGGGAGCAAACAGCCAACACGGCACATCGGGCAGCCAAGATTCGACGACGCGGCAGAGGCGAAGCCAATCACCTGTCCCTCACCGTTCCCGCCCCCGTCGTCGAGGCAGCAACCGCTGGACTACGCAAAGGATGTCGTTGATGCCGCGTCGACCATCTATTCGGGGCATTTATCACGGCGGGCTTCCACCTGTTCGTCTCCGCAGATGCTATCAGGGCCATGGCCGAGTTCCGACGCCGGCATCAGTCCGCCGCGGGCTCCATCGTGGTGCTTGCAGCTTGCATATACGTCGCGTTGACATATTCCCGCCTCGGGGATGCCGGGATTGAGAGCCGTGCTTTTCACGCTGAAAGTCGACCCAGCCCCTGGGAACAACGGCCGCCCGAAAGCCTTTGAATTGGAACTTATCAATGTGCCTTGAAATCTGTTACCGTATCACCACGTACAACTGACAATGCCCGCCGGCCGGCCGAACGGATCCAATAGGACTTGGAGATGGCGGGGCCGTTGGCATCGGGTTTCTCCCCCCGGTCGGGCATGAGCGGCTTTGCTTGCCCCAAAGCCCAAGGCGAGATCGGACGCAGGTCGTGCCCTCAACACGGCAATGGTCGACGGCTGCGCAGCGCTTCTGGGCGTTGTGAATGGTGATGAGGCAAAAGTGGTCTACTCATGGGGTGCGCATGTGTGCGCCCTCCTTGCATTGTTCATCCGGTTCCGGACTCGACGGCGAGGTATCTAACGTCGGCAGCCGCCCGTCCGGTCTACCTCAAATAAGGTGGTGAATGCAGCGGCACACATTCACTCACATTGAGTCGTCCGAGACATACCGACGTCTCTCGGACTCGTCACTGAATCAGCCGTGGCTGTCTGGGTCTGTCAAGATGGCGCCTCATACGACAGAAAACGCGACAGAGAGCGGCGGCACCGAGCCGCCGGTATCGTCATCACCATCTTCATCTTCAGCCTCACCCCAAAAATACCAGGACCACCTCCTTCACCGGTCGCTCATCAGGACTCCCGTGGCCGTCGAGTCCGCCTCTGGCAGCACGCTCACCCTCTCGACCGGGCAGACGATCCTCGATGCGTGCGGCGGCTCAGCCGTGACCATCATCGGCCACGGCAACCCGTCGGTCCTCGAAGCCATGGTGCAGCAAGCGCAGAAGGTGAGCTACGTGCACGCGGACTCGTTCGTGGCGCCGGTGGCCGCCGAGCTCTCGTCGCACATCCTCTCATCGCAGCCGCACGGCCTCGAAAAGGCGCTCTTTGTCGGTAGCGGCAGCGAGGCGGTCGAGGCGGCGCTCAAGCTCGCGCGCCAGTACTTTTTCGAAAAGGGCCAGCACGAGCGCGTGCACCTGATTGCGCGGCGGCAGGGCTTCCACGGGAGCACGCTGGGCGCCATGTCGGTGTCGTCCAACCTCGCGCGCAAGGTGCCCTACGACGGCTTCACGTACCCGCACGTGTCGTACGTGTCGCCGCCCTACGCGTACCGGTACCAGCTGCCGAGCGAGACGACGGGGGCGCAGTTCGCGGCTCGCCTCGTGCGGGAGCTGGAGGAGGAGATTCTGCGCGTCGGGCCCGGCAAGGTGGTCGCGTTTGTGGCCGAGACGGTGATTGGCGCCACGGCCGGCTGCGTGACGGCGCCCGAGGGCTACTTTGCCGGCGTGCGCGCCGTGTGCGACAGGTACGGCGTGCTGCTGATCCTGGACGAGATCATGTGCGGCACCGGCCGGACGGGCACCTTTTTCGCCTTTGAGCAGGAGACGGGGAGCGTGGTGCCCGACATGGTCACGGCCGCCAAGGGGCTCGCGGGCGGCTACGCGCCCATCGCGGCCCTGTACGTGCACCGCCGCGTCGTCGACGCGCTGCGACACGGCCGCGGCATCCTCAACCACGGCCACACGTACCAGGCGCACCCGCTCTCGTGCGCC
>AZGY01000002.1:140948-170127 GCA_001636675.1 Moelleriella libera RCEF 2490
ACGCGGCGTCGCCGTGTATCCCGGCTCCGGCACGGCCGACGGCCTCCGCGGCGACCACGTGCTGCTGGCGCCGCCCTACAACATCTCCGAGGCGGAGCTGCTTCTGGCGTGCGAGGTGCTGCGAGACGCCGTCCTCTCCCAGGAGGCAGTGTACCTACCCGCCGGCGAAGGAGACGGACGGCGCGCCGCTGCGAGCTAGTACTGGTCTTTTTCGGCTCTTGTCGTTTCGTTTTTTTGTTGGCGTAGAAGCATAAAATGACACGAAGCTATGGCTTGTGTTTTTGATCCCCTTCTCCTCGCTCGTGTTCCGTTCCTTCAAGTAGTTCTTCAGCAGTGTGCTGTGATGGGGAGAAGCAGCAACTGAAACGGCACAGTTCAACTAAGCATGATGCGAAGATTGCCGCCGAGACTTTGACTGCAGCACTCGCCATCTACAGATGGAGCGTGCCGGCGGCTGGCCTTGTTTTTTCCACACGAAACTGAACAGTACGTAGCGCGTTGACCGAGCGTGCGAGGCCAGCCCGCGGCAGCGCCGCCGGAGGCATATCGATCACCCGTCTGGTGGATGTGCGCCTCCGGCAGCCCCTGGCCGGGGGGGCTGGCCTCGCAAGCTCGCCGCGCTGCCATTCTGACAACGTGAATAAGATCATGGTAAAATGACGCATTGACCGAGCTTGCGAGGCCAGCCCGCGGCAGCGCCGCCGAAGCAGGCTCACATGTCACCGCCCTGCTACCTGTATCCGCTGTTCCGAGAGCAATGCCACCAGTTTGTTGACCAGAGCGCGCGTGGTAGTGATTGTGTCTGCGTGGTCGTAGGCTGGGCAGGCGCGGCGCGGCGAGACTCGTCGTTTGCGTGCTGCGCCCAAACGAGGCAGAACCGAGCCCCATGTCACGAGAACATTCATGGACGTGGTTGGCAATGAAGCTATGTCGTCTTCACAATACGATTGGCGCCGTCGCGCTGCTGCTTACAGGGCAATACGCATGACAGGGCAGTCACCTAGTCCAGCGCAGCCATGCAAAGACTCGCAAACCACAGTAGAAACACCAGATGGGGGGAAAGGGGAGGCAATACTGGGGTTGGTGTTGGTGTCGGTGTCGGCTCGGTCTGGCATTCGTCGCTAGGTCATCTGGCTGTAGACACCCAGCTCTACGTGCCCTCGAGCACGGAATCGCATCGTCCACCGCGCATCGCCAAGAGCGCCCAAGTAAGTCATCTCACGCGTTTGCTGCTACGGGCCAATCCAATTAAGCGCCATGGAGCGCCTCTTGCGGTAGCACAAGTCTATTGCGTGCGCATCGCGCTCAACGGCACCGCTCATCGCCCGTTAGAGATATATCCATCCTGAGAAGCGATTCTGCCGACACACGAGCCCGTCCACACTACGCCCCAAAAAGAACACGAAGTCGTTGTTCCGTGTACCCTCGCCGACGTTTAGCGCTGATCCAACACTGTAAATACACACACACACACACACACACACCAAACAAAGGGGGACCACATATCACCATCTGTTTGGCCTCCTCCACTCCCCTCCCCCCCCGAAGCAGCTCTCAGGCAGGCTATTGGAGGATATTCGACACTCGATTCAAATTAACAAAGGATATCATTGGAAGAAAGAAAAGCCAGAAATAGTCATCAAACGCCTGCGCTACGAGAAGCCAAGAATAAATCGTTCGCAGTCGACGCCAATGTCTGGGTGCGGGAATAGTTGAAAAGGTTCGGACCAAGCTTCCGAGAATGGCCAATGTCTGGTGGTTCGCTGTTGATCGACCCGTCGACAGGGCGCCCACTAAGAGTCGTCAAAGATACGGTTCGTGTTCTCAATAACAAACTGCACGGCCAGGTTCTTGGCATGCATGTCAGTCATCTCGCGCTCGATGCTCAAATCTCGCATGATGGTTGGTGCAAAGACGACAGCCAGGTTCTTGGGCGACATCTGGAAGAACGGTTAGTCAGGTGCTCTCTTTTTCCGTCTGGTGCATGATCTGGGGGCCTCTTCCGTCATACCAAGTTCTCCGGCTCTCGGTGAGCGACGCGGTGGAGGTGAAACATGAGGAATTCGAGACAGTCCCTGTGCCTCTCGGGCATAGACGCAAACGTCTTGCGGAGATGGACGCATCTTTCCGATTCGTCGACAATGGCTGCACACGGCGCGCATTAGTCCTCCGACGCGTACAAACATGACCATGCCGCTAGAACTCACCATTCGACTCCAGCACCCTCTCATAGACATCAAACGTCAAGAGAGGCGTCGGCAGCTTTCGAAAGTACTGCTTCAGTACGCTCGTCACCGCAGTAATGTCCATGTCTGGATCCGAGATGTCGAAATTGTCATCCTTGTCGAAACCGTCCTTGATCATGTTCACCTGAGAATTGCCGCCAGTCTTGCGATAGATGCCTTCTTGGTCCATGCCACGCAGCTCGACTTCCTCGATGCATCGCGTCACGACTGTCGGGATATGGCGGTGTTCAAAGTCGGCGCGTTCTACCAGATCGGAGCCGAAGAGAACAGACGGCGGCTCGGCTGGCGTTGCCGCGGCCGCCGCGGCCATCGCGCTGGCTGAGGCCGACTTGGGCGTTGCGTTCTTCTTGCCGAAAAATCCAAAACCACCCTGTCTGCCGGGATCCAGCTGTTGTGACTGTTGTGGTTGTGCTTGTTGGTACTGTCCGTGCGGCGGTTGTTTGTTCGGAGCAGGGAAGCCGCCAGGGCCAGACGAGGGCTCGACCTGCGACACGGTCATGTTGTACGGGAGGCCAATGTTGTCGCCGACAAGACCTTGGTGCTGGAGCCGTTCCCGATCATTCTGCTGGAATGCGACCACTGCTCTGTTCACACCCTTGGCCACATTCTGGGCCATTGTCTTGGAGCCCTTTTTCCAGTTGAACTTCTTGACTTGTCCCTTCCTGACCTGCACCACCGTCGGACCGTTTTCGACAATCGGTTCCTCGTCGCCGATCAGGGTGGCCCCTCCCGCAGTCGTGCTCGACGCCGTTTCCAGGTTGATGGACGAGCTGCCGCTGGGTTTGCCGGAGCCATATATGCCAAGTCCATTGGGCGACTTGACATCGCCGATCTGCGACTTGAACCGCTCCTGGATCTGGTGCGTCAGATCATTGTTCATGTCGGCCAGCTGAGCGTTTTTGGAAGACAGCTGCTCGAATTCCATCAAAGCTCGGTCTCTGTCGGCCGCCGCTTGGTTCTTCTCCTCCAGCAACCCATCCCGTTCCTCGTGGAGCCTCTCGATGGATTCCGACATCAGCTGCTTCACGTCTTCCAACTTCTTGACGAATTCCTTTACAGCCGATTCTTCCAGATCTCGTGGATCAATCGGCTTCTTCGTTTCCTTGGCGCGCTCGACGTAACCTGCGAGGACTTCGATTTGGCGAATCATGATTTCCGTTTGAGTGTCGAGGACCGACACCGTCTTGCGCTTCTCCACGAGTCTCTGGTTGAGATTCTTGAGGTCCTTCTCCGTGGTAAATTGTCTCTCCAACTCAGCTACGCGTTGCTCCGAGTTCCTAAGCTGTCGCTTCAGCACGGCTGCGTCGTCTGGTGACGAGAATGAAAGGGGACTGCTGATGTCGTGCAGAGCGCCGCCCTGATCATCGCCGAGGGGAGACTTGGGCCACCTGGGCGATCCGGTTGCTCGCGTCGTTTCACTGATGCTCCGACTGTGGCCGACTCTGGTAGAGTTCGGATGATAGCTCGACTCCACACTGCCAGTCCGCCCGTGACGTACCACGTTGGAGACTCGTCGAAGAATGGATGAAGAACTTTCGTCGGTGCCAAGGATCCTAGCCATGTCTTCGTCCATGCTGAAATCTCCCCCGTTGCTCCATCTTGGTAGTTTGGGCGACACCTTCGGTTCGGGATTCTCTTTGCTGCCGGCCGATGTTTTGCGAGGTGTTGAAGCTTCCGAGCCGAGCGGAGGCGGCGGCGGCGGCGCGGTTCGTGGTTGTGTGTAAGAATCAGTACTGCTTGTCTGCTTCGGATGACCATGTTGTCCGTTGGCTGTGTCCACAATTAGCTCCAAACAATCACGCCAGAGAAGAAAAGTGATTCACTGAATTCGCAAGACGCGCCAGTCACGTACTTTTTCTGTTGTTGGAGAGAGAGACCTCCTTCCTCGGTATGGACTTGCTGTCTTGACGGCCCAGGGCCCTTGTCCCGTCCGTGTCTTCAGAGGACCGTGGTTCGCTCACTTTGCGAACCTCGGACAAGTTGGAGTGGCCATCCTTTCGCGCGACACCGTTGGAAGGTTTGCTAGACGCTGTGTCCTGGGGCAGGGACGAATGTGAGCTGTTGCTCCGAGTTGAGAGCATCTTTTTGGGTGCTGGAGGCTCCTGGAGCTTGAAGTCATCGCCGTGAGCTGAGCTCGTGCCTCTATCTTGGTCGACAGATTTGGCGAGCTTGCTGCCGGATTTCAAGCGAGCGACATCGTGATCCGAAGGCTGTCGGCCTTTCTCCTGAAACGCGATATGGGGAGTTGAAACAGCCGAGTCATCTCGCTTTTCGGAAACTGATCCTGAACCTCTGGGCAGGCTCACATTGTCCCTATCCTTTCGTCTGGCCCCGTCGGGGGCAGCTTCCGACATGGATCGGGGCGTACTGACGAGACCGGGGCTGGGATCGAGGGCCACGGGTATGAAGAAGCTGTCCGGGCTCTCGCTGGGTCCTGAGTCAGCATTTTGGTAGACGGACGAATTGCGGTTCTTGCGATACGTCGTCGCGGGCAGGCTGAGGCCATCTGACTTTGCCGTCAAGTCCGGCCGCTCCGGTGAGCGCGCTGGGCGCAAGCCGGCCCACGAAGCTGACTCATTGTGCCGATGGGTTGCGCGGGGGCGCGGGGATAGCTCTGTTGGGGTATCTGATTCTGGATCGACCCGGTCGTTGGAAAACGCATTGGGAGGAATGGCGCTGGGCGGCAGAGCGGGCAGGGATTTCTCCATGGTCATTGGTGAGCCGTCCTTTTCTCGGGATTTGGCAGCCGACGCAGCTTTTGATTTCTTTCTTCGCCGAGCCATCAGAGTTTCGTGACAGCCCATGCAGAATATGCCCTGCGAGGTCCTTGCATATCGCAGGTTTTCGATCTTCCTTTTGCAGTTACGGCACCTGAAGCACGTGGCACAGAAGGCCTGATCGCCGGTGAGAATAGCAAGATCTTCAATCTTGTTCCCGCAAGCACTACAGCTATAGGTGCAATTGTTGCATATTAACGATCCGTCACCGAGGAGGAGGAGATTGGCGTCGGAGTCGAGAAGTGTGCCACACGTGTTACAGCGGAAGCAGTCGAGATGCCATCGATTACCAGCTTTTTGAAAGGTTAATCAGCAGTACTTCTGAGATGGGAGCCGCAGTGAAAACGGAGCAAGCCGAAGGAAATGGTGTGCTTGCAGGTACCAAGTCTCTGCGGTACATGCCGATTTGCTTTTGCTATCGCACATACCTAGTTCAAAAGCCTTGCCCTCTTCCAGAATCTACATCAGAAGACGGAGAGCATTCCAAGTCAGCATCATTGCACGAGCAAGTGACAGCCACGGAATGAAGGGAAGTAGATTTCATGTGAGGATGCACGAACCTCTCCGCAGCCCTTGCAAGGAAAGACATCGTCATTGTCCATGGGACTGTCGAAGTAGTCATCCACGATTGCCGTCATGGCAACAGAGCGAGGCGCACCCGGCCAACCAACCAGAAGCGACTGACGTGTCCAGCAGGGTGATTGGCGAATCGTCGACGTCGACCGCGGAAAGTTTGCGTCCTCGACCAGCCAAAAGAGACAAGGCGGCCAAAGACGTCGGGCGATTCGAAGGCTGTGGCTTGTCCGCCGTCGAAGGGCCGAATGGCGTATTCGCAGCAAGTGCAGGGGCAACGACGGCGAGGGCAGCGTCAGGAAAAGAGCGAAAAGAAAGACGAGCGAACGGGAGAGATCACGAAGTTATCAATGATGCAAGGATGCGATGCTGCTGAAAGTCGTGGATAGGATCTGCACAGACGCAAGGAGGACTGGAGACGGGGAAATGGAGCGAGCAGGTACTTAGAGTGGCGTTGCCAGGGGTTCGCCTCGAGTGCTTTCAGGGCAGCCGGCCAGCCAGCACACAGCCAGGGGAGCGAACAACGATGTTCAGGACAGACGAATCTGTGGCCCAGGGGGTCTGAGGAGGGATTTCTGAATTGTCTAGAATGCAGATCTTTTTCGGCTTTGCGCATTCTGATTGCACACATGGCACAAAGGACAGCTGAGGTGAGGCTGCTGCTATGCGCCCGTGGCCAAGCCCTTGGCGGCTTGACTCGAAGGGAAAGAGAAAAAAAGGTCGACTCCGAGGCACCTTGTCCTTTGCGCAAACATAGGCTCTTACTGCCCTGGCGTAATTTTTACTGCTGCCTCTTTCTGCTTGCAATGATTTCTAGTTTTCTCCTATTTACCAAAGTCTTTTTTTTTTTTCCTGGGCGAGTAAATGCACGTTTGCAGGCCCAATGAAACTTTGGCCATGTGCGTTCCTGGAACGGTACCAATGTCAAATGTGCGCCCAACACAACGACGGCTACCAAGGGAGCCGGCGCAGGTGCAAAAAGTGCCAGACCGCCTCGGATGTCTAGCTTCTAGTGCTCCTTACGCGGCCAGGCCGCGTAAATGGAAAACGGCGGAATACATGTTGCCGCGAGGGCGATCCGTCCGGTCGCTCACTGGCAGACACTGCCGACCCATTGAATGCTGCATATGCCTGTGCGCACCCGTCGACGCGTCCGGTCTGACCATCGCAGCAGCCCGGGTGCAGGGATGGTGGGCTGGTGGGTTGAGGGAGCGGGGTGCTGCTCCGGTGGAGTGCATGTGAGAATACTAAATGTACGGCAGCATTAGATCAGGCACACACATATTGCACTTGACATGTAAGCGACTTGGCTAGCCCTGATAGCCGCCCTTTGGACGAGGATCAGCAAGCCAGAGACAGAATTGGCATTTGTGTTTTGCGAGCCGTTTCCCCTGGCTGTGGCAAACGAAACCCGTACGCGAGCGGTCATGCGAGCATGTCGCCTTGCCCTGCCCGTTCCCGGCCTCCCACGTCTGCTGCACTGTGCGTCGTTTCTTTGTCTGGCCTGGTGTGTCACCAAGCTCTCGGATGCCCAGGTGCCAGCCAGCCTGTCCTCGGCTGCCATTCACACTCACTCACTATCCGTGCCTTGCCCGGCACGGAGCTGATGCAAGATCAGAGTAGTGGAGCGACTTGCAGTCGTAGCCTCGCTGGCCCCTTGTCGCTGCCCGCTTAGCCCCCAAAACCCGTTGTGCCAGGCACGGACTGGATCCTCGTCGTGATGGAATGCTTCAGCTCGACCGACCGAACCGCTGCCCCCCTTCCACTGTAGAGTGCGTGCGTCTCGCCGGGTCTCTTTCGGTCACGACCTCTGGAGCCATCGATTGGTATACGACGAAATGAATGTGGACTCTGCCCCCCTCATTTTGGTCTGGGCAATCTCCAGAAATCGAGAGTGGAACAGACAAGACTGCAACGTTGAGCCGAATGCTACTCCCAGAGCCCGCCTTGCTGTTAATGGCCATGACAGCTTGTTTGCCCCGTCCGGCCTGGCCGTGTATTGGAGAGTGAGTGCATGTGAGCTGCGGTTGATGCTGTATGTCTGTTCAACATCGTACATGTTATGCCACTTGTCAATTTGGGACGGGCGTCGCCCCTAAATGTGGCCGGCTAGCGGCTGCGCCAAAGCATGGGATGGCATTGCTGTGGAGGTGGGCAATCAAAGCCCGAACCTGATGAGACGGGTAACACGAGTCCTACAGTGCATGCCCGTTTCCAGGCTTGGCCGGGGACGTTTGAGCTGTACTGTACGGATGCTTCCAGACATCGAACCAGGCACACTTGGAGACAACATGGCGTCGGCGACTGCTGATCAGCCAGGAAGGTGTGTGCGAGGGCCGCCGTTGCCCAGGTACCCAGGTAGTTGAGATGAACGGATCTGGGACGATGAAGATTCTCCGAAACTCGATCACAAGCCGTTCGACTGGCTACGCTGCCTGGGTCGCATCGTTTCAGGATCGAATGTTTAATGTATGTACGACAAGAGACAAGCTCCTGCGCCTGCACCTGCCCTACTAGAACCCCGGCTCCGGCCCTGACCCCGACCCTGACCCCTCTCGCCCCCCTGCTGATCAACGACCAACCAAATGGAGGCCCCCTTCTTCCTGACTAATCGTGCAAGAGAACACCACTCCACCCCCAAAAGCAAAGACTGCTAAATCATTTGGCTGTGAAACAAAACAACCGGATCTCTGCATGCACGAGGGGCCTGAACCAGAACCAGAACCAGGGCAAATCAACTTGACACGTATGTATCGAGGAGGGGAGGGGAGGGGAGGGGAAAGAAGACGGGCGGGCACATTGGGACGTTGATGTTCTCCTCGATGCGAATCCTGCGGCGTCCCATTTCGGAACTAGCGCCTCCGAGCACTGCTTTTCCGCGCCATATGCAACATTTGCCCATGAGGACACTGGCTGGTCCCGACAAGTATCAGTCGTTGTTCAAAACTTAGTTTTACGTCGCAGTTGCTTTCAGAGCCCCCTCCCCCTTCCCCTGCTCTACGAACCCGGAAAATGGTGGGATGCGATGCCACGCCGTGCTGCGAGCCAACGGATGGTCCAAAGCCGGCCATATCAGAGTAGCAGCCTCGGAGACTAATAGCAGAATAAACTTTTCGGTTGCGTTGGCGGCAGGGTCAGAGTCCACCTTGCACAGCGTTTCATCCTCATGCTGCTCCATGACGAAACAGGCGCGACCAGTCCTCGTTGTCAAGCCCCTGTCACTTCGCGACCGACGCAACGAGACCCACGTGCGAAGCGTCATCTTTCAAATCGGGGCGACTGCGAAGCCAGGCGGACAATACTTTGTAGCAGGACACGTCGAGAGAAGCCTTCTCCAGGTGCTCGGAGTCGTGACGACCGATCGATGTCAGGGTAGGGTTCGTGTTCAAACACGGCTGTGTCACGTAAGCTCTGCGCATCACCAAAATTGCCCAAGCAATGGTGTCCGTTGGGCAAGGCGCATCTTCTATGGGGCCGGTTCTGGCGAACAATCTGCACCTTGTCTACGTCGGGGCCTCATTGCGATGGAGAGGGGATTTCACAGTCCGTCGGCCCATCCACGAGGAGGCGAAGGTGGCACATGCGTGACGAGGTTCTCCCGATCGCGGGTCGTGTGCATGTCCAGTGACGGACACGGTCGCTTTCGTTGCACGTGGAATCCCATCACGATGACTGTCTCCTCAACAGTCTGCTTTGCTCGACGCCAAATGCACGTCAAGAATGGCAAATCTCGGGAGCGCATAGAGCCGTCCGGATGTCTGAAGATGCGCAAAACATTGTGCCAACTGCAAGGGTACCGCGAATCTATATCCGATTCTGGTTGATATTTCCCGGAAGATTGTGCTATAACCGGGCACGCCTGTGCCAGCGATTCTGCTGATATCAGCATGCTCGCAATAAGGGCTTTTGCATGGGACCATGAGCGAAGGGAGGTACTGTCACATCCCAAATTTCTGGCATCGCGCCGTTCCGCGCAATCTAGACGTTGGCACATACAATGCCTAGAAATTTGTAGCAATGCCTTGCTGACACAATTCATCTTGTTGGGTCAAGCTGTTGGCGCGAGTGAAACGACAGCTGTACAATTTTGCTTGAAAGGGTATCTGATGGACTAGTTTTCATCCTGCAAAATATGGTCGCTCGTAAGTCATAAATCATGAAGCATCGAATGCGCCTTGATGGTTTCGACACGTATCTGAGCGGCTGTCAAGATCCTGTTGCGGGGATCCCGCTATCAGAAGTTTGAGAAAGGAGTAAGAACAGGGCTCAATTCGCCAGTCGGCCCCAGTCATGCTTGATACGTGCATCTGCTGATTAGGATAGATCACTTGTCCGCCATCATCCTCTTCACTTTTTCCAACAGGATCGTGCTCTCTTTGCCCAACTTCTTCTTCCCGTCCTTACCGATCGTCTTCGCCATAGCCTTTTTGAAGCGAACCCTTTCGGCGATCTTCCTTTCTCTCTCCTCGCGTCGTTGCCGAAATTGTGCCTCGCGCTCTTCGGCCTCTCTCTTCCGTTGCTCTGCTTGCTTGAGCTGCTTGTCATAATAGCCCGGCCTCCTGGTGCGCCGCCGGGAACCGTCACTGGTAGATGAGTGACCTTTCGAGGCCCCAGCTTGGGCCTTGTCTTCGTCCTTCAGCATCAACTCCCGCGTCGGATGCATCGTTTCCCCATCGTCCCCCATAGGTGCCTCTGCGGCTGCCTGAGAGTCTACTGATTCATCGTGATCATCGTCGGCCGAGGCTTTGTGCTCACGGGCCTTGACCTTGGCGTACTCCTTCTTTATTTTGGCTTTATGTATGAGTTCCTTCTTTATTTTTGTGACTGTGTCATGAGTGAGCCGATTGTTCTCATGCATTGCCATCGATTGTCATCACACCTTTTCGACGCCAAGGGCCATCCGGCAAATTATCTGGGCCGACCCTGAAGCCACGTCGGGGCTGTCTCGCCTCAGCTGCGGTATCGCTCGACCCGAGCGTTCTTCTGGGTGCCATGATGGTAGCTATACAGCTTTCTCTGTTTCCTCGCAGTGTTCAGGTTTTTTGGTTTTTTTTTTTTAGCCTTGGACCTCGCATAAAGTTTGCGGAGTGGACACGGCGAGTCGAGTGGAGACTCGAGTGACATGCAGGCCCAACCAAGTACTTTGGCCTGGCTCACCGCCGCTGCACCCTGTATGCGGCCATTGCTTCGTTCCGGTCTGCAACCTGCACGACCGAGTAAAAGGCTTCACAGACGAGCTCGGCTGCACGAGGGTGTTGTCTCAATATTGAGCGAATCGTTGCTCGCGCATGCATGTGAAATAGCGGAAAGTCTCTGCCCATCTCGTGCCATTAGGCCGCCTGCCCGATGCAGACGATGATGCATCGGCGAAGGCAGGCCGAGTAAAGTAAGTAGTATGGAGTCGGCCGGTGCAATGCTCTCCCATCGGCTCGATCACCTGGGCGCGCGCTGCAGACCGCTATAAATCTACAGTACCTAGTACTATCTATCCCACCGTCCGGGTCCTCTTTGATGGGGGGAGCCCGAACCGCTGACAGCGCTGCAACGGCCCCATCAAAACCGTGCGTTGCAGGCGGGGGCTGAGCATCGTTGTCATTTCCCAACGCCGTTAGTCTCCTGCAAAATAGTGACAAAATGACGGATCCCATGACACCAGCCTCTCCGGACAGCAGCACGACCTCGAATACCGACTCGTATTGTCCTCCGACAGGAATCCCCTCGCCCTGATCACCCGCTCCGCCCGTCTCTGGTCCTGTCAGCGCCCTGATCCAGCCAGCAACGCGCAACAAGGGGCCGTAGAGGTCCATAGCGACAGGAGTGGATCGCTCCGATAACCGCCGACGATACACCATCAAGGCATTGATGACATACACTCGGGCCTCGATCCCGCACCACCAGCATTCTCCTACGGCCCGTCACTGATAACCCGCCCCTAAGCCTCCATTTTGTCCAACTTGGGCTGGAGGACCACAGCTCAGAGCGGCTGTGGTTCTTCTGGACTTGATCGTCATGCCCATCTTTCAGGACGACCTTGATAGCAATGAGCGTCCTGCCAATCGGCCAGTCTCGCGTCGGTCAGCTCACGTCAAGCCTCCGGCTCTTGTGTCCCGGCGTCTGTCTGAAGAGAGCCTGCCGACCGAACTGTGCGAAGGTCCGGTTCCCGACAGTCCGACGAGAGCCTCGCCGCCGAGCGTGGAAGACGAGAATGTGACGTCGTGTCGTGCTGAACTGATCGAGCGATTGAAGAGGGGGGAAAGTCCAACTTGGGTACCAAATCGTCATGTAAGTGTTCTTTTCCAAGCCGACTTCACGCCTTGTCACCTTGCCAATTGTAACTGATCGGACCTTCGAAGCTCGAATCTTTCTTGCAACATCATGACAACTCAGCGGACCATCGTACTTCGCCGGAACCTCCGCAGCTGCTATCTTCGGTGCACATCAAACCAGGAAAGACTTCCAACGCTTATTTACAATTAATTGAGGATCGGCTTCAGAATGGGCTCAACATTGAGAGGCCCAGGTCAGCTTTGCACAGCGGCGACTTTACAACTAGCCAGGCGGACCAACAGCGGCAATTGGGCCGGGACGATGAGCTCGCCAGTGGCCCGCAGCTGGTCTCGGATCCCCCATGGATAGCGACATCTCCGCCTCGGAACTTCAATCCGTTTCGTTCAGATCATAGAAACGCTTTTCGACAACTTGACGGGGACTTTCAGTCTGTACCGCGCTCCCCCTTATCGTCGTCCGTTTCTTTAGGTTTTGCGTACTTTCCCCCGACAAGCCCACTGGTCCAGTCCGAGAGCAACGACGAGATTGATTTCACTCCGGAAAACCCGAAGCTGGGGTCCCCAATCCAAGAGTTTAGCCAACGAATACGGTCTTTGTCTCACAATTCATCAACGCTCTTCTCCTCCCCGGGCCTGCGGCCGCCTGTTCGCAGCGCCAGATCATCTCTCGGCAGCAGACGCGAACCGTACCAAGCTCATCAGCCTCGGAGGTCCCTCTCATCGGCAGTCAGCGCCCCCTTTCCGGAACACTCGCCTCAGATGCCAGCCTCGGTCGGTGCCAGACGACCATCTCTCGGTTCTGACTCCTCTCCAATCCAGCATGCATCCATGGTCGGCTCATACGAGGAGAGCATTCTCCGAGGCAGGATGTCCACGTCGCCGTCCAAGCCGTTTAACTTCCAGGCTCAGATTGGGGTTCTTGGCAAAGGAAAATGTAAAAGTAGCCTCCGTTGCCCAGCCCACGTGACTCTCCCATTTTCGGCTGTCTACTACAGTTACAGCAGCACCTTGTACAGCAGATCACGATCGAATGATGGACCCAGTCCCTACGTCGGTCAAGTTGACTTGGAAAATGGGCTGTCTACCTCTGAGGACGACGATCAGTCCCGGGGTGAGAGAGGGCGACGTGGACGGTACATGCACAGACCAGGCGAAGAGGACGGCCCAGACATCACAATGATCGATTTTGACGATGCCAACAGCAGCCGGACCAGTAGTCGAAGAGGCCCGCCTCGAGCCCCTCCCGGCGGCAGCTATCGCATCCCGGAGAAAGGCCAGGTTCAAATCGTCATCAAGAATTCCAACAAGACTGCGGTGAAGCTGTTCCTGGTACCGTATGACTTGACGGGCATGGAACCAGGAACAAAGACCTTTGTCCGGCAACGCAGCTACAGCGCCGGCCCCATCGTCGACAATATGCCCAACGCCAGCGAGACGGACGCCCAGAGTCGCCCTATGCTTCGCTACCTGGTGCACCTGCACATATGCTGTCCTTCCAGAGGGCGTTTCTATCTCTACAAGAGCATCCGGGTGGTGTTTGCCAACCGGGTTCCCGAGGGCAAGGAAAAGCTCCGCAACGAAACGACCTGGCCTGAACCGCGGTTCACACCATACAAGCCCGTCAGGGTCATGCACCCGCCGCTCACCATGTCTGCCAGTTCGGGGGCCAGCTTGACGGCTGACAAGGCTTTTCGGAGGAGGAGCCTAGGCGTGTCGTTCATCAGAGGGACATCGTCGCACGCGATGGACATGCTGGACGGGCTCGACCACTCAGGTGGCGGGCGCGCGCTTCCCATCGCACCCATTCCTTTCCACCTCCCATCACGAGATCCCAGGGCTGCCAGCGATAGCAGCGGCAGCGACAGCAATGTCACGAGCCTGTCAAGGTCAGGGGCGATAGCAGCAACAGCAGCAGGTATGAACCCGCCGGCTTCCAATCCTTCGCCCGCCAGCAAGGGCGCTTTTTCTCTCGACTGGGCGAGCACCTTTCCCTCGCCGTATGAGAAACTCAACAGGGGTGATGTAGGATACGGAGGCCATACCTTTCCCTCTCCAAGTTGTGGTGGCGGTGGCGGCGTTGGTGGGGTATCTCCCGAGACGGAGGGCCTCTTGTCTCAGCATCTGCGATCCATGGGGATGAATCAACCGCCGCGGCCGCCATCACCGGATGACGATGAAGCAATGCATATAGATGATGCACCATAGATCATCTGTGTCTTTTTTTTTCATGTTTTCATAGACGAGTGCTAGTTATTTCTTGGTCCCCTGTTGTGGGAGTTTGGATCCTGGGAAGTAGAGCTTTCGAGGTGTGGGAAAGGGGTTTTTTGTTGTTTCTGATGGGAGTTCAAAGTGAACCATGGCGTATATACAATTGCACTTTCGGCTTTGGCGGAACGAAAAAACGGGATACATAGCTTTCATCTCCAATCTTGAAGACTTCTTTCTCAATTTTTTTTTGTGGTATTTTCAATTACACGTCCCCCATTCCCCGCTATCGGCTCGTCACTCTCATGAACGGTTGTACGGCTACCTACCCTGTTCAGGCGTTGCAAGAACAGCAAAGCCAACATGACTTTGGGGGGAAAACCCCCACATCCAAAAAAAAAAAACAGGACGCAGCGAGTGTAGAATAGCAATGGCGCAACGGCGAGATTCATCTGATACGGCGCGGCGAAATGACCTTGCTTGGCGGTTACCACAGCACCATGTAGGGAGGGTATGTGCGACAGCTTCCTTCCCAGTGGAAAGCTCAGGAGCGTCATGTATACTGCCGGTAAAGTTATCGAACCAACCATGTTTCAATCTCTTGGTCTTCGTCACAGTGCGCGGGCTGTTTGAAAGCCAAAAGTATGACCGTGACCAGTCCTCTTCATCATTTACAATGTGCTAATTCCTGCTCCAACCCGATGGGAATATTTACTCATATACAAGGATGGAGATTGCCGTGACAGCGCTAATTGGAAGCCCTCCCGTGGAAAGGGGTAAAAACAAAAAAAAGAAATGCGCAAAGCAAGTCGACATCTATGCAGCCAACTCCTTTCTCAGCATGGCGCCCAGGTTCCTCAGGTCGCCCTCACGGACTGGCCTCGTCACGAGGCGCTGATTCTGGCCGCGGCGAACGACGACGTGGAAAGAACTGCGGGCCACACGACGCGACCACTGCCGCTGTTTCTCGCGCCGTAACTGTCTTTGGAGAGCGCACTTCATGGCTCTCAGCTCGTCGTAGGAAAGTGGCTTGAGCATATTTTTGATGGCCCTGTTCATGCTCCCTTTGCCTGGGATCACCCACGTAGCCGGGACATGTTCGTAGTCCATCGTGATAAAGGCGTGGTGGAGCATGGGATATTGCCGTTCAATGTTGCGGAGCTTGGAGGAAATCTCACCCGACCACGCGGCCAGCTTGCGCAGCTTCAGCCACTCCCGCTGAAGACTGAACACCGTCGACCTCGAGGCCGCCAGAACCCGTTGGTTCTGCATTTCATGTCGATCGCGCGCAGATCGTCTCGGTGGCTTCCACCCATGCCAACGTGGCATCAGCATCTGCTCGCACCATGCCATGGCACGCTCCCAATGTCCCGTGTCGGCGAGACTGCGGATGATCAAGTTCCAATTTCTTCTCGTGAGTCGAAAGCCGGAGCTGGTCAGTTGTTCGGTTGTCCGCAGAAGACCCCAACCGTCTTTGGCCTGCCCCAAGGCTTGGACCATGACGCTGAGCGGCCGAGCTAATTCATACTGTCGCGCTGGGTACGCTTTACCCGCCGAGTCCATGGCGCGGGCGACGACGCCTAGAAACGTCTTCCGCCACAGCTCATGGACTTCATTGAGTTGGCCGTCTTGCAGGTGGCCTTGCATGAGAGCTGCCGCAATGTCCGGCGGCAGATGGCCGTTTTCCTTGTATTCGGAAAAGACGCTCGTGTACGCATCGACGAGTTCCGCGACCGACGCGAAGTCACGCAGCCGCACGAGAAGCATGATGGCTCGGCCAATATACGGAGTTTGCTTCTTGATGACGGCCAAGCCATGAGGGCTGGTCCAGGTCGGAGGCGACCTGGTACTGGGAACCGAGGTCGCCAGCTCTGCAGACGGAAGCATAGCTCGCACGTGCTCCACCAGATTTTGTGCCATCACTCTCGTCCTCGTCGCCGAAAGGCTGCGACGCATTGATGCCTCGACTATTGCCACGTGCGCTTTGAAAGGCACTGTGAGACCAGCAGACATCATCTCAGACATGATTGTCTCCGCCAAGTCCAACTGCCGCGTACGGACCGCACCCTGCATGACAATGGCATAGTGCTCCGCCTTGACCGGGAACAGACCGTTCTGGCACGCAGTCTGAAGAAGTTGATAGGCTGACTGTACCTGATGGGTGCGTGTCATGGCCTGCAGCAGATGCTCGTGTGTCTGATGGCTCCATTCCAGTCCGTAGCTCTTCATGGTATGCAACAGCGAGTAGCATTTACCCAGTCTTCCACGGACGCCGTAATGGTAGATCAGCTGATTCCACACAGCAGCACTTGTCGTCTTGCGTTCGGCCAACTCGACGCAGATTTTTTCGGCATCCATCAGGCGGCCGTTATGGCAATACACTTTCACCAATGAAAGTGCCATTTCCCACGACGCAGCGATATTCAACTTCTGAGATCGGTTGAAGTAGTGCAGCACGGTATTCAAATCTCCTTGATTAGCCGCCATTGCCATGATGGATGCGTAGGACATCGAGTCCGGTTCAAGGACCTTTTCGATGCTCTGAAAGCACTTGATGGCGCGTGCTTGGTCGTTTGTCTTCGTGTAGCACTTGAGCAGGAGATTCCAGCTCCCCAAATCAGGCTGTATTCCATACTTCTGTTCCATCGTGCGCATTTCCTGCTCGGCACCTGAGACATCACCAATCTCAGCATATACGTTGAGGATGCTCCTGAAGCCCTCGGGGGATTTCAAGGCATCGGGGAAGGATTTGGTGAATCGTGCCCACAGGTCTCTCGCAGCCTGGACATCTCCAGAGCTGGCATAATACTTTAAGAACTTCTCGTAGCCCCAACGATCGAGATCACCCCAGCTCTCGTGCCAGTCGCGAAAAACTTCTGCGAGACCTGCGGTGTCCAATGGATAACAGAAGTTGAACATCTTGCGCAAAAGAGGAATCGACGTTCGGACGCCTTTCAGCTTGCGATACCTCAGATATACATCCGACAACGACGCGAGACTAGTCCTTGTCTCTGATCCTTTGCTTGCTCGGTTCAACATACGGTGCAGGTACCGCTGGTACATTTTGGGATCACCCCAGACTTCAAGCAGAGCCATGGCCTGCTTTGGCGAACAAGGCTGCTGCAAAGCTTGCTCAGCGATCCAACGACGCAGACTCTGAAATCCATCCCGAGTGTCGTCATACAATGTCATGGCTTGCACGGGTCCGGCGCCTTCGGCAGCGAGATATTGCTCGAATGCTTCAAACTTTTCGGCCAGGTTGGGGACATTGGGTTGTTTCGCAGATGTATCGTGAGCTCCGAGAAGGTCTGGTGGAATGCGCACTGTTGCAAGGTGCGCCGTTTGTTGCGCCAATGACTTCTCCCTCGTGGTCAGGTTCCGATAGAATGCCAACCAAACTTTCAGTAGTGTGGGCCATTGCTCCTTTATCAAGGCGTCTCCGAGAAGGTGTCCTGCCCCGGCGCCAGAGCCTCTGGAAGCCAAGCCGTTGCTGAAACAATCCATTGCCGCTGCGTAGTTGCCGGCTGTCATGTATAAGAAGATGCCAGCATCCTGCAAAGCATCGTCCCATGCTCCGATCGGAATGTGACGAAGAAGCGACATGGCTCGACTCATCTCCACCGCTCCTCGAGATCTTGACAGATATGCCGCCACTGAAGCTCTAAAGCTTTCTTGTGAGGAGTGATCGAGTCTGCAGTACAGATCCCAAGCATCGTCATAGTGTGTTTTGTTGGGTCTGCTCAAGAGATTGGTCAAAGCCTGAGCTTGAGCGTCTTGACCACGTAGTAAGGATTCATTTGCCGCATCGGACATTTGTGCATTTCTCCTGGACATCGAGTCCCCCTGTATCTCGTTGAATCCCCTGCCGTTGGCTTCCAAACCGGTTCTGTTGCTCCGGGTATCGACTGCGTCCGTGAAGCCGACCGACAACGAAGCTTCGTATTCGGTGTGATTGGCCATGACAGTACTATCGGAAGTCAGAGTCCTCCTCCGTAATGATGCACGCAACTTCTTTCCGTCTTGCGCTTTCGAGAGCGGTGAGTACAGTCGTCGCAGCAACGATTGAGTTCCACTGGGATACAAGAAGTCGAGGAGGAAGGCCGAGGCCAAAAGGCCAGTGTACAAGGGGCGGCATTTTTCATTCGAGGGATCCAAATCTCCTTCCCTATCAATCTTCCCTCCAATCGGCCATGTGTTTTGAAGTTCTATGGCCAATGCACCGTGTTGCCAGAACCCCGTATGGAGATGTCTGCGACGTTTCGTCGATCGGCTCGAACAGGAGACAACGCGCTGGAGACTGCAGGATTCCAGGCTGATAGCCGTTCTTTCCAGCATATGGCCTGCTGAAGGCAGCGTCGGCCGGTTTTCAATCTCTGTCCACGCTGATCAACATGCCCGCGGCTACACCGTTGTGCGTGCTATGAAAGCTCGTGATGATCCGCGACGATGAATGATCTCGTCGACCGCTATCGGCGCACGGTGAAAGGAAGCCTCTAGCTAGACGAGCAGCTGCGACGTGAAGAAAATAGAGAAGAAGAAACAGAAGGACGAACGGTAAGGCTGTCGACCAGGTCGGTATCGATTCGATGTTCAGATGCAGACCAGAGGCGGATAACGTGGAGGTCATAGAAGTCGTCAAAAAAACGAAGACATGGAGCCACTGCCATCGCCGGCCCCACAGCACATGCCAGGACGGAGGGAGGGTGGGTGGCCACTGGCCAATGTCGCCTCCAACTCCACTCGCACCTGCAACGGCATTGCGACCTGGCGTCGTGCCTCCCCGTTTGACCTGGCAACCATGCTCGACGGAACGATGAAGTCTATAATGATTTCATCTTGGGATACTTGGTGATTCTGAATTTTGCCTTGAGCTATGACATTACGGTAGAGAGGGGTACAAAAAGGAGCAGAGCTCAAGAAGCGTCATTGCGCGAAACTTTGTAAACGCCAGCCAGCAAACCCGATCCACGACACACATAAAGTCAACTCCGTAACGCCAAAATCACCCAATTGTCCCTGAACCGGCAACAGAAAGGAGGAGTCCAGGAGACAATGCTCCGTGCCCAATTCTCACAGATTGACAAATGGGCACCGAAACTCCTAGGTGCCCTTTCGCGGATTTTTCCCCCTCGGCTTACTTGCTATGATCCGTAATGCCGTACAAGAAAGGCATGCTTGTGCCATTACACCACTTTGGCCGCAGGATGTGTCGACCACCAGGATATGGGTCTAGAAGGTTCCCAAGTCTGGAAGGCTTCCGGGATCTCATCGTGTCGTCAGACTCGACCGTAAGGAAAAGTTGTCCGACTATCCACAAGGTTTGCATGACCCTTTGCTATAGTATACCCTCGGGAGACTTATCGGAGTCAAGAAGAAGTTCGTTTCTCAGGTTAGAGAGGGTGTCAGACGATCGAGCGGATTCGTGGTCCCTCTGGAGGCCGCGGCTTCGGCTCCTTGTCCGTTGGCGGCGACGGAATGCAGTTCCGGTAGGAGAGGCGGTGCGGGATGGGCAGTGTTCTCTGCGCTCCCGTCGTAGCTGGTTCATCAGCAGTATCTGGCTGGTGGGAGATCTGAGAGCTGCTGGAGATGAGTTGCGAGAGGGATCAGAGCAAGGAGACATTGCTCGGGTCCTTGATCTCCCGCGCAGTGTGCTAGACTCGTCAGGTCGGAGAGATCTTGTCCTTGCTGTTCTTGACAAGCTTCGAGACCTCTTGCGGCCCCGTGATACGTCCTGATCAGATCCCAGTCCTGCGGGAACTACGTCCAAGACGTTTTCAATAGTCTCGGTAAAAGTTGCCATTCTGCCTGGAGGTATTGGCTGAGAAGGCTGGGGAAGGACTGAACGTGGCTTTGAGGTCCGATTAGAGTCGTCCTGTAGTAGAAAAGATGTTGCCAGGGAACCTGAACAGAATCGACACAGCAAGAGAAGAAGTTTGAGATGGATGGTGGGAACAAGTTGGCAAGGCCGAGGAGTGAGAAGCGAAAAGTGACGAGAGTAATAAAAGAAGGAGAAGGATAGTGTGGTCGACGCACGACTTTTACACAGCAAGGCGACAATGATCAAGTCTTATAGAGTAAAGAGGGTGGTAATAACTGGCAGCCCAGAAAAAAAAGGGAGCCGGGAGAATAAAATAAAGTAAAAGCAAACAGCCGGGAGGGGGTTTCCAGATGTTTGTTCAAGCCGCCTAATAGGCGCCACGTCCCAGGAAATGCAAGCACTCGCACCATGGTGCGCCGGGGAGCAGGTTCCCTGGACCGCATGCCATGTCATGGAGGTCTCAGGTGACCACCTCCAGGATTAGACTGGCACCATGTTCTCATGGGTCCTCCCCCCTCCCCCCCGGACTCCTCTTTCTCAGCCACCGAACCTTGGCCCTGCCGTCGCCGAGGGGGCGCACACCGAGGACACAGACGGGTTGGCCTTGGGCCTCCGCAGGTTCCTCGCCATTGGCTCGGGCGGACATGGCAGAGCATCCGCAGGGAGCCGTCTGCTTGTCATTGGCCTGCTCCGGCCTCTGGCCACGCGCTTTCATGCCAAGCTGGTGCGACCGGACAGCCCGTCGAGATACTGGTCCTTTGTCCTGACGGCCGCTGCAAGGGGCACACCAAACACGATTCAACCTGCTCCTCTCCCGTGTTGCGCAGCATGTTACGTAGTCGTACACCATAGATCGGTCCTCTCCCTCCTGCCCGTGTCCCAGTTGCCGATCAGGTAGACAGACGATCTGTTGTTGCCTGCTAAGCGAAGGAGGGATGGCGGGGTGGCTAGCGGCCCTCTGCGGACCATCAGACTAACCACAAAACTTGAAACATCTTGACAACGAGGCCAACACCACACCCCTCTTGGACGCCGTTGGTTCTGCTTCGGTTCGTGAGACGCGAGCATATTCTGTTCCGAAGGGGCTGCTGGCACAGCATGCAGCACTAGCTCCTCTTTTGGTTTCCCTTCTCTCAGTGTGTACACATAAGCTGACCATTGACTCTTCTCTCAGGCCTGCGAGTTGTTTGTCTTCCGCCACAAATGCACGCTGACAGGTCATGATTGGTCTGTCAGGATCTGCATGTACACAGGTCCAGAACGCTGCAGGAACCCTCCCCCTTCGCTGTTTGTGTCGCATTTCGATCAAATTGTAGTTTTTTTTCTTTGGCGCGAAGCTCAAGTGACTTATGCTTCGTTTGTTCGGCCGTTTCAGCCAGCGGCGATCGTCGTCCGGGAGCCCCAGTCCTGGTATGGGAAGAACCCTGCCCTTACTGAAAGAACCCACCCGACAGCTGCGAGATCTACCCCAGAATTCCAGCAAGAGCGAGCTTATTTGCTTCCTCGAGCCACCTTCTGCTCACTCTGTGCGTGTCACGGTCCGCGCGGGCGGGCACTAATGCTATATTTGACGGGCGGCTTATCCAGCGTCATTTCGAAGGAATGCAGACTTTCCTCGCAGGGATCAGGTCTTGCGGGCGGCCAACAAGGCGAATTCCAGTGACGGCAGGGACGCGTCCCTACCCATCGGTCTACGCCGACCGAAGCAAGACCTGGTGTGACTGGACTTGGCCGTATGTGAGGTGCAGTGCACATGCCCGTGGCATGATCGAGGCTGCCCATCCGCACACGAGGGCGCCAGTGGCAATCCAGGTCGACCTCGCTGAGCCGATGGCTGAGCTCCGCATTTACCACCATTGGCATCGGCAACAGGCCTCATGATTCGCATGCACCTTTGATCCGACAATCAAAAAATTATCAAGGGCGGCAGTCATGCATGCGTCCGCATAAAGACCCAATACATCGTTCAATTGATGCCCCTTGGCCAGATGCAGATAGGCCCTGCCAAGAACTATGCCAACGATGGCGCATACATCAGCTCCGTTTCTTACCCAATGTATGCGGCGCGGACAATTCTGTCTTTCAAGAAATTTTCCCTAGACAAGCCGGCTGCGAGGAACTGCAAAATGCGCGGTCCAGGGTTTGATGTAGGCGTTTGCGCCCTTGATGGAATCCATTGAACACCATCATGGCGAAGTCTAGATCCTCGAGATCAGGGAAAGACTTGTACCCTTTGACTCACCATTGCACTTGATCCGCTTTTGCAATTTCCTCTCCAACACAACATTGGTGTTGGCCATTGACTCAGCAAAGACCACATCTGTCTGCTTATCTGCTGATGGCCTTGCCGCATAGGTACATCTGCACTGGACATCGCCGTGACTGAGACGAGAAACATGAGATGACCGGCCCGTTCGCACCGTGGCTTCGGCGAGGAAACGCCGATATGTGCAGAGTCAGACGTGGGGAATACGTGCCCACTGCAGCAGTCAATGTTGGGACTTCGGATGAGCCCAAGAGCAGTAAGGTTCAGGCAAGGTAGCTACTAGGCACCCGACGTACGTAATGAGACGCGAAGCAGCCAGCGAATCGAAACTCTTTTGGAAGCGAAAGTTGCCAGCAGCCATTCGGGACACATGCTCTTTGCGAGGCTCAACTTTCCAAGCTGGTGCCTAAGTATTCTGGGTACTTTGCGAATCCGATCACAAGCAGTCGTGCGGCGAGCCCAGCTGCCCAGGCAGCGAGCAGATTTCCCGGCCGTGGGACGCGCACCTTGACGGAGAAAAGAACTGAAGTGGGGCAGGCTGCCGACCTTCTTTTCATTCAAACAACAGTCTTTGAGGACATTCTCGACCATCGGGCCACTTTGCGTTGCAATTGGTCGGGTCGAACGATTTCTACAAACCAAGGCTCTTGAAGAACGAGTGACAGCTTCGGGCCTTTAAATAGAGTTTCAGAATACATCATACCACGTCGTGAGCTGTCTCGAGCTTCGAGCAGCACGGGGCCTCGGCCGCGGCAACCCCCCCCCCCCCCCCCCCACCAGCACCAGTGCTAGTGCTGTCACAAGCTCCGCTACGCTCCCGCTTCGGGCGGGCAATTCTTGAGTTTCCTCAACGTCACGTCACACTCTTTAGTCATCGTCGCCATCGTACGTCCTGTGCCACGTAGACGCACCCAATCACACCTCAACGGCCAACGCCGCTTCAACTTCGTCCGCCATCGCCTCCAGAAGCAAGCCGGCGTTTGTCTCCGTCAAAAGTCGCCGTTGGCAAAACGCGACTCGCCAGCTCTGCTGCTCTGCTGCTTCGCTTGAGTGTTGCCTGCCGGATCACCAGCGGTCCCCTCCGATCGTTGACCCCCGTTTGACGGGACCCTCATTCGCAAACGAGAAAGCAAGGGCGCACTTGTCGGAGACTGTCACAAAGCCACACCAGCCCGGGCGTCACCTGGACCGTAATGGCACCCTGCGTTCCGTCTTCGCCCGTCTAACACCATGCCCCGCGATCGCCCCCCAGCTACGGGCTACGAGCGCTTGGCCCAAGCCGACTCGACTGATGATTCGGATGACGATGTTGCCCAAACTCCGCTGCAGAGTGCGTCTGCGCCGCGCTTTGCGCCCATCACGCAGCCGCCACGTCAGCGGCCGGACATGATCAGCCCAAAAGCAAGCCAATCCCACAGACCGAAACTTCGAAAACGAGGAGGAAGCTCTGGTGGCGTCGACATCAAAGCCATCAATGCGCGCCTGGAACGCTGGGCAGACGAGATTGCGTCAAAGTTCAAGCGCGGCAGGGGCAAGAGTATCTCCGGAGAGGAAGAGAGGCTCGAAATACATCATTCGGTCTTTCAGCCTCCCGAGGGCGTTCGTCCCATCACCCCAGAAGCTCTGGCTGAGGAACAGCCTGGCGTCATAGACAAGGCCGAGTTCGAGGCCATCGTGGATAGCGTAAGGGTGGCTATACGGCAGGAGGTCCATCCTAGCATGATTTCGCAGGGCAGCTCTGGCAGCTACTTTGCAAGGAATCCGGACGGTAAGATAGTGGGTGTTTTCAAGCCAAAAGACGAGGAGCCCTACGCGGCAGGCAATCCGAAATGGAACAAATGGATTCACAGAAATTTGTTTCCCTGCTGTTTCGGGAGGGCTTGGTACGTTATCTTGTCCTCGCCCCGTGCTCCAGCCTTGCCGAGACATTTGTCACTAAACATTGCGCTTCATCAGCCTCATTCCAAACTTGTCCTACGTCAGCGAGGCCGCGGCGTACGTGCTCGATACACAGCTGCGTACTCATCTGGTGCCTTACACGGATGTGGTCTGGCTCTCTTCAAAATCATTTCATTATCCACTGTGGGACAGACGGAGCTTCTATCGAAAGAAGAAGCCGCTTCCGCCGAAGCCAGGCAGCTTTCAGGTCTTTCTGAAGGGCTTCAAGGATGCCAATGTTTTTTTGCGCGAGCATCCGTGGCCAGATCAATACTGGGCCGGATTCCGAGCCAACGACGCCTACCGAAACCGCAAGAAACGGTGGACCGAGAGCTGTCGCCCTTCGACATCTGGATCACCGGACGGTGCTGATTACGGCGACGAGGAGTTACCCGGCCCCGCCGAAGACGTGACCGGTCCGCCGCGGTTTGCCTGGACGGAGTCCATCAAACAGTCCTTCCGGGAGGAACTGGAGAAACTCGTCATCTTGGATTACATCATGCGCAACACAGACCGTGGTCTGGATAATTGGATGATCAAGGTCGACTGGGAGACAGGCAGAGTTACCATTGTTTCTGACCCTGTCCAACTGGACATGAACCAATCACAAAGACACGAAGAAGAAGACAGAGCTCGCCCAATCGACGAGGCGCAAATGCCCAAGTCAGCCGACCGCGCATCATACCCGTACAGGAGCCAACGACCAATGAATGCCATGAGCAACAGATCGGCACCAAACGAGCCCAGCATACAGATTGGCGCCATAGATAATTCTCTGTCCTGGCCCTGGAAGCATCCCGATGCGTGGCGAAGGTGAGAATGGCCCGTGCTCCCTATCGCGGTCCGTGGAGTCTTGTTTATTTATACTGACAGTCCATGGGCAGTTTTCCTTTTGGCTGGCTATTCCTGCCTGTAGATTTGATAGGCCGCCCATTCTCGCAAAGGACGAGAGACCACTTCTTGCCCCTTCTAACATCAACGGCCTGGTGGGCGCAGACGCAGATGGCGCTCAAACGAGTGTTCCAAGTAGACGAAGACTTCCAAGAACGCATGTTTGCCAAGCAGATTGCCGTCATGAAAGGCCAGGCCTGGAATGTCGTCGAGGCACTCAAGTCGTCGGACCACGGCCCCCTGGAGCTAACGCGACGAGCCAAAGTCTGCGTGTGGGATGATCTGGTGGACGTCCCTGTGGCGGTGCCCATGCGCGTGACGTCGTCGGAGCTGCGACGCAACCCGCAGGCCCGACCTTCGGCAGACATGGACGAGGCCGACATTGCGAGCTCCGCGGCGGCGGCGACGACCCGAGACGCGGCTGTCGTCGATCTGCTCGGCCTGCATTCGGCTCCCATCGAGATGCCCCGTTCAGGACGCTTCGACGAAGTCACGAGCCCCAACGAGGGTGGCACGAGCTCGTCGACGGGAAACCGGCCGGCAGCGAACGGCGCGGCCGCTTCGCGCTCGCCATATGTTTACGAGACGACACCCCGTCGGGGGCCACACCAGCAGCGGAGATACTCGGTGGCGACGACGCCCGCGGCGGCCCGGCGCACCAGCAACGGCAACGCGCGCCAGGGCTACAGCGAGTCGCAGCACATGTACGACAGCGACGACGTCGACGGGGACTTGGGCTTTGCCGCCGCCGAGGGCCAGATGGGCAACCAGCGCAAGGTTATTGTCGAGCGGCTCGAGGCGGTCAAGACGAGGAACCCCGTTTTCACATGGTGCTGAGCCAGTGTCGGAAAAGGCCGGCTCCGGCAAACTATGGACGGATCACTCGCGCAGCACTCCGAAGCCATGCCGAAGAGCAAAATCCGTAGAGTTCCTCTCTTCCTTCACTCCTCCTTAGCGTGCACTTGGCGATGGGACTGCGCGATGCCTTGGCTCTGCTAAATAGGGACGGAAACAGCCCTTGCTCTGCTCTGAAGGCGACGACGCTTCTTTCTCTATGGTGTACAATAGCGATAGATGAGAACAGCTTAGATGTCACTTTGTATACACGAAACAGTAGCAGAACCTCATTGTTTGCTTGCGCAGCCACTGCATGACCGTAGAGGTCGATAGTCAGACCGGAACATGCCGTGCAACTACTGTAGGTTCAGCTACCAGGCTACCTTGTGAACCTATAACTATTCGTAGTTGAAGCGCATGGCAGTGCCTGAAAAGGCCGTGAGTTCAGCAGGCACTGCATACAGTATCTGTTTCGTTTCCCACGGGAGCTGTTCTTAGGCTCTGTATTCCAGGGGCAGTACCCCACGCACAGCGTCGGCAAACGAACCCAGCGGTATGGTTCGATACGAGCAGGAGGAAGAGCCCATGGTAGCATGAGCCATAACACGCTGTTCGCTACTGGCAAGGATCATGGGCTTCTACCGCGGTGCCCACCCACGCGCTTGTCGCGCCGGCCCGTCCTCGCCGCTACGGGCATGATGAATGTTGTGCGTGTGCGACGACGGGACAGACTACGTAGGAACAGTGCTATCAGATCCTGATGGACTGCAGAATGAGAGCAGTCACAAGGGCCTCGCCCTCTCTCGTGTCGACTGCCTACCGCCTGATTGATGGATGGATCTACGGCTAGTTGTGTGGCATGGTCAGGCGACACGGCACAGCAATACGATACCCAGCTACCTCAGATACTCCAGTACCTACCTAGGCAGGTAGGCAGGTACTTAGGTAGGCTGCACGCGCAATGGGAAGGTATGTTCAGACTCAAAACATCACGACTGACGAAAGGTCTTTCGGTGGGGGGCCCCGGGCCAACCCCTGGTGGGACTCTACCCATGACTTCTCCCATCCGTAGAGTTCGCCCGAGCCTGGGCAGGCATGGAACCCTTGTTGCGTTTGGTGCTACCCACAGCGGGTTTCGCGCGGGCAATAAGCCGAAGCCGTGTGCCTCGAGTTGGCACGGGTAGGAATCACTCATCTGACCAGACAAGAAGCCGGGATTTCTGACCCAATTCTCGAGGCAGCGCGAAATGGAAACCATCTGTTTCTGTGACGGAGCCTCTGCTTTCCTCCATGATGAGGGCGCTAGCATTTCCCCCCAACCTGCGAGAGAGCTCAATGACAAGCTCGTCATGTCGCATTTCGTCACCGATTGCCGGGGCTTGACCACTCTACCTGCCTCATGATTACCTACCTGCATGCGGATGCGTGCCTCTCATATGGCCTTGTCGAAGTGTTCTGAACTGCCGGGGGTTAGAGAGAGGGAGGGTTCGCTGTCCACTCTCGCCGGCTCTCTGCATGCAGCACGGCTCGCTAGCCACTGCCGGTCGTCAGTGAACGGCAGCCCGCTTTCTGGAGACGGGGTACTTCTGTAGAGCATTGAGTGTCTGCCAGGGCAAGCCCGGGAAGACTGTAAATGCGTGGTACCCTGCAAGTTTTGGGGGATTGTATCTACCAGGCACCAAGCCAGTGTCAAGTGTCGCCCCTTGAGGCGTCAGGACTCAAGCGCTTATAACGCTTCTTGTTCCTTCTTTTTTTTTTTCTTAACCTCTCGTGGACCCTGGCAGGTCATGCCCCTGCGAAATACGGCAAGGTTATTTCTGGCAGGTACCATCAATCCGATGCGGCTGTCCGATGTTAGGGGAGGTGGGGAGGAGAGGGACATGTCAAACGAGCTGGAAAAAAAAAGGGGCGGGGGACCGGGGATTCTACTCTCATTCGATGAGAAGCGTGGTTTGACCTGTCGAAAGCGAGCCCGGAAGAGGGGATCGCTTGAGTTCTGGAAAGCTCGACTTCGACCACAGTCTCTCGCCGCTTGCCAGGGTCGATAGGCGCCGGGATGGCATGCGGTGTGGCCGCACCTCCTTGAGACTCACAAGGTAATGAATGCTACAGCAGCATACTCAAGTACCTTAGCGTCGAGTTGGGCCGCAGAACGTTGTTTGAGCACGGGACCGGAAGACTGCCTCAGCGGCTAACGTCTCGCTCTTTTCCAATAGACTCAGCTCAGCTCCGCTGGCAGCGTTCGATGTAGCCCCCAAAGAATGAGTAGTACTTAGTACTAGGTACTTACTTAGTATCTAGGTCCTTTAGAAACCGTTTCGGTCACACTCTCTTGATATGCTCTTCTCTGCAAAGAAGGAGTGGTCAGGCTGGCGTGGTGCTCCTCGCCAGCCGCCCAGACGGCACTGCGTATCCGTCTGCCTGCGAACTTAGGTTGGTGATTGGACCAGGCCTGCCCTTTTGGAAACCTCGGCGCACACAAAACGGGAGCTCTCGCTGGGCTTCCACCAATCATACCGGGGAGAGGGTCGCATGCTCTCGAGAAAGACTGCGCCTTCCATCGAGTCGAATTCTTTATCAAACCTCTGGTGCCTCCATTGTCATACGATGAGAAGTACCGTCGTGCATGTCTTCCTTCCTTCGAAAGCAACCCCTGGCGGCAGGTGAGCTCGAGGGCGGCAGCACGGATCTGGATCTCGATTGACCGACCATTTGGCAGGTCCAACGTGGCCAGACGTAAAAACGTTCGAGAGAGGCTCCCTGCGACCTCGCCCCCCATCGACTTGCTCATATGCTACATCCGTATAGCTTTTTTTAGACAGGGCCAAGGAAACACGAGATCATCGACGACGAAGATCCGAGGGCCCGCCCTCTGTCCGACAGATTTCTACTGCTAGACAGGGCTTGCTGTTTGAGGGTCGCGCAAGTGGACCTATGTCGTCCATCACGAAACCCACGGCTATTCCTCCACACAGCATGAGCTTTTGACCTGCTTTCCAGCCATCCTTTAATTCGAAATTTGAACGAGGGAGGGGAAAACGTTCCTGCGAGAACGACACTGGCAAACATGGGCAGCAACAGGTGGGACGGGACAGGATCTTGACGTCTTCTGCATCTCCTACTGACCGTGGTCTAGCCATGAGGATGTCGGTCCCGAAGAAGGCAGCTCCAGGAGGAGCAGTTGGAAAATAGACAGCCAGAAAAAAAGTGACCAGCACGAAGGCATTGAGGAGGAAAGCGATTGGTACGAAGGTGATCAGGACGAGGGCGACCAGGACGAGGGCGACCAGGACGAGGGCGACCAGGACGAGGACGACCAGGACGAGGACGACCAGGACGAG